>SSNR01000057.1:2746974-2879032 GCA_006937965.1 Callopanchax toddi | reverse complement strand
GTAGAAATACAACACACCACAACAGATCAGGAAATGATTACATATTTTGCAGTGTTATATTCACTTTGTACAATCCACCCCTGAGAGCTGGACGCTGAATGGTTTTCAAAAGCAGAAAAGGCATACAGCTGAATTAAGATGATTTGATTACTCATTTGTCGTCTTTTTTTCTTCTTTAAAATGTATAAACGCGTATCCCCTGCATTGGTGAGACACGTGGAAAATATTGAGCTTTTAAAAACAAAAAAAAAATGTAACTCTTGAAAATTGAGCTCAAATTTTGATTGATGCATCACATGGATGAACAAATAAGGTTCCCAGTACAAAATGGGCCTTTTTTTCAGTTTAAGAAAGGAAAAATTCAATTACACACCGATGCAAGAATTAGTTCCTATTTACACGTCAATAAAAATGTGTGGGGTTTGCATGAAAGTCACTTACGTGTATTATTTATGAGTCAACATCCAATCATGTCAAAGACTCAATTCTGAGTGAAAACTCAATGCAGGGAGGGATTTAGGTAGTTTTCTTCATCTAATAATTACACCTGGAGATATTCTGTGGCGATAAACACTTATTTACAATCAGTATGGGTAAGCAAAAAAATAAAGGATAAAATAGGCTTTGATTTTCCCCCTAAAGTTCCAACAGCTGGCTGTTAAATTAAATAATTTAGAGCAAGTTTAATAATATAGATCCAACATCTCACCTTCTAGATAAACATCTGCTTGGACGGATTTAACCCAGTAAATAAGGCGTCATTATCGTTAACAGGAAGCTGAATTTAGAGGTCAGATTCAAACAATAACGATAGTCTTTTTACTGTTAATTCAAGTTCTACTTCAAATATGGAAACTTTCAGTTAATCAGGTGGCATAACTGGAAAACCTCGACTCTGGTACCAGTCGCAAATGTGCGTTTATAGGGATTTAAAGGGGACATATTATGAAAGGAAAATATATGATTTGTGCTTGAGAGCATATGTTTGATAATCTGACAAAACTCAGAAACTTCAAGAGCACTGATGGTAAACAAAGAGCAGAACTGTTATATTTTGACCAAATCATGTCAGGGAATTAATAAAAATTACATAATATGTCCCGTTTAACGGTACAGTGAAGCTGTTATTATAAATGCCACCCGACAAACTGGTATCCCAAAGCTGAAGCGGAACCTTTAAATGTGAAATCAGAATGTTTGTCCATCACCAACCTAAAGTATTAAGCTCCTGGATTAATGTGTATAATGCAGTTTTAACGTACAAATGAAAACGGATAAAGGTGGGGACAAACGGAGGGTGGGCTATGACTGTGGAGATGTGTCTGGAGCTGCTCCGCCCACCTCTCTGTCAGAGCTGAGCTCCAGCCCTTCCTCCACCTGATCTAGTTCACTTTGGTCCAAAAGCTCAAAGTCTTCCTCCTCGGTTGGAACTAGTGTGTCGTCTGGGAACACTTCATCGGCGGCGCATTCTGTCGTAACCCTTTCCTCCAGGTCTCTGTCAGGATCTACTGTGGTGTCAGCGGTGTCGGTGGGGGTCTCCAGAGCGCCTGGTGGGGTTTCAGTCGGGAGGAACTCTGCCAATGTGGGCTCCTCGCTGGCCTCGCTGGAGCGCAGCAGAGCTGACAGAGTGTTCTGCACAACCGTGGAAATGGCCGAGCTCACAATCTCTTCACTTAACGCCTCCAAGGAGCGTTGCGTTCCCTGGGTCACCGAGTCATCCTTCTCCGCTCCTTTCTGTCTCTGTGCATCTTCCTGTGAACCTGGAGCCAGCAGCGTACCCTCCTCGCTGCCGGGTGGCCGGCCGTGTCCGTTGAAATGTGTGTTCACAAAGTGCAGGGGTGACGCTAGGTGCTGGATAAGAAGGCTGGCAGGGCTCAACGGCTCCTTGTCGGGCTCAGAACCAGCCTGCCCTCTGTCTCCATGGCTCGGGCCTCGCAGGGAAAAGTGAAGAAGATTGCGCTCGACAGACGAAAACTCCTCAACCGAAGGGAACTCTGGGAGATCCCGTAGGTAGGTCTCCTCCGGGTCGCTCTGTAAACTGTGCTGGTCCATGTCTAACACAAACGAGATAAGTGTGACCACACATGAGCAGAATCATTCTTTTTTGGCTTAAACTGAATGAGGTTTACCTTCAGACATGTCTGTTAGCTGAGGAGTGGTGGCTCTAGACACAGAAAACCCTCCACTCTCCAATATGGACGCCTCTTCATCTGACAACTCAGAGTCTGTGATGGCCATAGCCAGAGCTGTAGTCTTCACATCCACCTGATGAGAGCACAAAAAAAAAAAAAAATTTAATACAACTTAAAAATAAAGTAAAATACCAAAAATAACAAGAACCAAAGAAACGTTTAGGCTACCAGCAGGAATAAAAACTTGTTTTTCTCACGCTCTTCCCAGCCAGGTGGTAGATAGGTAGTATTCCCATAATTTCATCATTAAAATGAGCTTAAAAATCAGTTGAAAATTTCACAATTTATCACCTTATTTTCAACAAATACAGGATAAACTGAAGAATGTAGACCTCTGATTTAGACAATAAAACTTTTTCGGTGAGGCTGTGAAAGAACCATTCACTTGAATACCTCACATAACACCAACATTGTTATTTACTTAATGGCCTTATCCACATCTTCCAGTTCCTGTAAAGGAATGTGGCAGGACTTGAAAAATAATCCTGGACGTCAAACGCCACTTCTCAGAGTTTTCATTCCATTAGCAGATCGCTGCATTCAGAGTTCAGTGCTGACCTCAGCAAACTACACAAGCAGCTCCTCGCACCACTGCAGCAGTTGTAGAGTTTAAAGTAACACACACATCAAAACAGGCTACTTTCATCGGGAGTAAGATTTATCGGGTGTGCGTTCGTACCGTTGGAGCAAAACAGGACAATTCCTCATCGTCCTCCTCACTGTCGCTTTCCGTTTCTGCTCTGGGCTCGTCACCTTCTTCCACCTCCTTCTTTACCTCTGTTAAACACACACAAAATACTTTTAGCGTACAGGAACAGGAAATACGATCTGGATCACCTCAAAACTCGGCGTTCAGTGTAGCCGTGTTACTGAGACTCACTTCTCTTGTCGTGCTTGCGGTGCTCGGTGTCACCCTTCATGCTGTAGTCCAGTTTCATCAGGATCGGCTCCAAGCCCGTGTACATCCTCTGGATCAGCTCATGGTACACAACCAGCGGCCACAGCAGCACGCTCAGAGCTGAAAGAGTCAACGCTGATAGCTTTACAAACAGATTGATCAAAGCATGATGCAGCAAAAACAAATACCAGCCAAACATCTCAATGCAATCACAGCTATTTTTTACTCATCATGTCTGTCAGGACAACCAGACAGCTCAACTGTGTTCCTGCATACCAATTGGACATGAAATGACTCACCTATAATATACGATATCATGATTCCTGGCACGTAATGACCAACCACAGCCAGAACAAAACAGCCGCTGCTCATCAACACGCAGAACTGGCAAACAGAAAGCTACACTTGTAACCAAAATCATCCCACTTCATGTAAAATGACAGGGTTGAAAGTTAGAGTGTACTTTGCCGTGGTTCCGCCGTTTGTACTGCAGCATCTCCTGCAGATACAGGCAGCAGGTCAAGTAGCTCTCAGCCAGGTGGTGGCTGAGCTCAGGTACGCTGAGCAGGTGATGCTCCGAACTCATTGTTTGACTGCATTTTTTTTTAAATAAAAGAACACAAGAAAGGAAAATTACCACCTGCACAGGACAAATCAGTTCCTGAAGGGCTTCGGGGTGTAGCTACAGAGGTAGTTTCATGTTTTTGTAATAACAAAGGAAAAAACACCCACACCCACATTCATACAAGTAACCATAAACCAGTATGATAACAAACTTTAAACACATACTCTTATGTTAATATGCAAAACAGGAGGGTAGGCAGAACAGCAAGAAATAATAAACATTAAGTTGTTTCTTTAATAAGCCTACCTTTGTTCAGGTTGAGTTTCTGCAGGTTGAACTGCATAAAGAAAATAAATACAAATAATTAGCAGAAGCTCATAAGCAAATAGTGCATTTAAGGTGAAACTTCATTTTCAAGATTTTCACAAAGAATCAATATGTGAAACATACAGCTTCTGATATGATCAATATGACACATTTTAAGTCCACTTTAATCATGTTTAATGCAATTAAAATAGAAATACAGAACTGGGATCAAACAGTCACATTAAAACTAAACAAAAAGGGAACACAAGATAAGAAAAACACTGGGAAATATAAAATTATGCAAAACAAAAACACACTGCATTTAAAGCAGAAATTTAAAAATATTGCCATAAATTTTTTTTCACATGAATCAAGTTAATTTGCAACTGAAGACTGTTCCTGAGTCTGAGGGCTGATATTACATTTTTCTGAATTTAAACCTAAGGCGACAGAGGGACTGAAAACAGGAAGTGAAATAATGTGACAAATAAGGAGGTAACATAAATTATGTAATGGGGAATTTGGTAACAAATGTTTAAATGAAGCTAATCTTAACCTGTGCTGCTGAGACAGAAGCTTTTAGAGGTTTGACATCTTTTTTCTAAACTAATTGAACTCTTGAAAGGCAATTACTTAATGTAACCGATTCCAAATACTAGTAAAAACCCTGCAGTGGCTCATGGAGGAGGGCCTGGACTCACCATTAATGACGGGTAACTTGGGCTTCCATCTTACCAGAAGCATTAACCCCAGCAGGGACACGCTGAGCAGGAACAGGGGCCGCAGGGAGGTGGAGGACAGGAGCCTGTGGAAACAAGCATAATGATAGATTTAATACGTCTGAGTTGTCACATTAGTATCCTAACTTAGCTTCTCTATTAGCTGCTTTCGATGGAGATGAAGGGGGAAGTGTCTGCCATGGGGTCACTGAGACGAACACAAGCGTTTTACTATATTAGTAACAAGTGTAGCAACTCAAAATAACCAGTTACTTATTTCCCAATGAACACGACACATTTCCGTGCTAACTGTATTTAAACTACAAGCTAGGTTAGCATCAGGCTAAAGACGTGGGATTAGCTAACTTATCTTGACATTTATTCGTGATATCCTCTCTGACACTAGCAAGCGAAGTAAAAACGAGCTTCAAAACAACTTTAACATCGAGTAAACATTGAATTGCCGTTTACCAGAATAAAGTGTTGAGTGTCAGAGCGGCAGAGATGCTGTAGAGGGGCCTCTCCCAGACCAGCAGCCGCTGCACCCACAGCAGCAGGGGTTCGTACGGCGATAACCAAGCTTGAAGACGCTCCCGCAAGCGGTCGAGCTCCGGGTTTCCGTCCCCGCACGCCTGCTCCGACGTCCCAGCGGGGAAAAGGTCCTCCAGGCCGACCGAAGAGGAGGTAATCGAGGGGCGTCCGCTGGCCTCCTCTCCGCTCGCCATGTTTTCCCCACTTTGTTATGTTGTTTTGGAGATCACGGGGTATATAGAAAGATCATTATCAAGCAGACGTACTTACGTAAACCAAGGCTTCCGGTCCTCTTCAAAATAAAATACACCTTTAGGCACGTGGTTGGAACATGTAGGTGTAACTAAATAAAGTGAGAAAAACATCGTGCAAATAACATTAACCTAGAAAAAAAAATTCAACTTTTTTAATAGATAAAAAAGTTAAGCATTAATTACTTATTATAACTATGTAACAGTTTTCTCAATTATATCAAAAGGTAGTAAATAATTTTTTCCAGTAAATAATTTTATAATAATGTTATCAGTTAACCTTATGTCACTAAAATACTTTGAAATGTATACCTTTAACCTTTGAGTATTATTAAAACTACTTTTTTTTCTTTATAATGTTTTTATATAGTTATTTTTAATTAAATCGCGTTTAAACTGTTAAACTTCTACTTTTCTTTTTTAATTTAGTTTAATTTGTTTAAACATTTTTTGTACTTTTGAGCTTAATCTTAAATGTTTGGGTTTTTGTTGTAATTTAAACATTTTGTCAACATTTAAACTTTTTACCTTTTAAATGTCTGTTGTTTTTCTTTTATAAATGTATTTTTTAGTTATTTGAATGTTTTAAATATTGTACATTTTTACTTTGAATGTTTTTTATTCATCATATTCAGTTATTTATTTTGTTTTATTTTGAAGAACACACATTTCCGGTTATACATCTTTTAACTTGAAGCAGTGGTGGGCGCACAGATGGGCGGACGGATCATCAGGGTCGTCATAGATAAAGGAAAAAAAGTAGTCACGTGTGTCCTTGTTTACTGTGAAGGGAGGGCAGAGTTGAAGGAAGAGTTCCACCATGCCTCTACGTAATTACCATAAAACACGTTCTGTGTTTATTTAAGAGGCTTAAATAAACAAAACACCTCAGATACCGTTCATACAAATTTATTACAAAAAACAGCACATGTAGAGTGATCAATTTCAACAAAACTGAGCCAATATCATGGCAGCCATCGCACAAAATGGGCAATAAAATCAACTTTTTAAAGATTTTACTTTGGAAAAATAAGGAAAATGCTCATGGAAAACATCATAGAGGGAAAACAGCAGCCCTTTTGTCATATTTCATTTAAATTTCATACAGTTCTAATGGAGACAAAGTATCAATATCAATGTATTTAGCAGCTTTAATTCTTCTAAAATTAAGCATCGGTCTATTCTGTTCCTAAGATCTATGGATGTTGGTGACAAGGCTACATATGGGGTTGTTAGGGGTGGTGGAAAATGTTACAAAGCCTACCTGCCTCTGCATAGTGCCAGAACTCCATCCTGCATAAACAGTAAAGCAGATGAGGGGAACGTTCGTCTGCTGCTAAGACAAAAGGGCATCAATACCTGCAGGCGTTAGAACCATGGCCTGCAGCAGGTCAGACAGAGAGATAATGCCCTTTACCATGTCAGCCCTGTCCACCAGAACCAGCCGATGGACCTGGGAGAAGAAGCAAACTGAGTGATCTTTGAATATGACTTATTCTCGTGTGTAAATAAGGAATGTGATAAAGCCCAGAAAAACACCAACCTCAGCTTCGACTATTCGGTCTAAAATCACCTCTAAAGTTTCATCAGGGTAGCAGGTGAGCACTCCTTCAACGTAACATTTACGCCTGCTAATGGCTTCTTGCATTGTTATGTCCAGATTGTTGTAAGTCTTCTGGGCTGCCAGATTCTGCCATGGGACAAACAGTTTGAGAGAAAATCCTCAAACAAAACATAACAAGCAAGCTCAGATTTAGGTTTTAAGACTGAAGAACTAACCCTAACCCTGATCTTCTTACATCAGAGACATATGGGATCAGCTCTAAGTTCATTTTGTTCACACTTCTCAAGAAGTATATTTTCCATAACTTTTAATAATTATAGGTTCTTAACGGTTCATTTGAATTGTGGTGTTCCTCAGGGATGAGTCATTGGTCCCATTAGAATCTTGTCTTGCCAACATTAGGAATTTTCCTAAATCTCTTTAATTTCTTTTGTTTGATCTCCCATTTTTTGGTCAATTATAGAAAAGACTCCATTTTTCTGACAAGAAAAACTGCAAAAACAAATAATGTTTTTTTTATTATAACTATTATTAAAAATATGATAAACCTGTACTTACAATGACATCAAATCTTGAGTAGAGTGCCACCACTTTGCCTGAGAAAAAAACAGCTGGATGCTTAACTAGCCATAAGTGCTGATCAATACAGTTAGAAACAGTATATCTGCTAACTATACATAACAGGTATACCTTGTTCATCCACCACTGGGAGCGCTGACACCCGCCTCTCTACAAATATGGAGAGTGCATCATAAAGTGATGCTGTCCGCTGGATTGTGGCGATGTTCCTAAAAGTTCCTATCCCCAACTCCTGAATCTGCTTCTGAATGAACGCGGGCCTGGGAACCTTTTTTCCCTGAAAATAACCAAATATTACTTAAATATCAGGTGTGCCATAAAGTATTTACAGATTTTTAAAAAAATCTAGCTCACAAATATATGGAGAAACTTGAGGATTCTCTTGTGGGTCAGAATGTGCAGGACGTTTCCAGACTCTGGATCAATGACAGGCAGCCTGTGGATCCTGTATCTGAGTAAGGAATAGATGGCATCGAAGAGGCTACAGTAGGACGAGAAGAGAAACCAGAGGAATGTGATGCTTTGTGAGAAAAACTCAATTTACCACACACACACACACACACACACACACACACACACACACACACACACACACACACACACACACACACACACACACACACACACACACACACACACACACACACACACACACACACACACACACACACACAAATAAACACGTTTCCATTCACCTAGCCTCTGGAGAAATACTGATGAGGTAATGACTGGGATTCTGTAAATACACATCTAGACAGAAGAACAGGGAAATCTCAATGGAAAATCAGATTTGTGCACAGAGATGATGTCACTAATGTGGAAGTTTATTTACTTTGAAGTGAATCACCTCTCCATGTTTCGATCTTGTGGCTCTCCAGGCCATACATTTGGACCTTTGGGGAGAAAAACACAAAGGATGAGTCACAAATTATACATAAAACTCAGGTTAAGTCAATTAATAGAATTAAAAGTGACACTTTATGTATCATTAACCTTGTTTTTAATCACATTTTGTGCGTTATTAGTTCACCAAATAAATAAATAGGTTCCCAATGGCTCATTTGAGTTGTGGTGTTCCTCAGGGATGAGTACTCAGTCCCATTTATTTTAGTGCCTTTATTACAGTTTTATCACATTAGATCTGCTCAAAACCTTAAAACTGATATCCTGATTCTGTTCTTGTACCTTCTTTATGTTTATGGTTTATTTTATATAGTCTACGTTTTGTTAAGTTCTGATCTGACATAAGTGATAAAGAAAACATGAAACCGCCAACCAAATTAGGAAGAAATGTTAAAAAAAAACTGTCAAAATGTCACAAAATTAAAGAAAAAATAAGCAGAATCAAACACAAGCTGATTAAATGTATAATAAAAATGAATCTAAACCATCACATGTTCATACTCACCATGGGGGACTTGTAATAGCAGTGGAGGATGTTGATAAAATCTGTGATAGTCAGCATCCCTGTGGCAGACAAGGATTTAAATCCTCATTCAAATAAATCAACAAGAAACAGTGTGTTTATACCAGTAAATCTATCTTCTTACCCACAAATCTCTGCAACTTGCTGTCCCAGAGAGGTGCAGCTCTTACGCCATTTGCCACCAGTGCATAAAAGGCCGTTTTCACCTTTAGATAAAGTTTATGATTGAAGGATCGCAGCTGGGATTGTGTGCAAAATTCTGTTTCCCAAAAAAGTTAGGATACTGTGTTGGATGTAAATAAAAGCAATTATATTTTCTTTAGCTTTGGATTTCCTGCCACATATTCCAACCTTTGCAAACATGATTTTAGCATAAATTTTTTAAAATCAGCTTTTTCCTCCTAAAATACTCATTTTTGAATATTCCTGAAGTTTTATTTACATCTTAAATTGTCCTAACTTTTTTTTTGTGAAGATTGCACTCTAGTTTTTGTCTTAATGTTCCCACTGAAAAGAGACGTTCTTACTTGTAACGTGGTATCAAATATGACCAGTTTACTGCTGATCGGAATGGCGTCATAGCAGCTGTGACTCTTCATAAAATTCAAATAGACAGTGGCATCAGCCTCTAGGAGAAAATCACAGCAGCTGGTCAACATGGACATATCACACAGTTGCAACACTGCTCCATTTCCAGGCATCCACCACATTTAGATTGACGAGATCCTGTTGCAAACGTACCTTGCTTCTGTGTCTCCTGCTGCTTTTGAGAACATGATGCCTACAACAATCAAACGTTCTCCTCATAACATGTTCAAAATCCCACAATTTGACTTATTCCCTTCAAATAAAAGCTTCCAGACTCAAAAACAGATTATGTTAGACTCACATACTTTACCTGTGAAATGTGAGGCTCCATTTTTTGGCGTGTCCATGAAAAAGTAGTTCCAAAAGCAGCAATCTAAGAAGACCGTTGGGTTTGTTACCCTTTTCCACAAAGCAGTTGGGTCTATATTAGGAGCTCTAGAAGTGGTATGTCAGGCTGGTGGTGAAGAAGGGGAGGAAGGGGGGAGGACCTGGCTCAAGTTCAAGAGGAGGGACCCGGTTTTCTGCCAAAATAAGACATCTGCTTTCTGAATATCATAACTGTTCTTTAATTGTTGTTTGCATGGACTAATATTGGTTCCAATCCTGGACCCCCAACATTTTCTTTGACTCAGATCTAACATTGCATCTATCCAATCACGTTGCAGTGATGGGTACTCCTGCAAAAATGTGGGAAAGTGAATGATTTTAGCTCTGTCGCTAATAATTCTGCTAACCCTCATCAAGTCTGAATATTTGGAGTAACGTAAAGCATCTGCACATGTGTCATTTATGTTACAAACCCCAGTAGAATAGCTGTTGTAGCCACACAGAGCTAATATGCATATGCAGTTGTGACATCATTGACTTAATAGTTGCAGTGCTGGTCTGGGACATCAACGCGCAAGTTTCCAACAGCTTAGATCAGTGCTGATTTTCACATAAATGGTCAAAATGATTATTTCATGATCGTCTCATTAATATTATTGTGCAGATTGTTAGTTTCTAGATTTTATTTTTTAAATTCAAGCACTTTCAAACTAAAATTTCAAGAATTTTCAAGCATCCATAAGAACCAGAGAACAAACTGCCCCCTAGTGGCTGACTGCAGTATAAGTCTCGCCATTTTTATTACAAGAAAATAAAAATACACCCTGAGATCATGTTCTCAAAGAGTAAAGTTTTGTTGATTCACGCAGTTTAAACTATCTGCAGCTCATTTTATTACGCATTCTTCTTATAGTTAGTAATTGTAATTAGTTGAGCCTTTAAAAACATATGCAAGACTTTCAGCTACATAGTGTAAAGACTGTGGCTCCAAAAATAAAATAAGCTCCCGTAAAGGGGAAACTTTGGTTTCACTATTGAACAGAAGTAGGCAAAGGGACCATACACCTGTATTTGTGCACAAATTAAATTTGTTTATATTAGTGAACTTTCAAATTCTGCTTTAAACATATAAAGCTTAATAAAACAGGACAAAAGTGGCCAAATCTGTTTAAAGAAAAGCATTTATTACTTCTGTTTCTCTATACTTTTTACACCATGTACAAAATTAAAGATATTTGTTCTCCAAAGTGTATCAAATTCAAATACTTAAGCCATTTGCCCAAGGTTTTCTCATTCTCGTTTCATTTTTCCCATAAAAATATCATTTTTCTTGTGACGTGTCAAATACAAGACGACGAAGCAATAAAATGAAGTGCTGAAAAGGGAGCAAAATGTGCAAATTTTACATCTAAACAACAAAAGAACACTGCAGCTAGCTTTCAACACAAAAACAAAAAAAAGCAGCTTGAACCTGAAAAGTTTAAAATGTCCAATAAATCTTTGTGCAACATCCTGTCACCTCAAAACGATCAACAAACGCTTCAAGTACAGGATGAATTTGCTTAATATTGAGGGTAAAGACTGGATTGTTTGTGTTTTTTTTTGTATGTAAGCAACGGCACTGCAATGTGGAGAGCGTTCATTAAGTCTACTTCCTGTTTGTTGCATCATCTGTGCTGAGAAAATAACTGATGCACGAAAAGAAAAGCAAAAATCAGTGTTTGGAGCATGTGTTTGAACAAAATCTGATGTAAAATCCCAACTTGAATAAACAAAAATGAGTAAAATAACTGTAAATAAAACGGTTTAGTCCCTTCTTCTTATAAAGCCAGATTCTTTAAAACCACACTGTAAAGCTCACAACTCACAAATATAACCTTCACCTTCAACCTGCAGCTTCTATAATCACTGCTTTCAAAGCTGAACCTTCCCATAAGACCCATTGAAACCTTGATAATTGTGCGTGACAAGTTTCGTTTCTGCTAATGAAAACACCTCCAAATATCTAGATATCTGTGGTAAAAATAAAACTTAAAGCATTTGCCTTCTTTTGCATCACAAATACATGTACACCCTTTCTTTGCATCTGAAATCTACATGTGGAAAAATGCAGAAAGATTTCCAGAGCAGATCCCAGGTTGATTGAACTGAGAGGTCTCTAACCGGGCATGAGCAGAGCTTGGTATTTGTCACCAGGCAGCAGAAACTCCGGACAACACGGGAGTAAATTTACAGGTGGAAAGAGCCCGAAGTGAGAGTTCTGACTCAGGTCTGCAGCTCCGAAAAGGCTGGAGGACAGAGCAGACAACTGCAGGTTATTAAAGGGACCGTAACTGTGGAGTGTAGAGGCGTTTCGAAGTCGACACTGAAGATGAGGAAGCGTTGCACTACGGCCGGGGCAGACGAAGGAGGAAGCAGACCAGGATTGGCTGGATTCCCTTTCAGGATGTTTATGAACCACTGAAGCAAGAAGAGAAAACAAAACAGATGTCTGCGCAGACACCGACGGAGGATACTGTGAATCAGTCTGACTGTTGAGACTCTTGTTGGCCAGAACACAACAGGGTAGACGGTGGGCCGTAGCGGGGGCCTTTGGGCTGAGATTAGTCTGGATGTGGGAGAAACTGATCTCATCTGATGGAAAGAGGAGGGACTGGTCGCCTCTGGAGAGACTGAGCTGGTGCAGCACAGCGCTAGTGGCAATGAGGCCAGCTACACTGGTCAGATAGACCAGGCCAAGCATACAGGATACCTGAAGATAAACAGGTGGAAATAATCGCATTACCATTTGCACTTAATACTTCAGCGATGGCGCATTCAGAGCACAGACAAATATAAGAACTTTAAAGCAGAAGTTAAAACCACAGGAAACCAAAGCTGTTTAAGCCCAACAACTTGTATGTAAACGGAAAGGTTATAAGTAATTAGAAAGTCACATTTTTACATCTTATAAGAACAAGACAGTACAAGAATGCACACAGTTTCTCCTCTTACCTTTGTAAAGTGCTGATAAATGGTTGCTAGGGCCTGACTCCATGCAGACTGCTCCAGAAGCACACACAGGTCAGTGTAGGTGAACCATCCCCGTTTCATTCCCTGACGTTCAGCAATGCTGCAAATTTAACACAAAATATAAATAAATATGACCACAACTCAGTAATTATTGCTTCTCTAAGTCATGTTTTATGCTAACTACTAATTACAGATATAACAATTTAATTCTTCACACCCCTGACTAATATAATTTTGTTTTGAATAGTTCTTATGAACATTTAGAAGTCACCAACCTGGTTTCCAGCTGACTTAGTATATCAAAGAAGTCTTTTGGCTCTGTGAAGAGGCTCCACTCCTAAAACGTGTGCAACACAAAGGTTAGGAATGAGAACTTGAACCAAAACACAAGCAGGAACACACAAGTACACAAATGGTGCTACTCACAATGGCGTTCAAAAAGCTCATCTCCAGGTTGTTGACAGTTTGGACGTCCAGTTTTCCAGCTGCTCCCCACTCGTCGTTGAAAACCTCCTCTTCTTCACCTTCATCGTACAGGTACTTGCTGGCAACCATCTAAATAGTAAAATATCAGGTTGCTATTTGATTAATCTGTTATTTAAAACAAGGCTGTGTGTTTACGAGGACCTAAGAATGTTTAACACATACCATAGAGATCAGGAAAAGGTCAGATGAGGAGATCTTCTGCAGATATTCAGGGTTTCTGTGTCGAAGTCTTTCTATGTAAACCAAAGCTAGCATCATGGCACATGGAGAGATGCATGCCTCCCTGAACCAGAAATTAAGATTTTAGTGATCAGTTCATGTTTTAACATGCACAACTTGGAAGAACAGATCCATAATTTAAAAAACAGACCTTGCAACATGAGCAGCATACTTCTTCTGGAGCTTTTTTATTGGGCTTGGGGCGGACTTCTGGAAGATTTCGACAGCAATATCTGGAATTTAGAAAGCATGAAAGTCAACACATATGCTCCCAATTATGCCTCAAGTTGTGCCAAGATATCTGACATGCCAGCAAAACACCTTAAAATATCAAGTATTTTAATACAATAACATACAGCAAGGTTATCAAGCTAAACTACACAAAAACTGAAATGATTTCATGTACAAATTTGACATTAACTCACCTGTAACAGGACAAGAAAGGGCATCTAAAGTAACATCTTTGTCCAGGCCATAATACAGTCTTTTCCTCACTCGTTCAGTCAGTTTTTGGTGTCCAGGAAGAAACTGTAACATTAGCTTCCATTAGAGTAATCTTTTTAATGCGGAAAAGGTTTGCAGAACTTAAAAAACTCCACCTAACCAAACGTAACAACAATATAACAAAGCTAAGTATTCAGGACTTTTCCTCCAATACAGCAGTGGTCATCTGTTACTGCTATTATTGTTTTCATAAGCTAATGCTGGACCTCAACACAGTTAGCATTAAACACACAAGCTATATTTTACTTTTAAATTAGTTAATTTAATCCACAGATCTAGTAAAAATGGTGCAGATTAATAGTTTCTCCTTTACCATATAAGGTCCCCAAAGCGTCACAGTTTATGTCAGATCAGCTAGATAATGAGCTTAACATTTGCTAACGCGGTTTGTTAACCTAGCTTGTTGGTATTAGCTCAACAACATACCGTGAACTCCTGGAAGTCCGAGAACTGAAAGGTACTTTCGTTAAATAACGCGTCGAAATCCATATTTACTATAGACTAAACATTGGTCCGCCAAAAACGGGAGATAAGTCTGCTTGGCCTGGACCCCGTCTGCCTCAGCTCCGCTTACAACACGCCCTGACCGGTGTTGTGTCGAGAAACGTACCCCCGTCGTAGAAAGCGCACGGCTCGTCGCTAAGAAGTTTTAAAAAGTCAAAAGTGACTAATGAAATTATCTCAGAAAATACAAATATCTTTAATAGTCTGTTTATAATGTAGGCTGTGTGTCTATAGGATAATTTTATTAGCATAAAAATCGATCAAAATGAAAAATGGTGGGAAATTGTCCAAAGACCAACCTTGAAATGAATTTCATAACATTTAACCTAAAATATAATTTATAGTAGATCCTAATGTATTTAAGTCCATTTGTAAGTTTCCCTACAACCGCGTTCCATACAGGAAGTGCTTTAAATTTAAGGGGTACCTTTTTCAGCACAACACCAGAGTTACCGAAGCCGTCAGTTGTTTGCTTCCTTTTTCAAACTTATACCCATGCTTTGACGGCAGGGGGCGCGCGCTGTCAAGCATTTAAAACAATATAAACTCACAAATCTTTTACCCAAAACAATTATTTTTATTATTTTAACAAATTGTAATCCTTGAAAAAAAATAATAAAAAAAAACTTTAGCATAATTTTATGGATTTTCAGACTCTTTCCCCCCCAGACATGGCTGCAGAATGCACATCTATTGAATCAGGAAGTATTCTTACTGTGTGAAAATTTGAGTTTTATAGTAAGCATTTTCTATGCAGATCTTTAACAAGTTTAAACTGTCAGCAACAATGTATTTAACATGGATTGTACTTTTTTTTTTTACACAAATCAATACAGCAAAAACAGACTTTGACTTTTTGTGTACAGATTTTTTGGGAATACAATATCACTCAAACACATCCTCCATTACTGTAATGATTAAACAAAACAAAAAAACTACAAAATTAAACAAATTCCCTGACTCTTTGTACTTATTTTTTTTAAATAAAATATTCACAGAGACTTTTACTTTTCCAGAGCAACAAGACACTTTATTCAGTTTCTTTTCTGCTTGTTCTCAAGTCATACATATTTAAAGCTAAACAACAAAAAACTTAAACATAAGATGACAATATAAAGTAAATGCTAAACATAAAATAATAAATAAAGTCAAATTGGCCCAAGAAGTGCTTCATGTGATGTTTCCTTTTAAGAACCACCAACATAAAAAATGATTGACATGAAATTCTGATCACTTGATTCTCTTGTGCCAACAATATGACCTTTATAAATCCCTGATATGTGTATAGTATAAGTTATAATCAATTACAAAACAAGAAGTGTATCTTGATCATAGTGTCTTAAATTATTTCCTTTTCTACCTGACATTGCACATATGCTCACAAACTCTAGGAATAAATAACATTCTCATCTTCCTAACTATTGTTACTTTTACAATAAAAAATAAAGCATTCGTGTAAAAAAACTGCAGGTCTATAAAGACAACAAATACATTCAGTGCTTGTGGTGGGACGAAGAGGATGAAGGCGGCTGGAGTTTCTCAGATTTGCGATCTTTGGTTTCTGTGTCTGATGAGGAATCCGAGTCGTGAGACTGCTGCTGCCTTAGCCACATGTCGGCGTACAGGCCTCCTTTCAGTAGCAGCTCCTCGTGTCTACAATTATTAAAATATAGAAAAATGTTGTTATTTACTAAAAACAGCTGAGAGCGATCAGAGCAGCAGAACTTACCGTCCTCGTTCAGCGACACGACCATCACTGATGACCAGAATCTGGTCCGCGCCGATGATTGTGGACAACCTTTAATATTAATAAGATGGATTATTAGTTTAAAAATGACAAAAATACAAGAAATTAAACCCTTTGGCACATAAACGTCTCACCTGTGAGCTACAACCACTGTAGTGCGATTGGTGCAGACTTTAGCGAGGGAAGCCTGGATGTTGCGTTCCGTCTGTGTGTCCAACGCAGATGTTGCCTAAAGAGAAACTCTGTTATAGAACTATGACAAAAACCATAAGGACAAGTTACAGGAAGTAGCTAAATCACCTCATCCAGCAGGACGATCTGAGGCGCTTTCAGGATAGTTCTGGCTATAGCGACCCGCTGCTTCTCTCCTCCACTCAGCTTCAGACCCCGTTCGCCCACCTGCGTGTCATAGCCTGCCATAAACAAACACAAGGCAGGAACTTAAACACAAAGTCCAGTTTAGCAAAATCACATGAATGATTTGATGCGTTACCTTCAGGGAAGGTCACGATTTTGTCATGTATGTCTGCAGCTGCAGCAGCCTCCTCCACTTCCTGATCAGAGGCGGTGATGCGACCGTAGCGAATGTTCTCCCTGATGGTGTCATTAAAAAGCACCGTGTCCTGGGGAACCACGCCGATGTGAGAGCGCAGAGACATCTGCTTTACCTGAGGAACAACACAATGGTGTGTTTCTGTTCTCTTAACTACAACTCAATCACAGAGATCATTTTCACAGCAAATTTTAGCAACATTTAAACAATTCTTTGCCATTTTTCTTGGCGACAAACACCTACCTTA
This sequence comes from Callopanchax toddi, assembly GCA_006937965.1. NCBI lineage: Eukaryota > Metazoa > Chordata > Actinopteri > Cyprinodontiformes > Nothobranchiidae > Callopanchax > Callopanchax toddi. The sequence goes on along the minus strand of SSNR01000057.1, from coordinate 2,861,814 downwards.
GAGATATCCTGCCCATCGATGCGAATGCAGCCTCCATGAACGTCGTAAAAGCGGAAAATCAGTCGGATTATGGTGCTTTTCCCTGACCCCGATGGCCCAACCTTGGAGATAACATAATGATTAAAATCTTGGAATTCCTTGAAGGAATGCATATCACCAGCCACCTTTCCTGTCAGAGTTTTACACTAAGACCGACTTTAACGGTGAAAATTATGAAGTTTTTTTACATTTTATGAACAATTTCACAGAATATTGCGAATCTGTAAATGATTTTCAGCTTCTACGGCATCAGATTTTAGCTCAATATCTGTAAAACTAAGATTTGTCCAGTTTTTGACCAGAAACCGATTAGCCATCTAGCTAGCATTTTTAACTGTACAGACTCCAAACATTAATCAGCTGCAGACATTCATCCAATGATTAGTTTGTATAAAAGTCGTCATACCAGTGCTACAGTCTGTCCTGGAAGAACAGTGAAGGAAACATCCCTGAGAATCTCTTTGCTGTAAAAACAATAGAATTAGCTGTTACAGTCAAAAGATAAATCATTAAATTTACACCAAAATCATCAAACTGAAACAAACCCGTTTAGGTAACTGAAGTAGACGTTCTCAAACTCCAGTTTCCCCAGCTTGAACAGCAAGTTTCCTGCGTTTACTTCATCTTTCACCTGTATAAAAGAAAACATGTATGAAACACTGTAAAAATGCACACAATGTATGTAGTAAAGTTGAAATCAGAGGCCTAGTTTTGAGCTTTAAATGTACCTCCTCCTCCTCCTCAAAGAGCTTGAACATGTTTTCCATGTCGATGAAGGAATTCTGGATCATTCTGCAGAAACATCAGTGACAAGTTTACAAACAAGCTGCTCTTATATAGTTAATACATTTTAGAAATCGACCTTTTCGACCACACCATCATTAAGGCCGCATTTAAAGTCACGTCTTACCTGTAATAAGTCCCAAACCAGTTCAGAGGGGTGTACAGTTGGATGATGTACGTGCCGAACAGAACAAAGTCTCCAACCTGGCATCAGAGGATTTTCCTTTAAGTAGTAATAACTTCAAAAATAATGTCAGAATATCTTAGATTTGAACTACCTGAAGTTTTCCCTCTGTGACAAAGTAGGCACAAAGCAGGGAGCCGGTCAGCAGGCCCAGTCCGATGATCAGGTTCTGGGTCTGGTTGAGTAACGCCAGGGACGCCTGAGACTTCCACTCTGTGCTCTAGAACAAAAAAAAAAAAAAGACATAATTTTTAAAAAATGCTTCACCAGCTGTTAAATTAGCTATTTAATATGCAAATTAAATAAATTCTCCAGACATACCTGAAACTTCTGGATGGCGCCCTCAAAACGTCCGACCTCATATTTCTCTGCATTGTAGTATTTTACCTGTTAAAAAGTCAAAAACATTTTAAAAAGTAGAAATTATTCATCTGTAATGTTTTAAAATGAACTTAAACCATTAAAAAACTGGTAATATTTTTACCTATTTGTGCGTCATTTTCTTAAGGGCTGCACAATATTAGGAAAACATCTGATAAGATAACAATGCCATGTGCTCCACCAACGCTCTCCATGTGCTTTAGTATTCTGGCTATCATCTAAAGCACATATGTCAAACTCCAGTTATGGAAAGGCTGCTGTCCAGCATCTTTTAGATGTTTTTCAGCTCCATCACACCTGGTTTGAATGAATGGGTGATCAACAGGTTTCTGTGGAAATTGAGGAAATGCTAAAGATGTAATTTAACAAAAAATTCAGGTGTGTTGGATCAGGATAAATACTAAAACTTGTAGGACAGCGGCTGTCAAGAACTGGAGTTTGACACCCTTGATCTAAAGCATGTGTGTCCATTTAGGGCAGTGGAGATCCATCTGATTGCAATTCTTCGCAACACAAAAATTCCTCATTAAAATCAAAATGCAGACAATTTTATAAGTCGCAAACAGTAACATACATCGCATTTCATGCAATCATACATTTAGGGCAATGAGGGTTATAATAATAATAATAATTACTACTAATAATAGAATGCAGTAATGTTTGACCTTTTATTCAAACATTTCCATAATTTGGGGAATTTTTTTTATTTTAGCGATTGTTTTTTCAGTGCACGTTTCTACCAAGCAGTTGATCTGATAGTTAAATGGTTAATAAAGTGAAGCAGATCAGCTCCGAAATGTTCCTGATTTTGCAAAATGTCCAGTTTAAACATTTATATTCTATAAACAAAAACAAGACAAAGGAAGTTTGACCAGAAAGCGTCACCAGAAGCTTCCTATAAGTTCTTTTGTCTCCAGTAATCTGCAGTGTTTGCTCCATGTGCAGCTGCATTTGTTTACCTTTCCTTCACTACGGCTAAAATGGAAACACCAGCTTAAACCAATAAGCTTTTTTCAGTTTGATGCCTTTACTTATGAAGATATAAACAATAGAAAATGTAAAAAGCAGTTTAGAAATAAATCTCATTTGGACAAGAATGTGAAATTTTTGAGCCGTTATTGTAAAAACATGTGGCAATCCTCTTGAGGGATTTGAGCTTTTTTTCCCCTTTACAACAGAGCTTTAGGTTAATGAAGTTTGCTGGTGTTATTACAACACTAGTGCAGGGCTATTCAAAATGCGGTCCGCAGGCCAGATACAGCCCACAAGCCACATATTTCTGGCCCACCACACACCCCTAAACAATAACTTATAACCATCTAAAGATGGATGCAGGTGCCGGGATTTGAACCCAGGTTTCCCTAAGTGAAAGGCAGGTTTCTCTACCTCTAGGAAAAAGTTTGGCTAGGCTTTTTTCAGGCTTTCGATGAAAATACATTAAGAACTGGATTAGATTACATTTATATTTCAAATGTGACAAACTTTCACAGTAACAAAATGATTGTATCTGTACAGTTTAAACATATAATCAGCTCTCTGCCATAAAATCTTGTTCTATGCTCATGAAAAGCTGTCCCAGTTCCTAATTAGATACGACTAACCTAGTGGTTCACTTTTTAGCCATTTGTTGTGCTTTTTGAGCAACACCCATCTGTTCGACATCTGACACCAGGTTACTTTGGTATTCAAAGGACTTCATGGTTAATTCAGTGACTGAAAGGTGTTCGAGTGCTAAGGACGAGTTTAAATCTATACTGCTTGACATTTTGTCGTGTGAATTAAGCCCAAACATATCAATTCTCCTCCAAATTAATTTTTTCCAAGTCTTATTTGTTTTGTTCAGATGAGGAAGATACAAGAACTCTTCTACAAAACCGGAACATTAACAAACCTATTAGGGCTGGGCGATATGGCCTTAAATCAATTTCACGATTTATTGAGGAGTTCTCCTAGATAACGATTTTTGGACGATAACTACCTGTATGCTCAAAAACAAAAGTTGTCCACTAGATGGAGCTGTAGCAGCATAATTGCTCCACAGACTAAAATTTCCTGCAAACACAAATATTTAAGATACAATCCGTTATATTCTAAAGACGGATATTACAGAGAGCTGCATCAAGTGAATATTGTCACATTTGAGTTGTTAGGTAATCAGGCTCTCTATAAAGTGTGGTTGAACTGCAGGTGGAGGATGTGTTACCTTGCCTTGTTGCTAGTCTTTCTGTAGTTTGGTTTTTGTTTTCATCTCATCCTCCTTGCTGAATCCATTTTTTTTCTGGGAACAAGCTTCTCCTTGACCTAATTTACCCCTGACACCGCCCCAGCTTGTAGCCCACTCGCAGCTGGTGGCAGTAACCCGCGGAGTGCCGTGACACCGAGCAGAGCTGCTGCAAGTGGCGGGCAGCTACGAGCTGCCGCAAGTGGCGGGCAGCTACGAGCTGCCGCAAGTGGCGGGCAGCTACGAGCTGCCGCAAGTGGCGGGCAGCTACGAGCTGCCGCAAGTGGCGGGCAGCTACGAGCTGCAGCAAGTGGCGGGCAGCTACGAGCTGCAGCAAGTGGCGGGCAGCTACGAGCTGCAACCGGCAGCTACCAGCGCCTGTGAACGGCGAGCAAACGCGGCCTGCTAGTGACACAGAGCGACGAGCCCACTACTTCATATTTGAATTATTCTCCATTTCCTTGTTTTTTCCTTCTTGTTACAAACTGGATGGGGGAGTCACATGACTAGTGGTAACACGGACTCAACTATTTATCGCCCATCCCTACTTTGACCCCATTCTAAAACCTGGTAAGGACCAATTTAAACACTTTATTATATCCAGACAAGCCAAACTTGAGCAAAACAGCAGAATATTTGACGTACCGTCTCAAAGTTCAACAAGGAGTCCACAGCCTTGGACTTGGCAGCGTTGTCCTGCTGATTCATCTCTCGTTTGTACTTGGTTCTCCATTCTGTGATGATGATGGTAAGAGCTGAGGAGCATCAGCAAACCATCAGATGACTTTTAAACAATCATTAGACACTTTATTAAGATTCTGCTCTTTGTTACAGCTTCAGCTGTAAAGTCTTTTGGATAGCAACGGTTCAACACTTACTCAGATACAAAGTCATGCAGACGAAGACGATAAGGCCAAACCAGGCGTTGAAATTAGTGACGAAGAAGATGATGGAGATGATGATATCAACGATGGTTGGAAAGATACTGAACACAATGTAGCTGTAAAAAAAAAAAAATACACCAACAGTTAAGTTTGTTTAACCGAAAATGATCCGAAAAACAAACCCTGGTGGTACTAAAAATCAACAAGTAGAATTTAGAGATTTTCCTTTTACAGACTGATTCAGTAATTTATTATTAATGAACAAACTATAATTTTACCTGAGTAGGCCGTTAATTGAAGTGGTGCCGCGGTCAATGCTTCTTAGCACTTCTCCAGTTTTCCGGCCCAGATGCCAGCGCAGAGAGAGGGAATGCAGGTGGGCGAACAGACGAACCTGAACCTCCAGGTTGGTGAACTGCTGCACCTTGATCCACAGAAAAGTTCGCAAGTTGCTGACAAACCCTGAGGAACCTGAGTAGAAGGCGATAAAGTTGGTTTGGGGTAGATAAAATCAAAGTGTACACAGCTTTTTGATTATATATCTGATATTCCAGAGTTTGTCGTTTGCATTTACCTGCACCTCCACCCTGCAGGAACTTGAGCGTAACATATATAATCACTGTGACGCACACAGTGCTCCAGCTGCTGCCACTGGTCAGCTCAGTCACTGTAAGAGATCATGACATTTAATATGTAGCTCCAAATATTCCAACCTCCTATTAACCATTCTTCTTTATTTTCCTTTGTTTGTTTCCATCACAATTTCTGGTTTGTATATCCTGCTTCTTTAGAAAAAACATCAAATTGTTTGTTAAAAGTGTAGCAAAGTTCAAAGTACAGCAAATACAACATCAGCAAAAAAGTTGCCACAACCACAACAATAGGATTTTGACAAAATCATTAAGAGAACCCAACCTTTTTTACAGCTCAGCAACTCAGGCAGATGTCAAAAAAAGATAAAATCCTAAACTAGTCACCGAACTTCATGTGTCTAAACCAGTATTTGATGTCTTTTACAGTTTAAATTTGATTAAGTATTTCACATTGATATGTTCACTGTAATGTAATCAGAGCCGCACCTGGCCAAATTGGGGCCCTAAGCTGAATTTTATTGAGGGGGCCCCCCCCATCGCTCACTCATGCGCGCACACACACAGTTCATTGTAGCGGCTGTCACCTGATTGGTTTAGACCAAGGGGATTCAATTACAAACTGGGAAGGGCCAAATGACACGGGGGACCCTATAAATGACATAAAAACGGCCTAGAGGGCCTCCAACCTGGTATCCCGGCACCAGACATCTATCATTACATGGTTTAAAGTTACTGTTTAGGGGTGTGTGCACTGTGCAGGCCTGCGCGCACACTCACAAAAAAATTAAAAAGTCCATATATGGCTGGAAGGCCAGAAATATGCGGGTTGCAAATGGCCCACGGGCCACCTATTGAATAACCCAAGTTTACACCAATGCAGAAGCCACATTTAGTAAACGAAATCCAACATGGTGTCAAATTACTAGTCTCTTTTTTCCCCCTCTCCTGCGGACAGATGATGCTCTACGCGCAGCGCACCTCATGAAGCGATGCAGCCACTGGAGCTAAATGGGACCTCCTCTGGACTTGTGAGCAGTCTAAACTGTCTAAAGTGTTTCCAAACTCGTACAAATTACACATCAAAGCATAGGTATTTTTGTCTTCTTTCACCCAACATGTCTCACTGCCATAAAGACACACCATTTTCTCTCAGATGACCTCAGAATAGAGTGTTCATCATCAAGCTCATAGAGTTTCATTATATCAAAGTTTCTTTTTTCCTCTTTAAAACTGGAAGTGAAGGGTCTTTTTAACTCATATCTCCTAAAAACATCGCAGACACACAGAAATGTAAATGTGTGACCAACTCACTCTTCTGTCACTCTTGCTTTAAGAATATTTTAGGTATGACAGTTTTCACACAGCAGCTGTTTGTTTGAGGCTTAACTTCTACTGACAAGTCTTGTGTGTCTCGCAGGTGTGGTTACCATGGTGACCTTAATGAGCCACTGGTAACAATTATAATTGGAATTACGATCAGTAGCTCTTAACTCACCAATATTTTTGTAGTAGATGGGTACGAAGACATTAATAGCCCTCTCAGCTCCCAGCAGCCCCAAACAGAAGAGGACTAGGAGCTGGAGGACGTGGTTCCCACGCGGCCACATGTAGGGTAAGAGCAGGCGGACCTTTCTCCTGAAACCCTGCCAGGTGGACTGGTTCTCCTCAGTTCTCCCTAAAAGGTTCTAACATGTAGAAGCACGAGTTAAATGTCAGTTTTGTGAGTTTACCCAGGGTGGAATAATTTGAAAACCAATTGGCAGAAGCTCACGTTCTCCACGTCCCGCTCGTCTTCGTTGATCAGAACCATGTAAGGTTTTCGAGGCAAGCCGGGAGCTTTAAGTCCGATGAAGAAGAGCAGCCCGGTGCTGACGTAGCGCGTCAGCCACAGGAAAAACTGCACCTGAGGGGTTCATAATGAGTTAACAGCAGATCAATAAGGAAATGGATGGTAATTTAACACTCATAAAACAGGAGTTTAACAGCTCCACTGATGGCTGTGTTCACTGCCTGCTTTATAACAAAACCTGGTTAAATTCAGGCCTTTAAATTTAAATAAGTCACTTTTCAAATGAAGATTTTAGAGAAAAAGCCAGAGCACTGTTGTAAATTAAAAAAAAAAAAAAAAAAATCCAAGTCATGCTTACTATCAGATACAAAGCTGGACCTCTTTCCTCTGACTCAGCATGGGAGGAGGAAGATTAGCATCTGACAGTATGACTCAGCAAAAAAAATCTCGTGCTCTAGCCGTTTGGGTGGATTGCTCAACTCTTTAAAAATCAACTGTGCAGAATAACTTGGGGAGGAGTGGCTCAAAAAGACAGAGTGTATACCTAACCTTTGGTCCATTAGACTGACAATGAAAGGGCTTTATGATGCACTTGGATAAACGTTGGTGAAATAAATAACTTAAGGAGGATTAGAGTGAAGCAATGCGTGTATACTAGCTGATGTATGAATGATAAATATTATGAAATCTAAAAACAATAAAATTCTGCAGTTTAAGTTATTTCCCCCCTCCCCCTGAAATGGTGATTTCCTTACCTGCTGCTGGTTATTCTCCAGCCCCCACCACCAGTGAGGACTAAACCAGGAGATGAAGGCTAGATTCTCAGCTGCGAACGCCAGAGCCCAGAACACCAGTAGGACGGTGCTGTGTCCCCTTGTCCGATCCATCACCAGGACCCTCCGCCTCTCCACCCTGAGCAGTGCTACAGCCCAGGCCCATCCAAAGGTGGAGAAGGAGCCATACAACACCACATATCCTGGAAGGTCTGTGGTGCTAGCAGACTGCCACACCATCCCACCGATAAACTGGATATGGAGGACAACAGAGAGGACCAGCTGGAATCCATAGAGGCGAGAGCGTGGGATAAATTTTGGCTCCATCGCTGTGCCGTATTTCTGGTAGAACATGCAGTGGATGGTGCCGAGTAAGAAGGCGATGCTGAGGAGGATGGTAGGGGCCAGGGTGAAGTAGAAACAGGGGGAGATCCCCGCATCCAGCCAGGTGACTGAGATGGAGGTGTTCAATTCACAGTAGCTCTGGATGGCCATGGCTGCAGCTAGGAAATAACTAAAGACACAGAAGAATTATAGGATTAGGCTCAAGAATTTCTGACGTTAATCCCTCTAGTTTCTTCATACTTTTATGCAATCTTTGAAAAATAGTTATGAGCAGTAGTTCTCCAGGTATTTGAATGTTTTTTCTAAGAATTTTAGAAATTCTATCTGGCATTTTTATTAAATTTCTGTCAATCTTCTCTGCATCTGACCTTCATAGCAGCATATTATGCTTAAAGAAATCAGACAATAAACTGTCAGACCTAAATATTAAAAAAAAACGTTTCTAGCAGATTAACAGTATCTGAAAGTTAAATAATAGTGATTAAAAACACTTCAAAACAATCAAGAAAGTCCGGCTGATTGCTAGAAAAGTATGAATAAAGGATGAATGACGTAACTTTTGAAGTTGTAGTACCAGTTCTAGTTCATGTTTAAAAGGAAATGCACTTTAACAAAAACATTAATATCCTTAAAAATAAAGCGTCTAGAACACAAACAATGACTGACTATGCTACATATAGCTGTGAAATAGTGACTGAGCATCGTTTTGCTAAATGACCACCAAAAAACGTACAGAAAACAAAACAATTATATTAAACATGGAGGATATATATTCCTATTAGGATGTATTTTAGGACATTAAACATAAAAAGCCGGCTGTTGTTGATTGTTATAATTACCTTGCTGCTCGCGACGAGACTGCTGTCCGGTTCAGAGCCGCTCGAGCGACACAAACGGAAGAAGTTCACCTGTAGTCGCTGTTAGCCGGTTTGTTGTCGGCAACCTGCCGCCAGAACAAAAAACTGAGTCATCTTCTGTTCCGACTCCAGTACTTAAACGAGCGTCCTTGTAGTTAAAGAACAGCGATCGATGACTCGGCAATCGACACTTACGTAACAGTGGCTGGCTGAAGGTTAGCCTCCGGCGCCCCCTAGCGGAAATAAGCAGAACGGACACATGTAGATGAATTATATGTTTCATGCTAGTTCTAGAGTGTGAATATCCTGTTTAATGCTTCTAACATTAACTTTTTCCACATTTATGTTGCATTTGATGAAAAGAACAAAAAATACATGATTTTGATGAGACCATATATTAATTTTAAGTAATATCTAGCAATAATTGGGGATATTATTGCAAGAAAATGTGCAGGGTGGTACTGTTTTTTTTAAATTTTTTACAAAAGTTTAATCAGAGGAAATGAAGATGATTTAATATCTCAAAGTTTGAGTAGGATTTTTGAATATTCAGATTAGATGCATATTCTTATTAGAAGCGTTTCCCATCAAATTCTTCTGTAAAGGTAACAATAACCAGCGGTTAGTTCCCTTCATATGTAAATAAAATAACCCTATCTTTATTATTTTCCCTCCACCAATGACCTCATCTGAAGCCCTAAATCTTTTAGGTGTGTGTTTTTTAAGTTTCTAAGCCCACCTTTTGTGAGGGTTTTTATTACGATGCCTTTTTTTCGCTCCATAAACATTATTTACACATTGTGTCTGGCTGCAAGTAAAACCAGGTTGTATAATGTCATAGTAAATTGATGACTGTTGATAAAAGAAGCAGGATGAAATCTGATGTAATCAATCTCTGTAAAGCTGATGAATAGTCGTAAAGCTACAGGTTGATCATATCTGCATTTGTTAAACTGTTGTGTACGAGTAATGTTTAAAACATCTGCGCTGGAAGCTATAAAAACATAAATCTGGTGGAATGGAGCGATAGATAAGAAGAAAAACACGACTAAATAAACAAACTGTAGTCCAGGAGGGTTAAACGGTGCAGCGGTTCAGAATTTAAATGTAGAAACAGATTAAAACAGCATTAGAATTAATCCAGAATAAACAGTTTACTCAAAATGCTCTGCATGAATAATATTTAACGACATAAACAACAATCTAGCAGGTCAGATCAGCTGATATGCATTACATTTACTTAAAGTTAGACTTTTTTTTTTGTTAAATCAGATCAAATTCTGTGCAAAGATAATAAAAAGGTTTTTAAAAAGTTACTGTGAGGAAAATTAGTTTTTTTAATCTGACAGTAGAAAAAGAAAATAATTTCAGTTTTTAAAGTAAAAAGTTTAAAAGGATAATCTCTATCTTTATTGTCCGTTCTCAAATAATTTCAAATCATGTCTGAATTAAATAGACAGTTGTTAATAGAGGGTTTAAAGAAACTACGGTTTACTGAGAGAGCCATGTTTACATCTCTTCTAATAGAATTTGTATAAAGCAAGCAATCAGCTTAGCTGCTCTTAAAATCAGAAGTTTAAGTTCCAATAAGTTTTCTTCTTTTTAATTTGCAAATATAAGGCAAAAAGAAATAAATGATGAAGGCATCTACAAGAAAAATCCAGAACTATGCAGAGATAGATCCCTTTTACAACATTTATTGTGGTAATTTAGTAAATAAATTGCCCATTTAGAGAAAAATCAAGTAAGCACATGTTAAAAAAACATTACAATTACATCAGGTTGTCATTTATTTATGACTTGCATAAATAACCAACAATAAATGTACCTTGAGGAAAACTGGAAACAATTTTAAAATTACTACAATATTTCAATTAATACAAAATTATGATGCAAACATTCCGTCTTCTTGCTCATTTTATGGTTTATTTAAATATCTTTAATCTTTTTTTTTCTTTGACACAGAGCACTAATTGGTTTATTTATTTATTTATTTTTTAATGTAGTTTCTTTTGTATGTATGTATGTATATGTAAATTAAGATTGTAACCTTCTAGTAGAAAACTATTAGAACAGCCTACACCTTTATGTGTACATGTGTAAAAAATGTCTTCTATGTATGCATTTTATTTTCTCCCCCTTTTGTTTTTCTATCAGTGCCACTTTTTGTGTTGATTTGTTAAAAAAACCAACAACAATAAATGTACCTTAGTCCAGCTGGCCAACACTTATAGAGCACATTTTAGTTCCTATAGCTTAAAAAAAGAACTAAATAAATAAAAAATAAACTTAAAAAATAAAAATAAAAAAACATGGGGTTAGTTGACTAAAAAGTGAATTACCTTATTAGAAATAGTCCTGTTAAAATTACATTATATTATAACCTTTATTGCCCCAGAAAAAACAAATAAAAAGTAAATGTATTCATTGCATTAAACCATTAAAGGTGTGGTAAACTCTTTTTTATATATAGTTTTACAGTGTTCTCTAGTGTAAATAAATGCTATGTGTGTAATTTTTATAAAGAAAAAAGCTATGATGCTTCTATTATAAGATGTAGTTTGCCGTTTCAGACCTGTGCTTGAAACAGCAGGATTCTCATTAGTATTAATGATATGCACAACCCTCTCTTCTGATTGGATTACAGAAACGTCACTACTCCGCTCCCTTATTCAGACTGTGTAACACCAAAATGTGTACCCGACTCAGAGGATGAAGATTAGAGGAAGCGCTTCCACAGCGTTTGTCAGTGAATGTTTCTGAATGGTAATACGTACTGATGAGCTTACATTTCCTCCTAAAATAGAATAACGTTAGTGGTGTTTGTCATCACGAATTTATAAAGAGCTATATGAAACGACCATGTTGTGCTGCTGTCACACCCGAACCAGTGTGAAAGCAGACCGTAGCCTAGGATCGCGTGACTACTAGATATGTTAACATTAGCATGTGTAGCTAACAACAAAACCTCTGAATATCAACTAATATCGCCGCAAAAATATGTAACGAATTTAGCTGCTCCCAGAAGACATTTTGTGCTCGGCGCAGATGGGCGAGAACATGCATGCAAATTCGCATTGTGACGGCCTTAAAGGGATGCTATGCAGTTTTGCTTGTTTTGGCTCCCCCTGGTGTCCGTTTTAAATCACTGCCGTAAAAACGTTAGCACCATTGTTTCTGCTCAGAAACACCTAAATCCAACTGTTGAAATGTCTCCTCAGCCTTCATAGCTTTCCACACGAGCGGTTATTTACTCCTTTAAAGAAATCAGCTGTGTTCAAGCAGGGAGACATCGAAAAAAGCAGGAATCAGGAGCTAAAAACACTCCGGCGCTAGCATAACAACTAGCCACATTGGGTTAGCCCAACCCTCGCGAGATACGTGAATTTGTGAGACTTCCGGGGCACTGGACCAGAGAATGACAAGTTGCAATCGTGGTATTCTGGATCTAAGCACCAGATGGGGCTAAGTGACTTTTCATTAACCCTGCAAAGGGTCATATTAGCACTATAACTCATTAACAGCGTTATGCTAATGTATGTAGATTAGCATTTTAAGATCACTGTTAGGTTGTTGTTAATTTTGACTGACACAAAAAAATAAATATCACTTAAATCTGCATTCTTTCTAATGGCCTATTGAAGTTGGACAAATAGGTCTCAAAGTAGGGAAGTCTATGAGACAAATCCCTCAACATCTCACTCAAGTAGCATCTTGTGAACAAATGTTCCTCCTGAGTTTATTTCAGTTAGCATCTGTTCTTTGACACTCCATGAATTAAAGTAATCCAGAGTGAAACTGATGACAAAACATGAGAAAATGCTGATTTTGAGTATAAACATAATTATTTTAACAGCAAAAATGTAAAATTTTGTGCTTTAAGGACAAATAGTTTTAAGTTAAAGTGAATTTATGGTTAATCTGAATAAATATAGTTTGATATCACTTCATTACTAAACAGAGTTATTTTCTTATATTACAGAAAATAAAAAGTACCAAATTTTGTGCTTTTTTTTCCAGATCTTAAAATGCATAAAGATATATTGGTTTGAATTCAGCCACAGTAAGTTTTTTTACAGTTATAAACTGCAGTTTGTTCCTGATTATTTGCATAGTCTGAATGACTAAATTGTTTCAGCTGAAGCACAAAGTAGAAAATACGGAGTGGAGGTCAATAAACCAGTAAGGAATAGTCTGGTTTCAGACATGTTTACAGTGGTTTCTCTCACAGTTTCACTCCAGCTGTGTTTTAGGGACTTTCTTCCTGGGCTGAGGAAGAGGAGGAGGCTGCTCCTCATCGTCACCATCGGGTCTGGGTGCCTGAAGGAAGTCAAAACCACATAATCAGAACAACACAGTTCAACTAAAACATGCAGGTTCACATCATGTTTTTTCTCTTTCTGTACATTTCTGTTTCATACTTCATAGAGATGAAAGTCAAAGTATCACTACAAGGACCTCACCTGTGTGGACCGCCTGGGCTTTGGTTGAGGTTGGTCCTCGGAGGGTTCGGGCGCTTTGGGTCGCAGGTTTCGTTGCTGCTTGGAGCGGCTCTGCCGAGGCCCGGTGTTTCCAGCCTGCTGCTGATGGTTCTGGTGATGAGGATGATGGTCAGGAAGAGGGGGAAGGTGGTGATGGTGGTGATTGTTGGTCCAGTCCAAGCGAAGCTCCTCCTCATCTGTTCAGGACAAACCAGTAAGGGTCAGAGATGATCATCATGGTCAAAAAACGATTAATGTGAGAAAGACAGTGTGGGAGTTTTCATGATGTCTCAAAACATCCACAAGGGTTTTCAGTTTCCTCGCAGTCGATCAGCTAATGTAACCATTACTGTTATGTTACAGGGCTCATAGCTGCCTTTAAAAAGTGCAGGGGACACGCCCCCTCTAAAGAGCCTCACACGGCTGATCAGTCACACACACACACACACACACTACTGTAACGGAAGTCCACATGGATAAACTGTAGAGATTAAAAGTGCGATTAACACGATGAAAAAACATTAATTACATCCATAACTAAGGCCTAATCGCAATTAAGGTGCTAATTTGACACCTCTAGTTTTTCTGAAATACAGTATTTCTAAATGACAACTCATTGAAAAAACACAAGTCATCCAGTTATTGTTCCTATGCATGAACAACACAACCTAATCAAGGTCAAAACATTAGGGAACAGCTGCTGGAGATTAGGGTATCTCAAATGGAGCAGACCACACTTTCTCCAGACCTGAATCCCATAGAAACTAATTATTCACAAAGGATATCAAGGAAATTTTAAAAAAGTAAAACAGCTTGCAATGTTGCTAAATATCCAGCAGGTGGCACTAAATACAAAGGTATAATCAGAGGAGAGCTGTGTGTAGATTTCTTTTTTTTAACTCAGATTTTTGAAGAAATTTCATGTCCAAAATTCTTGCAGCTGGAAAAGGAAAACAATCTCCTGAATGTGTCACAAAATGACAACATGTGCAACCATATTAATAACACCTGACAGCTCCATTAGGGCCCCTAACTGACTGACTTATTTGTGCATCCTGTAGCAACAGCATGTCTCCTCCACTTAAAGGGGCAATTTCCAACTCGGGGACTCACAAAAACACATCTTGCCATGATGAGAGGGTTTAAGCTTCTCCAGTCGCACCGCAAACTCAGGGTTTAGTAGGAAGAAGTGAAGTGACTCAAAAGCCACCTGTCAGACCCGTCCTCTCTCGCTCTCTGAGGATGAATAAATTACTTCTCAGAAAAATGGAATTTATGAAGAAATAATGTGAAGGAGAAAGAATGATTGTGATGTGTTGTGTGGGCTTACAGTCACATAGAGAAAAACTGAGCTAAATCTTATCATTTAGAGGTTCCACAAAGGGAATAAAGAGCTGCTAATCTGCTTCATCTCCTCGGTCCTTTTGTGCGAGTGGAAATGGACCTTCTGTCCATCGGCTGCTCGTCACCAGGCTCCTTTGTCCCTCTCTGGATGTGACGGCCTGCCCATCACAAGCCTCATCTCTCTCCTCTTTTGTGGAGACATCATCGGCCCTTTAGGTGTGTCCTTTTCCTGCTCTCGTTCTCGTTTCTTTGTTTGCTGCAGGCCGCCTGACACGTTCAGGCAGAGAAAGGCGAGGAGAAGATGGATGCGTGTGCCGATCTAATCCCTTGATTCAGTGAGAACGGAATACTGGTGGCGTTAGGAGTGCTACAGCCAATCTGATTAGTGCCGAGGGCGATCAATGAGGCTTTCGATTCTGCTGAATGTAGTTTTCACTGAAGCACTCGGCGGTGAGAGCTTGTTTCTCACCCAGAACACATTGCTAGGTGACCTTTAACCCTCACCAGTCACTCATAATGCTTAGACTGCAAACAAGTGCCTTTTTTTTTCATTTAAACTGTCATATATGCATACTATTTATTTACCCTGGTTAAACCAGCATGTTTGGAAAATAAAACTGAATGAATTTAAACCATCCAACCCTTTCAGCCCATCGATAGCAGCTCAGACACCTTTCCTGCTGAGAAAAGATGATAACATCTGCTGTCAAACCGCTCTTGACAAACACAAAAGGGCTCTTCACCACCGAGACTGAACCGAACCCTCGCTGCAGTCAGACAGAGGTGAAAAAAGGTGGAGAGGCCTCAGAAGCTGATGGGAGAAGATAACTCAGCTGTAGAAACCGGTCTGTAGAAGAGATTTCATCACAGACAAGGAGACAAAGTAGTATTGTTGGATTGCTGCTGTACTAACCTGTTTACACACTGCTGATACAATCAACAACAGCTTTCTCCTATGTATGTGGCTGCAGCGCCCTCTGGTGGGGGCGGGATGATATAGCAACTCATTATTTTTAGCAAAACAAAGAAAAACTAACATTTTTATTCACAAAACAAAAATATGTTTATAATTAATGTGTTTTTATAGTGTAAAACAACTAAAATGTAATGGAAGAAATAAAATCTCCACCGTTTGTTCCTGTTTACATTCAAGCTAACACAAGCTAGCATTAGCATTGCAAAATAGCTAGTTGCTAACTTGCTAGACGTAAGATAATGATTCTTTTAAAGTTTAAAATGTTGAGGGAAAAAGGTAAAATAAAAATGATTACTTCTAAAATGGTTTGTTGGTCAAACAAACTATTTTAAAAGTTTCAGGTTATTTTGAAAAATGTTTCAGACTCTTATTGTGAAGGTTTGAAGGACTTTCTTAAAGTTCTGCTGTGGAGGAAGCGAAAATACTTCACCTTGTATTCAATAAAGTCTCTTTTTTATAGTTTACTCTGTAAAGACTCTAAGTAAATATAATATATTTTTTGAAGTAGTCTGTTTTCTCGACTATTTTGATAATAAATAACATTTTCCCTCAACATTTTGACTATATTTTCTTCTTGGTAGGATTTAGTTATTTGGTAGGATCACACCAACCTAAAAAAGAATCTTCCCACAAAGCTTTAATAATTTTCATTATATAACTTTCTGTTTTTGTGGCAAATATGTTCAGAACTAGCAATTTCTCAGTTTTCACTATATTTTTTATTATTATTTATTATTTTTTCACATAAATAAATGTGATACAAATATTACGCAGCTCATGAAACCCTATAAAAATAACATATTTTGTGTCTTAACATTCAAAACAACTGTAAACCTGAAAGATACCTTTAAAAAGTTGCAAATATATATGGTTTTATGTTCAAATAAGCAGTAAAAAAGTGACGAAATGATCAAATTACTGCAGGTTTGTAGATTTCTAGGAGGCTTCAGTCTTTGATGACTGAAACCAGCTCCTCCCGGCTATAACAGCCTGCTGCAAATATCCTAAAGTTGATGCATATGACCTCCAAATACATTAATTCAACTTCTGCCAAATCCACAACCTGGACGATGGAGCTGCAGAGAGGAAAGCACGTGACCACGATCGCTTCTGGACATCTGGGGTCTGGTGATGGAACTGGAAAATTTGAAACCTCCATTTCAGCGAGTTAGAAACAGCTGTGCTGTGACCTGGTTTGGGGTTTTTAGGCTCGATGACAGTCGAGTGAGCTGCACTACAAACAGGTAATGTACGCTAATGAAAGTATAAACTGGTTTTTCTCAAAGATTTTTGTATATTTTATGATTTTTTAAAATATTTAGGCGTTTAGGGAACACTGTCATGTTTTATTTGGCTAAAAGTAAACAAAAGAAGCTGGTTGACAAAAGATGGATGCATGAATAAATACAGAAAGAAACTTATTAGGAAGAGAAGAAAATCAGCTGCCCAGAATGAGTGGAACCACATGCTAAAGTGGATTACGTAGCTCTAGATTCTGACTTGCAGCTTGCCAGTGTTGTTGCATTTGATGCAATGTTGAGACTAAATATCCTAAGAATGGATTTGGGATGTTTTTTGTTTTGTTTTCTCCACTGTGAATACACAGATTTAATCCTGATGCATGGTCCAAACACATAAGAGTCTCAGGGTAAGTAAAGAATCAAACATGGCACAAAACAAAAAAACCCTCCAAATGCCCCAAACTCTGTCAAACGGGACTCTTAATGCTTCACTCTGTTTTCTGATGTCATCCCAATCGAAAACTTAACCCTTTTTTTAAAAACTCCTTAAAATGAACCAATAAAATAGAACATTTATCTTTAAATCCCTCCGCCAACCACCAAAGAATTGCAGATGAGACCATCTGGTTGCCTGCTATAAATCTAAAGTTGGCCATCAGAATTTTGCAGCATCCACAGTATAAGTGGCATCACCACCCCCCCACCATGGGAATACTCCAACCGACTGAAGAGGCTCCACATCCAGAGAAAGAGAAAACAGACATGAAAACTCGTCTTCCTCTCAGCCCACCGCCTCTTGAGGTCTCTTTACCTCCAAGCAGCCAACCTCCACAGACAGCAAGAAGAAGAAGAAGAACCCAGAATTATCAAATGTCAGGTTTTCTTCCACGGGTGATGAAGTGGCCGGTTTGACGTCCAGACCTCTCGGTGTAATTGCCCGTTAGCTTCCACTGCCTCTGATCGCGCTACTCGTGCTAATGACTTATGTAAGGCAGTTTGATGAAAAGGAATATTCATTTGTAGTCTCGTGGTGAGTTGCCTGATTTGAATCCCATCAGTAATATTGCCTAATCTTCCTCCGACTAAAGGTCCTCCACCTGAGGTGAACAAGGGGCACTCTAATGAGAAAAAATACTAGGAGCACAGGCCTTTTAGCTCTGCTGGTACTGGAATAACTAGTAAGGTGAAAATGTAGGCTAATAATTTTGAATTTGATTTAAAAAACTTGCATGGACATAGGGAGTAGGATGATGGAAGGCTGGTTTTCTCAACAGATTCCTGTTTCATTTCATTATCTTGTCTTTTGCGTTGCCCTGATATGATGGACTAGCGAACTGTCCAGGGTGTAACATACCTCTTGACTGGTGACTTCTGGGATTAAATCCTGTCTCCTCATGACACTAAGGAGGACAATCCAAGTATGAAAAATTAATTGACAGAATTGTGACTTCATGACCAACATTTTCCATTACTTTTGGGTACACTAATAAAAAAAGAAGGTGATTTGAACAGTATATGTGTTTACAAAAATACAACAGGACAATGCAAGAAAAAACAGCAAGGGGTTCACTTGAGTACATGTAGAGATTAGTTAAACTGGTTTACTTGTTCCGATTTAAAACCTGGACATGCCCATAATTTGTCTCAAGTTTACTGTGAATTTTGACAAATATAATGGAAAAGTGTTAAAGAAGATGAACTGTGATCAAAAATTATGAAACTGAAAAGTGTATAGGATGTTATCGTAGTAATATAGATGAATCTTTAGATTAATGCTCATGTGTGACAACATAAAAAACTTTTGCAACATTCAACAAGGCCCTAAAGAAATCCAGATCTTGGTGGCATCAGCGGTTTGTCTCTAATGCTCTGGGTCCAACTCCGGACGAGCCCCCAATATGTATGGATTTTGACAAAAGAAAGGGGGAAAGCACTCAAATTATTTACCATGATCAAAAATCATGATAAAACTGACAAAGTGTTCAAATAAATCTTAGTAAAGTAGATGCATATGTAGATGAATACCAGCATGGTACAAATGACATAAAAATGGAACCCTTGGTAAATAAAACAAAGCACTAAACAAATGGTTGTGTCCCAGTGTTCTGGTTCAGACCCTGGGCAAGTCCCCAGTTTTTCTGAAGCTTGCTTCAAGAGTTTTACAAAAATAAAATAAAATATAGAAAAGTGTGCATGAAAAATGAATTGCGATATAAATAATTATTTTAAAACATGGCAAGGTATAGGATGTTGCTTTTAAGAAGTCTCTGCATAATAGATACAGCTGTAAATGAATGTAAGTGTGGGATGAAAAATGCACAAATTAACCCCTAAGCCCAATGTTCTGGTTCAAATCCCGGACAAGCCCCCAATTAATCTCAAGCTCCCTTATGGATTGACAAAAATGTGGCGGGAAAAATATGCAAAAATGTTTACAGAGATTTTAAATACGAAAGCATAAAACTGATAAAGTATTAAAACTATTTTTGGTATTATGTAGCTTCTACCCATTTATGAGGAACAAGGTAAACATTTTCTTGCGACCAACAAAGACAAAACGGTCCTGGTGGAGAAGATGGTGGACCCATTTACACCCTGGTGTTCCAGATCAATTTATATACTGCAATTGATTGATGTTATTAGTTCCTATAAACAACTAAAGAACACAGTATACACAACCCGCAGGTCTGTCACAAACTGACAAATATAATTGGCTCATTCATCACTTCTGCAAGAATCACAGAGTCGGCAGATTTAGAGATTCTAAAATAATACATATGAAATACATGAAAGCCCTTTGAATAATAAGTGGTTGGTGAGATGATACTCAGATGTGTCTGGTTTAGACCACAGTGATCTGTAACAGAAGAATCCTTGTCTGCACGATTCTTTCTCCACAAAGAGACACAAATGCACTCTTAGTGTGATTTATCCCTCTCGCATTTGAATAATGGAGTATAAAGTGAGAAGTATTTAATGAAGTAGAAGTGTCTTTATGATCCCCCTACTCAAGAAGGATTAGAAAGAAGGGAGGCACCATCCTGCATGAGTAGGTCTGCAGCCGGGCTGACTTCCACATGGCTTGCTGGGTACGCTGCCAGGGAGCAGAGTGTCAATTTTAAAAGAGCATCTCTTTCCCTTGAGCTGCTGGGTGACGGAGAACGCTTTTGTGCATTAGTGAGAAGGGACGGCCATCCATCACTGCTGGTTTGAGCGTGCATACAGTATCTGCATGGGCTGATTGTATGCAGGTAGCGTTGCTCTCCTCCAAGCTTTAGTGCTGTTGGAGGAAAGGGGGGTGGGTTTTCTTGAGGGAGAATACAAGACAGAGGACCGCTGTCAGACTGGGGTGGGTCATCTATTTGGATAGGGGTCGTGGGATTACTGGAAATTACTTTTTGCTCATCAAGAACTTTTTTTTTGTTCAACACAGCAGATGATTGTGTATATTTTATGTCTAAAAGCAGCTGTTATCTGTTGAGAGGGAAGGAGGATGTGATTAAATGTTCTGTAATAGCATGCAAATGTTTGGATTATCAAACAACTTTTTTCTAAAAGAGGTGAAGTCGGAGACTTTACTAGACCTTTAAATTAAAATTACATTATTTCCATTATTACTTTTATATTTTGTAGCCTGTTCAAAGCTGTTCAGCTCTTAGTCTTTAATAATTCTCCCTGCAGAAAGCTTCTAGTCGACTCTTTGAGTCATCTTGCATCCAGCTTCTAAAGGTCTCTCCACAGATTTTTGATGTTGTTTATGTTGGGGAGCTGTAATCTCGTGTGGAATTTTGATGTGTGTTTAGGATATTTATCCTGCTGTAGAAGCTGCATTTTCTTTGAAATCCTGCTGATGTTTAACTAAACCCATTCTTTACTCCACTAGAGAAACGTTCAAAGGACCAACGGCTGCAGAACGAGCTCAAAGAATCTACCCCCGTGCAGCTCAAGAGGTGTTCTTCTGAATTTTTACAACCCTCGTTCTCCGAAAAATTCACCTTTGCTCACTGCAGATTAAAAGTTTGATCTTAAACGCATCCTTCAACAAACTTTCCAAGATGTAATTTGAAACTCGCAGTAATTTAGCTGTTGATTTCAAAGCTTTGTCAAAAAAGTGCATTGTTTAACCGGTAAATACAAATATTTGCTAAGTTCCTGAATCATTAAAGCGGCACTCTGGAGGATTTCATCAGGAGAGCAGTTTTTGAATCTAGCGTCCAAAGGCTCCTCCTCAAAACATCTCGACACGCGCGTCCGGTCGCGTGTGCGCGCGGCGCAAATACTTCGGACATGAGCTGTACAGCTCAATGTGTAGGGTTTAATCACTCACAGTTCACAATCTTATTCCAACAACACTACGAGGGTCTGAAGAGCCCTCTCTGTCCCTGCTGCTTCTGATATTAGCTCTGTTAGCAGAGAGCTGCTGCTGGACTCTGAAGCTGAACTTGACTCGGCCCTGGATGAACTTTCTGACCAAAATAAACGCATAATCCTGTCAAGCCTTGCCATTCTGTGAGGTGAAAGGTTTAAAAATAAAAATAAATCCATCTTTATCTGGGGAATGGGTAGGTTTTTAGTAGAAATGAGCTGTGAGTCCTCAGTGAACTGCTGAGACGGCAGAGAAACACACGGAGCGTCCTGTACGACAGCGCCCCCTACTGGTACAGGTTTGGTCGATGCGCGTGCATGTTGAGAGAATGCAGAAATTTGAATTTCATTGGCTGAAAAATGTCAGCGGCAAGGAATAATGAAAAGGGGTCTCTAGGAGGAAGGAGGGTCTTCATCAGAATGACAGATGTTGTGGAACTCAACCCATAGATCATAGTTTAGACCTGAAATATCATTTAAAACATTTAGAAAACTTTGATACAGAGAAAAATGCTCCAGAGAGCCGCTTTAAGCTTTTGTAAAAAAAAAAAATTGCTTCTAAAACTATCTCAACAAAAAACTTTACTCACAAAATTAGAAAAAAAAATACAAGAAGAAAATAGAAGAAAAATAAACAAATCCAAAATGCAAGCTCTCCTAAACAATAAAAAGATTAGTGGGCTTAAAGCGGAGCCTTGTGGAACTCCTATTTGGCATGATTCACAATTTCACACAATGTTCCCGTTTAATATGAACTGAAACATTTAAAGGCACACTATGTAACTTTTTCATATTTTTATATTTACTTTTTTCGTGAGCCAGTATGTGCTAATATGACCCTTTACAGGGTTAATTTTATTTATTAACCTTTATTTTACCAGGAAATGTCCCATTGAGTTTCAGAAACTCTTTTATAAAAAGGGAGTCCTGGATGCATGTTGTGATCTGTGGGGGAAACCGGAGGACCCGGAGGAAATCCACGCATGCATTGGGAGAACATGCTAACTCCATGCAGAAAGCCAGGATTCAAACCTGCAACCTTCTTGCTGCGTCTAGCTGTTATGCTAGCGCCTGAGTGTTTTTAGCTCATGATTCCTGCATTTTTTGATCTCTCCCTGCTTGAACACAGCTGATTTCTTTGAATGAGTGATGAACCGCTCCAGTAGAAAGCAGGCTGAGGAGACATTTCAACAGTTAGATTTAGGTGTTTCTGAGCAGAAACAATGCTAACGTTTTTCATGACAGTGATTTAAAATAGACACTAGGGGGTGCTAAAAACAAGCCAAACTGCAAAGTGTGCTTTTAAGCATGTTTTTTTGGAGAAATTTGAACTTTAAGTTTCAAAGTAGCATCTCAAATGAGGTTTGCTCTGACTATACACAGGTAGATAATTTTTCCCCAAAGAAACCAGAAACATGAAGGGAATGGATGAACTAATTCCCACTATAGCCATGACTTAGCTGTCAATACAAACAGGTGACAATGATGGTTTGACTCTTATAGCACCTCGAATCTAAAAAATTCCACAGCAGATCATATAAACACAATTTATGAACCTTCACATCACCATCAGTTTCACATCGTACTGTTATAAACTGAAATTCAACGTTATTGGTGCCATTTAGGACACTTCCAGAATTATTATAAAGCCTCTGCCAAATTAACCATGTGATGTAAAGGTTCATAAAAACAGCATTTGTGTCAACAGATATCTTTTTGAAATTGATGTTGTATTAAGACGCCGGAAATCCACTTTGTGAGCCTACTCAGACTAGCAGTTAGTTTGCCAGTAAGAATTAAATTTCCTTAAAGTGGATCCGATAAATCATTGGATTTAGTGTATTACAGGTCTATTTCTGTTATTTAAAGACCTTTTAATATTTTTAATAGGCAGTTCTGTTACGTATTTTAGGAAAAACTCTGGAAAATTATGATTTTTGTGAAGAAAACCAAAGTTACCTGCTTTGATACGGACTTTTAAATAACTAAGGACTTGAAAAATGTCAAGCATTTAAAATATTCTAGGATTTACCTTTTTGTGTGAAACCTTTTCTACTCCCTTCAGATATCATGAGTGTTGCAAACTCTTGCATGCCATACTTACATGTATACTCATACAAAATGTTTTGCAAAAGGTTCAGAATTAGAGTAAAAAAGACAAAAAGGTTTATTTTCTGCTCTTCTGCAAGGAAAATATCAAGCTTCACATCATTTGGACACAAACGGCGGTGGAGTGTTGGTGAAGTGCAGCACAGCCACAGACGTTCATTTACATGCGCATAATTTGCAGAACCTTGTGTATTTTTTTAGCACTTCTACATGGGTGGCAACCACGAAGCACACAAGTACAGAAGCACTTGTCATTCTCAGCGAGGTGTTGCGAGAAAGCAGAAACCATAGTGTTGACCTGCTGAACTTGCTCTTTTTTTTTTTCTGACACGCCGCTCTGGCTCTCTGGGGGCAAACTTGCAACATGCTAATGCTAATTCAGCAGCTGTTCTGGTTTCCATAACAACAAAATAAAAAGGTGAGGTAAATGCAGGAGGAATCTGTGCGTGCACAAATGGTTAAAAAAAAAAACCCAGCTGGTTAAGTTTATGCATGCAAATTATAAACGCGGACATTTAACACAACTTTAATCACACGTCTTGTTGTTTTCCCAGTCTGGGTGTGTTCAGAGGGGAGGCAGGTGGTGTGTAGTCCCCAGGTTCTGGTCTCTGAGGGTTATTACTGTTACAAATAATCCCACGATGACGCCAAGTTCAAACTGTGGCAAAGATAAAGACGGGATATTGATTTGATATTTGCAGCAGTCTTTGGTGGTGGACTCGGCTGCTTGTTGTTCTTTGGGCTGTATACTTAGAGGGAGGCTCTGTATGCGTGTGGCCCTGGTCATGGGAGGAAGGGCTTTTGAATAGCTTGCTTATTCTACCACAATATGTTTACTCGGCTCCATGCTTGAGCCTCAGTGGCCTGATGCTGTTATGTCCCAAAGGGCCCCAAACTGTAGTTTGAGAGGGACTGATAAGCAAACCGATCCTCCCTGCTACATGCAGAAAAATTGTTCAATTTTTTCCCTCCTCTTTTTTTACCACCTTCTCTATATCACAGCATAAATATTTCTGTGCATGATTGCCAACGCTTGTGGGAGTATCGCAGTTTCAAGCCCTTGCAGCTGAGAGATTCACAGTGTGATATAATAACTCAGGTGAAAAACAATGCAAAGGCAGAGAGGAATGTGCAGAGATAAATCTCTAAAAACGCCATTTGCAAGTGTCCCATGAATCTACCGCCAAGGTGTGCATGTGTGTGTGTGTGTGTGTGTGTACAGCAAGATAGAAAAAGAGAGGATTGCTAAGTTGGCAGTTTGAATGATGTTTAGCTGAAGCTCAGTGCAGATGAATGAGGCTGAAAATCCGCTTTCCTCCTGGGTGCAGTTACTCACAGCGCTATGATACAGAAGTATCTCAGAGAGAAGGATGTCACCATATTACAACGCACACACATTTCTACCTCCTACAAGGAATAAAATATAGCCCCCATGAACAGCAGCCCACTCAGAGGATTGAAGGTACACACAGAGAGTGGAGCTGCATCCCACATTAACCAAACACTGAGCACCCCTCTGATGCTAAGCTCCCCTCTGCCTCATCACCAGTTCTCTCAGAGCTCCGTCTGCTCATGATCCAGTCAGGAAAACAGGGGAGAGACAACAAAAGCACAAACAGACAACCACTGTTTCATCCAATCAAATACAGCATTAAAATGATAAAAAACACTAAATGTTAAAATAGTATCAAGGGTAGAAAAATATGTTTCAATAAAACCTGCATCTGCATAACACAAAATAATGTTATAAAGCATTTTAAAAGGCTATTTAATACACATAAAGCTGTAAACAGGCTTGTTCCATTAGCTTAGCTAAACAGTTTGGCTTTCACCACTCTGCAGTTCTCACTACAACCCAAAAGGGGGCGATAATGAGTCAATATGTAAACTCTTCAAAGGACAAAAAGGAAAAATAAGTGATTTCTTACCAGGAATTTGACACTTTTATGTTCTTGCCTGATAATCATCTGAAATAAATGATTAAAATGTTAACAACCACCAAGTTTCCTCACTCAGCATTTCCCCAAAAGAAAAGTCAGCGTTTCTTATCTTCTTCTGCTCCTGGTTTGACTCACGCAATAGAATCTGGCTGTGGCCGCTGTGGAGCTCCACAGTAACCGGAAACACGTGACCTCCACACTAACCGGAAACACGAAACTTCAATTAAATCGACTTTTACACAACCTCCGTATACCGTACCGGAATTGGTTAGGGTTAGGGTTAGGGGGAGGGTTGTTGACCCAGGTGCCTCTCTTCTGGCTACTGTGGAGGTCACGTGTTTTCGGTTAGTGTGGAGGTGACGTGTATCCGGTTACTGTGGAGCTCCACAGCGGCCGCAGCCAGACCCTTCTCGACTCACGGGCGACTCTCCACCCGTTGTCTCTTTGGCGCCCCCGCTTTTTAGATGGATGAGTAGGGTACTGCAATATACACAGTCGAACTGGCTCCACCCATTTCAGTGTTTTTAGTTATCAAATTACAACTTCCTTTTTTTGTCAGATTAAAAAAAAAGAAATACACCATTGGAAAGGTTATTAAAAAGGAACAATAAAGAGTTGAAATCCTAAGCTCCTTGACACTTTTAATTTGAAATGTTATCCATTAAAACCATTAATAAATATGAAATTAAAACATGGAAATTTTTTTAAAATGGAGATAAGAGGTTTTAACTCAACAGCAACAGTTTATGAATCTAGATTAGTGGCAAGAACACAAAATATGGACCAAAATATAATATAGGTACACATTTCCCCCTTTTTTTCCCAAATAAACAGCCTGTCCAGCAACAACATCTTAAAATTTCTGCCAGAATAACCATTTAGTGAGAGACTGAAGGTTATATTAAAAGTTTATAAAGTAGCGTTTGCATGAACCGATATAAAATGAGAGATTTGAGTAATTTAAGGTTAACAGCAATCCACTTTGGGTCATAGGCTAGCTCAAGTAGCTGTTAGCTCATCAATCTGGAGTCTGGACAGAAGTCCCCAAACTGAGGTCAGAGCCGTCTACGGCAAACCAATTCATAATCTTTCCACAGAACCATGATATCATTTTAATTTAAAAAACGGGGGGAATGGATTATTAAGCAGGAAAATGTAAATAAGTCTGATGTAATCCCATCTGGTATCCTGTTAGATTTGTGGTTTCGGTTAAATTTGGCTTAACTTAGACCAAAACAATTTTTAAAAGTGTTAACCATTTTGCAAATATACCATGGGTTCAATTTATTCATTTCCTGATTGTTTTAAATGTCTTTGTTCAGTTTCATGAAATCAATTAGAGCACTTTTAATTCATTCACGTAACCATTCATTTTATTGGGTCCTTTTAAAAAATAATGCTAAACCCAATTCCTCAAAATACACCAATGATGTCAACAATATACCCAGATGTCTGTTTTATTCACGCCATTTAAAACATGTTTATCGAACCAAATGGTACTAAACTTAAGATTTTAAGTGCTTAAACTCTACTTTTATTTTCTGCCATTTCTCTGTTGACATCATCCAATGTCCAACTTCAAAGTGGGAATGCTGCAGCAGTAAACTCTAAGCCACTTGGTAAACACTTGTGGAGTTAATTTGATTCAGATGAGTAGATTTGAGGAAAACCAAGCAGATTTTTTGTGTTTCGAAAGAGAGAAAAGTCAATTATTTCAGAACAGATGGGTTTCAATGTGGAATTTAATTGTTGCCTCGATGGAATACATAAAACACTCGGATTCAAAAGAGTTATGGCCTTTTTCAGTGGAACCAGCAGGAAGGGAGGGCTTTAAGTCAACTTACTTACACTCATTTTCTGTTTTGCTTCTCCCATAATGACACAAATCGCATGAACAGTCGTGTATTTGCTCGTTTCTGAGAGCATCTCTCCCACATCACGAGCGCATCACACTCTTGTCATTGTCAACTGATCACAACTTTTCATGAAACACAAACTCCACTTTTTTATTCCACTATTGACACGCTTGTTCAAATAATAACAGGCTTTACGGCTCAGCCCAGCCGAAATGATCTGACAGGTTCGGAGAGGAGAATTGTCTGAGGTGCCAGCACCGAGCAGACTATTACACAGGCTTTAAGACATTTTGGCAAAGATTGCTCAAATCCTGACAGCCTGTCAAGCGTGATTGCTCCACTAACAGCTTTCTTTTACTTAACTTGTGACTGACAGGTACATTTTTAGCTGGTTTTTTTACCCCCTTACCAGGCTCAAGAGTGCAGTGGCTGTGATTTTCACTGAAGTCGTTACATCGGTCTTGAAAATGGGGTTGTGTCAAAAGTTTCTGTAAACAGCAGTTTATTGCTTAGATTTAGGAGCACCAATACGAAAAAGGTCACTCGTCTTTTAAAAATAACTTTACAGACCGACTAGGTCAAAATGGTACGGAGGCCCACTTCTGCAACTTAGAAATTGTTTGATTCTTATCTCAGATTTATGAGATAATGAGAAACAACCTCAGAACAATGAGAGACTAAGTCATAATGAGATACTAAGTCATAATAACGAGATACTAAGTCATATTTATGAGAAAATAGTTAATAATGACATACTAAGTCATAATAAGGAGATGCAAGGTCATAATTATGAGAGACAAAGTCATAATTATGAAATAAGTCATACTTATGAGATACTAAGTCATAATAATGAGATACTAAGTCATACTTATGAGATACTAAGTCATAATAATGAGATACTAAGTCATAATAACGAGATACTACGTCATAATAACGAGATACTAAGTCATATTTATGACATACTATGTCATAATAAGGAGATGCAAGGTCATAATTATGAGATACTAAGTGATAATTAAGAAAAGCTGAGTCTTAAAGAGATACTAAGTCATAAGTATGAGATGCAAGGTCATAATTGTGAGATACTAAGCCATAATTATAAGAAATTAAGTCATAATGAGATACTGAGTCATAATTATGAGATACTAAGTGATAATTATACAATAACTAAGTCATAATAACAAGATACTAAGTCATATTTAGGAAGCAAAACAGAAATGAAGTCATGAGATATTAAATCATAATTATGAGATACTAAGCCATATTTATGAGATACTGAGTCATAATTATGAGATGCAAATCATAATTATGACTTAGTATCTCATAATTATGACTTGGTATTATAATTTTTAAAAAAGTGATTACATGTTTTTGATTTTCAATGAATCAAAACATTTCCTAACTGTGGGAAAATTTACAATTACTCTAACCTTTTCATAGAAATAAATTCTAAATTTCAAAGCCAGTTTTCCCCATAAACCTTTTTTTCTCTCTTTACTTCAGAGAAATCAATTTGATACGATCTAAAAAATGTTTATTTAAAAAAAAAAAAAAATCAGCATTTGAGAAAACACTTTTTATATTGAAAGATTTCATAGGGTTCTAGCTAGTGACTCATTTTTATACATTCAGCATATTTTCAAAGGCATCATAAATAGTTGACATTGGGATTTTGAGATTTTTCCTCATCACCTTGTATCATCTCAAATCACTCTTTAAAATCATGTTTCTGACTTTCAGACTTTTTAATATATTCATGAAAAATAAAATCTGCAACCTTATAAGTCAAGTCAAACGACCTAATCTGCTTTTTATTTTGCTGGAATTATCGAGGGCTGTACTTTAATGGCAGATTTTTACAGCATATTGGACACAAAAAAATATGCAAATTTAGACTTATTTGCATAACTTTTGGAAGATTTTAAAAAATTGTTTTTTTTTTAACCACAACTTTGCACCACTTGCATGATAATTCAAGAAAATGTTGGTTAAGAGTCCAAAGGATGACCCAAAAGTGGGAAGGAAGTGGATAAAAAATAAAAAAAAACATTAAAAAAGGAAACAGACACCACTGGTCCAGGAAGAGCACAGGATTCAAAAATATAACAACTAATAAAAGCTTAAAACCAAAAAAGACCTCATAAACTATAAGCATCTAGCAGAATCTAAAAATAATCCATCAGCACTTTAACTTGTAAAGTCAGCAAAGCCACTACAAATAGACAGCCTTTCAAAATAAAACTAGATGTTTTTATTGTGACATTTTGTTATATTCAATTCAACTCTTAATTTTCTCTGATTTCACCTGATATATTCCTATTAAAGACACTCACATAGAATACCTGCTTGACCAAAATGTTGAAGATCTACAAACTACAACACCGTCACTCCAGCGTCGCCCCAGACAGATGGTTCTGTCTCACTGAGAGAGGCCTCCCACCAGGCCTGATAACAAGGCTGCTGGTCTATATGGGACAACCGAGACTGTAAACACGCCCGCCTCAAGTGGCGAGAACAGGTGGCCCGCCGCACAGGGCCACCGCTCACGCTGTGTCCGCAATAAAAGTTCAGTCATGAGGGAACGCCTGATTGTTTTAATAGCTTGATGGAGTATGACTAGCTCGGGTCTGCTGGTAAAAAATCTGAGTTGAGACGCCTTTGGGAAATCAAACCCAGCGCTACTGAGCTTCAGTCTTATTGAAGCAAAACAGTAACTAAAGCCATCATGTGTGGTTCTTGGTCAAAAGCCATTAGAATCGTCTGAGATAATCTTTAAATTCATTTCCTCTGTCCTGATTCGTGATGACAAGCCCGCTGGCCCACTTCAACGCTCTAAATGAAGCTTCCAATCATTTCCTCCATGTAGCTTTTTTTTTAAGACATCCTTTAGAGAGGGGGAGTCGATAAAAGAGAGGAGGACAAGAGATGGTCCGTTCATACGAGACAAACGGCGTGTTGTCTTTGGGTAGGCCGTCACGTCTAACCGCCATCCACCCCCCATCCTCCCCTCTCTGACCCATATAGGTGCTTTGATTTCCTGGCAGGCCTTACAAGAATATCTGGGCCCCCTTCCCAGGAAGACCATAGAGATGTGGGGTGTGTGATGGTCGTGTGATCTAAAAATGTAAAAATGTAAGCGTGCTGTCAGTCCCCGCATGTGTGTGGATGTCTATACTGCTGTCGATTCGTGACAGCGCTTTGGAGGAAGTAGAAAGCGTCTCAGGGTTTTAGTCTCCAGGTGGTTTTCTTTATACAGACTGACAGCACAGGAAGGAGGGGGGATGACACTCGATAAAAACACAATATGTCCAAAATATTTCATCATAGCAAAAGCAATGTTGCAGAATATAAACACTGCAATCTTGAAAATAACGGTATGCATGCATGCTACCAACACATCGCATTTTAGCTCAACATTTGTAAAACTAATAGACTTATGGTCATTCTTGTGTCGACTACAAAACAGCTGGGGTGGCAATTTTGAGTTTTATTGGCAGCAAAAGTTTAATAAATGTTTATTAAAGCATTATTCTCTGAGGTTTATTAAAATCCCCCCCAATAGTTCATGATATTTATAGCTAACATCCGGAAAACTAAACAAAAAACATACCTGGAGCTCAGAAGAACCACAGAGAACGACTGTGAGAAGAACAGAAACATAGAGGATCCGATGGAGAGCCTGAGAAACTAAAGACTATTAAAGTGTTAGGAGACTGATTACTGATCAGGTGCAGCTGGGCAGTAAAACAGACTAATTAACCAGAGAAACAGCAGGTGTGCTAGACTGACTGAGCTGAGGGAGACCTGACCAATAACAGGAAAAACTGAAAGAAACACGACTTTATTTATGTTTTCCCCTAATTACTGGGACTTATTGTAACATTTTGACTTTTTTCTTAAAAATGTGTCTGTTTTCTCAAAATTTCAACTCAATTTTTCTGCCTTTTTCCTCAATATTTTGACTTGTCACTCACAATCTTGATTTTTTTTTGTCAACAGTTTGACTTTTTTCAATATTTCTATTATTTGACAACATTTTGACACTTTTCTCAACAACTTGGCCATTTTCTCAACAGTTCAACTTTCTTCTCAATATTTTGACTTTTTTTCCTCAAAATTCTGAACTTTTCTCAACATTTTGACTGTTTTCTTTGCAGCTTGACATTGTTTTTCTCAACAAACTTTCTGAACATTTCAGTGTTTGTTTTCTCATTTCAGCTTTTTCAACTCAACAATTTGACCAGTTTCTTTACAGTTTGAACATTTTTCTCAATGTTTCTCCTTTTTTGTTTCAACATTTTGACTTTTGTCGTAAAAATTTGGCTATTTTCTCAACATTTCAGCTATTATCTCAATATTTTGACTTGTCACAATCTTGATATTTTTTATCAAAATTTCAATTGTTTTGTCAAGAGTTTGACTTTTTTCAATATTTTGACTTTTTTGACTCAACAATTTAACCTTTCTCTCAACAATTTGGCTATTTTCTCAAAAATTTTAATTTTTTTCTTCAGAATTGTTGTTTTTTCTCAATATTTTGACTTTTTTTTCTCACAATCTTAAACTTATTTCAACATTTTGATCATTTTCTCAACAGTTTGATTATTTTTCTGAACAATTTGCCTTTTTTCTCAGTATTTTGACTTTTATTTAAGTTTTTTCAACTCAATAATTTGATCACATTCTCAATATTTCTGCTTTTTGGACTCAACATTTGGACTTTCCCCCGTCATATAAACCTTAATCTTGAAACAGGAAAACAAATAAACTTGATTTTCTGTGTGTCTCTGTTGTAAGTATCCAGAGTTCTGCTGGTAGGAGGATTTAAACCTGTTTACTTTGTTCCAGCCACTTCTTCCAGTGTTGGAACCCAGTGAGAGGCTCGTGTGCAGAAACATCAAAGAAAATCAAAGTGATAAAGTTTGAACGCCATGAAGAAAGTTTCCTCCCTGACCGTGTTGACTAATGTTCTGCCCTCTGTTCCATCCTGATTATATAATCCCCAGATTA
The DNA here is from genome assembly GCA_006937965.1 of Callopanchax toddi. Taxonomy (NCBI): domain Eukaryota; kingdom Metazoa; phylum Chordata; class Actinopteri; order Cyprinodontiformes; family Nothobranchiidae; genus Callopanchax; species Callopanchax toddi. Next base: position 2,829,643 of record SSNR01000057.1, on the reverse strand, counting down.
ATTAGCTGTGTGTTTCAGTCACTTCCTGTAGCGCGACCCTCAAACGGACACCCTCTGCAATCTGGCCTATCAGCTTACAGGGCGCCAGAGCTTTTTTTTTTTTTTTTTGAAGGCCGCCTTGGCTTCAGAGGCAAAAGAAAGTCTCTGATCTGACGTCTAAAGGAAAGGGCCCCTGCAGCGTGGCGTTACAGCCTGATTAAAAAAAAAAGTTGAAAAACAACATTTGGGTAACACACACACTCCCAGACGGAGAGAGGGAAAAAAATTAGGAATAATTTGGTTGGGAAAACAAGAAGCGGTACGGAACAATGACAATCTGGCTCCTTTGGTAATTTCCTGTCGGCGTTGAGTGGTGTGATGTGGTTGTGACTGTTCTGTCGGGATCAGTCAAACCTGTGAGCAGATGGCATCGCACTCCTCCAGCAGACTGGGGACTGTCTGGGCTTTAAAAATTTGTTTTCCCCAGATTCGGTAATTGGCCTGCTACGCCACGGACCGGCGCGCGCTAACAGCTACCGCCGTCACCAACACCTAACGGATCAGAATGGGCTCCATTTAATACCGGCTCATACTCCTCGTGCTCAACACAGCTGTGACTAAACAGCGATGAGTGTGTAAGAAGAAAAAAACACATTTGAGAAATCAGCCACAAAATGCTGCATTAACTTTCATTTATCTTCCAATTTCCTCGACATAGAAACGCTGGAACAAAAATAAATCCGCACTCTATTCGCCAACGGCTAGGTGACGAGAGCTTATGTAGGTAAATGGAACCGTGTGTGGGAGACCCAGAAATCTGCAGGAAAGAGAAACAGAGTAATTGCATGTGTACTGTATGAGTGTGTGTGTCTGAGACGTCGGGCGCTTCAAAGCTTTGATGTTGCAGCTCCTAAATGAGGGCCACCAGAGGTCCAGACTAATGGGACATCATGCAGAGATTAGAGGCCAAGTGGAGCAGGCTGGCAACACTGTAATATGTGCTCTGAAAGGAAGCAAGAGCATGAATGTGTGTGTGAGGGGTTTTTGTAATTAAAAGTGAAAGTTTTGGCTGCATGTCTCTGTAATTGGACAGGAGGCATTTAGTTCTAACAGAGGGCTGTACAATTAATCAGATTTGTATTTCAATTACATTTCTGATCACAATAATAACGTAATCGACAAAAAAATATATTTCATCACAGTCTGATTGGCAAGAATGCTCTTATTTTGTTCCTCCCTTCCTGAAGGCTAAACTCACACTGTGTCCAGCAATATTTTCCATGGATTTCCAAGCATCAGTTTCTGAAAAAATACAAAAACTTTATGTGCATGTTCCCAGTTTGAACCTACAGGCTCCCATAGCAGCTTGTCTGTCCATGTTTTGTTTATAATTGATCCATTCATTAGAAGACTGATTAGAATCAGTTTGTCTTTAATTCATATGAATGTTTTCATTAAGCAGTGCAACTCCTCAACCTGCTCATGTAAATCGGTGTCTGCAGTCTCCTTAAAATGTGATCTCTGGACATTTTCAGCCTTTACATAGTCGGAATTATGAAGAGATGAAAAAACCAAACACAGATCGTATTATAGACTATAGTGCGCTCTGCAGAGTGATGCTTTCTGTGTGTATAAGGCAGAAGATATTTATGTTTATGTATTTGCAGTCACTTTTATCCAAAGTGACTGCAAATACAAATATTTGTACAAACCATCCCTTGATGCTCATATTTTGCAGTTTGATTCCCATCTCAATGGTTAGGTGTTAAATAATTCCAATATTAACCAAAATAATTGTAATCATAAATATCTTCCATAATCAAACAGCCCTATTTTGATGCATTCGATTCATTTTAAAAACATTTTCTGTATGGTATAAATCCTTTATTAAATAATCATAACAATAATTATAATAACAATCATAAAAAGAGCATTTCTGTACAAAGACCCCTTTAAAACGACAACAGCAGTCCTAGCAGTGTGCGAAAAAAAAAAACAAAAGAAAGAGGGGAATCCTGTCCGTTTGAAGTCGTTTTGGTCCTCCCAGGCAGAGGGGGGCGCTGTGAGAGTCAAATGAATGTGTCTGATACTGGCTCCAAAGGCAAGCTGGATCCCCGAGGCTCCAAGGCACTTTGAAGAGAGTCAGTGGGGTCCATAAACGTGGGCCTCAGAGGAGAGAAGAGCGCGCCGAGGGGGGACGGGATGAAACGCAGAGTGTGGGATTTTATTTAGAAACCAGAAGGTTGTGGTTAGCGTGAGAGTACTCAGAGTTTCTGGGACGGAGATGATGTACTAATGTTCTGTATATACAACTGAATATACAAGTGGAGTGTTTGGATATTTATGTGCACTGAGGTCTTTCCTCTTGCTCTCTTCTCCTCATGGCTTACGAGTCTGTTCAGAACGTGCAACGCCCTCCCTGACTGGTCCGAAACCTTTTTAATAAACAAAAAGTACAAAAAAAAACAACATCGCAAACAAAAACAAAAAAGCTTGCCTTGATGTGCGAGAAGGTTCCTAAACTAGGCCACCGCTAGCCGATAAGTTGTGTGTGTGTGTGTGTGTGTGTGGCGGGGATGGGGGTAGGTCCTTTCAATCATGGCTTCTGAGGTCCACAAGTAAAATAAAAATGATCCTTTTTCCACAAACAGTTTGCTTTTAAGGCTCGTTGTGTGTCTGGGCGCACAGTCAGTCGACTGAGAGGAGTTTGTTTCTGATCCCATTTGTTCTTTGTTGTTTTTTAAACCACACAGAGAACATCATCCCTGTGAGAGAGAGAGAGAGAGGGAGAGAGAGAGAGAGAGAGGGGCAGGGGATTTTCTTTTGTTTCTCTTCCTTCAAGGTTTCAGTCTCTTTCCTAACCAGCAATCCATAGGTTGCACCGTCCAACGCTCCTTGACCTTTTCCCCTATTTACTGCAATGCAAACATGACCTTCTCTTTAACAGGGACCAACTCAATCTAACAATAACGTCTTCCCGCCATCAAAAGAATGTGTAAGAATATCCTCCCCTCCCACCTCTACACACGCATATTTATACTTGATTCACCTCTTTTTTCCCCCAACTTATCTTCCACCACAGACTGCCAACAGCCCAGAAAGAAAACATCAAACAGAAACAGACTGATTGAACAGAAACTCAAGAGACACTGATGACTAAAAATACCACAGACTGTCAGGGATAACAGAGGCTGATAGAGTCTACGACGGAACAAAAGAGTCGAGGGGCCAAACGAAGGAGCTAAGATCTAGGCCACTGTGTTCACACGTGATCAAAAATACGCTTTCCTAACCTACCACCTTTTCAACACAATGTGCTCGGCTTTCCGTAGGTCTGTGGGGTTCACAGCATTCCAGTTTCTTCAAAACTAGACAAATCTATGATGCTTTTATAAACACTTCTCTTTTGGTGAGTTGATATGTGTTGATATGTAGTTTTTTGAGGCCTATCATCCCTGCAGCAGAGCAGTCCGTATTGGTAACCCCAGGCTCTCTCCGACTGGTCCATCAGACGGAACCAGTACCGGACGGTGTTCTAGTCGAGATCTCGTTGTGATCCGCACCGTGAGGACGTCAGCTGACTCTAAAGTGAAGTGGTGGGAAAAAAAAACGGAAGGAAACGCAGAGTGCTCCCTCACGCCTCCGTGCAGCAGCGCTGCTGGTTGAGTTTGACTTTGTGCTTGAGGCCGTCATACAGTTCGAAGTTGTAGTTCTCCAACGTGGTGGAGGAGCGCGACGACAGGCCGCTGTACGAGCACGTGCAGTACAGGAGGAGGCCGGCGCAGACGGCGCCCAGCAACACGCCCAGCGAGCTCATGACGATGATGGTGACCAGGATGGGGTCCAGGGTGTACAGCCAGGAGTTGTCTTTCTCCGAGATGCTCGTCACCGGGGGGTCGGATGAGGGGGATGCCGTGTTCCAGTCGGGGAACTGCAAACCTGAGACAGGAAGGGAAAAGTTCATAAACTGTAGAGAAATGTGCTTTGGTCTACCACTAGCCATCTACAATTTTTACACTTTAAAATAGTTGAAACACTCCTTTAAGTTCATAAACAAATGATCACCAGCGCCTCACCTATGCCCTGTGGGTCTCTGCCGCTGAAAAGTCGCCCATCTCCGACTTCATTGTGTCTGATATCTGTCAGACAGAAGCACAGGATACACTGACCTTTAACAGGAAGCTAATTCCCACTGATAACATTTAAAATACACCAAACCATGATGTCACACGTCTAATCTAGTCCTGTATTTACAGATCGGTCAAACTGTGACATGTTTTCCTAAAACCTTCTTAGAAAAGCTGCTTTGGTTGTTTCTCACTTTACATAAAAACCTAACAGCAGGTGAGCACGTTTAGCACCAAGTCAGGACATGTTATATGATCAAATCAACAAGATGTGCACAAGTTTTGACACATTTAACACAATTTATATTAGAAAAATATGACTTTATTTATAGAGAAAGATCATTAAGATACATTTCTGTCCAACACACATCACATAGGATAAAGTTTGTATAAGACTGCTCATTCTGTGTGAACACAAATGCAAAAAAAAAAAACGTCAACAATATCACTTAAAACCATCACCATCGAGTTTAAGAGCTGTGATTTAATTCATTCAAAGTTTTTAAAGAAACGGCGACATGTCTGCGACGAAAAAGTGTTTTCTGATGAGTCTGGGTTTAGATTAAATTGAAAGACTAGCTCAGGTTCAAACGAACTTCCGTAGAGTTCCTACTCTGTGTCTTTGTGTGCGTCTGCTGCTCTTGGCAAGCGTTCAGGAGTGGGAGTAGCTGCTTGGCAAGGCACACGTCTAGATCTGGAGGTCTTTGATGGCCGATGGCATTATTAATACGGTTTCCAGGGCAACGGAAGTTGGCAGCGAACTGGAGGTGCAGCAGATGGGAGGGAGAAAAGTGCTTACCGCAGCCTTAATAAATGCTATCTGTCCATTAACTAATTACAACTATTAGAAGCTCGGCGTGTAATGGTGTCGAGATGGATGGAGCGGAGGTGTCCAGTCGCCCTTTCCCCAGTTGATTTAAAAGCATAAAGTGAGGGTGTGCCAAAAAAATGAAACACGTTTTTTATTTTTTGTACTTGTGTCAACAAATTCAGGCGCTGAAAGAAGCTTCTAGAGGAGCCGATCAGAGAAATAGGTGCCAGTTTGTCGATTTTTGGCAAAATTTCTTAATAAAACACGATTTAGCTGCTAAATGTGTTAAATATTAGTATAAAAAGTGCATTAGCTTTCTTCTGGTTCTCATGAAATCTCGGGTCCCCTCTCGAGGGCGCGCATACACACACCAAAACACTTCACTTATGGCTTCCAGCTGGTCCAGCGGCATTGTGGGATTTGTAGGAGCGTAAATCAAGGACGGAGCGGCGATGGCAGACAGCTGTGTCTATTTACAACCCTAAAAACAACAAGCGCACGTCGGCGCTGAAAACACGACAAGGCTGGGCTCAGCGTGGCTTTCATCTGGGCAGAACGGAGACGAGGGGAACAACTGGAAGGGGTGGCGTGGAACAATGTGCTTTATTACACCCAGAGAATCCAGATGAGACACGGCTGCATCCGTCACAGACTCAGGCCTTTATCAGGAGGATTTAAGTGTGATGGTATTGTTTTTACATGTGCACATGCTCTGTTTGAATAAAAGGACCCTCCAAGTTGGCAGCTATCCTGTGTTGTTGTTACAGAGACACCGACAGTTTGTCCTCTCGTGTCTCTGGGGGTTTGTCTCAGCCTCGTGGTTTGGCAGTTCCCAGCCCACACGTGTCCTTCTCTGCGATCGTCCATGCTGGGGTCTTTCCAGGAGGACCGTCGGGGCTTCCAGGAGCCAGACGGCGCCCCAATCAAACAGTTCAGACTCCGCTTTTGTGGGGAAATGTGAAGAGTAAGAAACAGATCAAATAAAAATAAAAAAACAACCCAAGCTTTATCCGTTAGAGGCTGCAGAGTGTCATCATCATCGCAGCTGTAAACTCAAGTACGTCGGTCATCCTGGTGCCACAGCTTTAGCAGAGCGTACGGTGTCGGTCCCGGCTGTCCAGCCTCACTGTCAGGACTGGCTCCACCCCCGGGGTGGCCATACTGGTGGACCAGTTAGAGTACTGGAAGCACTGCGAGGAGCTGTGATAGGCCACAGACAGCTGGCTCTTCTTGGTGGTCAGGTGTTGTCGACAGCAACAGAGAGCCCTGACCAAGATGGCCACAGCCAGGAGAAGGAGGGCGCCTCCGGCGGCCATAATGTAATACCAGTGGATGGGCAAGGGAGGCACAGGAACGCCTCCCCCTGGTGGAGAGACACAGAGTGATTGGCTAACGGGAAAACAGGTTGGAGGGTTTATTTTCTGCATTTTTATTTTTTGGAGTTTGAACTAACCAACAGCAGGCGTGCACCTCGTATGAGCATGCACAAACATGCTAGTTGCAAAAAAAAGAAGGGGAAAAAAAGACAATAATAATAATAATAATAATAAAAAAATACGAGCATCCATTCCAGTCGTGTGGCTCGGGTTGCAGTTTGTTCACACCAAGATCATCAAGAGATTTGCTTGATCCAATCAAATGCGGTTAAGAGATTTCACTGATCCAATGACGTCACTTGGTGTGAAACCAGAAACTATTAGTTATACAAGCAAACACATGAAATTAAGGGGCTTCCTCTTCCTGCTTCACACCGGCACAGGATGTCACCACCAGCCCCCCAGAGCCATGCATGTTCCAGAGCTGAAACTGGACTGAGATCAGTGATCTAGCTGGCTCAGCTCATCCTGTCCCCGTCTTCAGGGCCAATCCTCTCCTCCTCAAGCCAAGAGCCGTCTCCTTAGAGACTACCTCCATAGATCCCCCCGCCCCTTCTTAAAATCTTGGTAACGACTCAAACCCAGATGAGCCTCAACGCGAGGAGAAGTCTGAAACGTCACGTTGAACGAGGGAGCCGAGCGGAGCTCAATACTTCCTGGTTTTTGGACCGTGTCACATAATTACAGAGTGAAATGGTGCGTGATCTGCTACTTCACACTGCACACGCTCATTAGACGGAGCCGAGTTCGGGAAAGGAGACACACACGCACCTCTTCCGCCCCCCCCCTTTAGCTCGATGCTGCTCAGTCACTCTGTCTGATTGCTTTTCACCGGGGATGGCAGCCGCTGATATTAACTTTGTGTGTGTTTGTGAAAGCAGGAGAAATGCACACGCATCACATTCGCAATAAAACCACAAAGCTGGGATCTTATCGGGGAGGCGTTATGAGACGCCGAAACACTTACATCAATCTCACAGAGTCCCCCTAGGATGCTCTAAGGATTTTTCATGAGGCAGACAGTTATTTAAATCCCTTCTGGTGAAAAATTGAGTTTTTTTTCCAAACATCCATGAGGTGATTCAGCTCAGAATTCTTTTGTTTCCACTAAAGCCGCACTTTATTTGAGACTTGGCTAAAGTTTAAATGTGAATTTAGTAGGAGTTTAGTATCTGTCTGCTGGCGTCTACATGCTGCAGATGATCTAAAAAAAAAAGCAGCTTTATTAGTCTAATCAGCCTCTGCAGGATAAGAAACCCAGAGCTGGTGCATAACGGACAGGAAGCAAGACCAAACAGAGAGGAAGTGGATCTCACCTGGACTTTCAGGAGAAAACGCAGCGATGGGTTCTGCAGAGACGGATTCAGGCAGCAGGAACAGAAAGAGAAGAAGAAAACGTTAGATAACTTTAAATATGACGGGAAAATGTCAGACAAATGTCAGAAGACTATCAAACTCCTCCTGAGGAAATTTAATTCCTCAGATATCTCACGTGAATTATGGCATTTGCAGAGCTCCTTCGCATATTTCATATATTAAGCGAGTTTGGATGTTCGTAAAGTTCAGTTATTTATTGGTGAAACTGGAGCCCGGCTTCGGGGGGTTCTGGCTCGCTGTGAACGCACGGAGCAGAACCTTCACTTTGATTCTCTGGAATGCAAACACAGAACGCCAGTGTGTGTGTGTGTGTGTGTGTAAAGGAGGGCGGTTGAAAGAGAAAGAGACCAACTTGGGAACTGGAGCCTGTTGGCGGGAACACAAACGCGCTGTGGAAAAGCTCAACTGTGTGTTGCGTGATAAGAAACACTCCCAGCATGCTGTGGGAGGGGTGGAGAAGGAGACAGGAGATGTCATCGGGACGCTGGCGACACGTAACAACACTAAAACGACTGAGAGGATGCAGAAGAAACAGGAGGAACTCTGCGGCCCCCTTCAAAGCTGACTAGACGCCGGTGACGAGTGAAGTTTCTTGGCTGTGAACCCGGAGCTCGGTCTCTGATCTGTTTAAGACCCTCTCTGAAGCCCCTCCTTGGGCCAGATTAGGCGGGCTACGCCGGCGCTCGGCTCACACCAGCCTCCCAAAGCTTGCTTGGGAAACAGCCTCTCTAGTAATTCCCTTTGACGGCTCAGGAAAAGCTCTGTTTACAAATACGACACAGGAGCAAGCGCGAAGTGAAGACGAGGAATCTAATGAAACATAGATTAGCATCGCCGGGGCCCGTGGGCATTCGTGGCCTACTTTTCCTATTCTTCTTCTGCTTTTCTTTTCTTATTTTGTGTGAAGGAGAAAACGCTGTCCCTCCCTCTACTTCCTCCTTTCATCTCTGCTTTCGGTGGACTCTTCAGTGGAAAATCAGCCTCCGAAACGGGCAGGATTCAAGTACCTCAAGGCTCAGTTTGAGCTCAGTTCCATCTCCAGTTTTCCCAGGATGCACTGTTGCTGGCGAGAAAAGTGTTTGACTTACGTGTGCACTCTTTCAGCGGAGAGCTGGCGCTCATGCGGATGTTGTTGATCCAGATGTGTCCTCTGGTGCCGTGCACAAAGAAACCCTCCATCACCACCTAACGTAGAAAGTGAAAACAGAGAAAGAGGATACAATTTGTTCTCCATTTTGCTTCTTTTTAATAAATCAACAATCGTGTTGATTTTACCTGAAACTCTTTAGGAGAGCGCGGCAGGATGGTGCGACCCTCCTTCCAGACGGTGCTCTGGTCGTCTTTCAGCGCCCACAGGATGGTCTCCTCGTTGTGGGCGTCCCGCAGCAGGACCCTCAGGTGTCCCTGGGCGTCCCCCCACAGCTGGTAGGAGAAGAGGAGGCAGAGGGGTCCGCTGTCTGCAGCTATCATGGGGCTCACCAGGCGAGCTCGCTGCTGCTCCGTCTTCAGGCTCGCATCCAAATACAGGTAGCTGTTGGGCTCTGGCAGGATGAGAGATAAAGAACGGTGAGATTTCTACTTCTGTAGTAAACCCTGACGTGACGCATGGAGGAACCTCCCAACGATAATTATAAAAAGTAGCTGTTTTTAACATTTAATAGGTTTAAAAACGAGGAAACTTTAAAGAAATATTACAGATCATTTGAAGTGAAAATATGATAAATTATTAAAAACCTATCTGTCATTTCTAGCTCTCTGAACAACCTCAGTTTGGAGAAACTGAAATTGGCTAACGGATAGCATAAGCTAGACCAAGTTCAAAGTGGATTTACTAAAAAGAAAAGCTTTAATTTTAAATTTCAACGCTGTTTTAGCAAATATTACCTTTTACATTTCTATCAGTTTCACACCAGGTTGATGCTAATGTCAGCTAAAGCAGCTAGCTGTAGCACTTCCTGTGCAGCCGGGGGCACTAACCTGTATCTCCTGAAACAACAGTGGTCTGACTGGATTGATAAGCCTTTTTAGTAAGTAGCATTAGCAATTTATGCTAATGCTACTTTGTAACAACAACAAGCAACAGCTAGCTGTAGCACTTCCTGTGCAGCATGGAGCACTTCCTGCAGGGGCATCATCATATTTCTGATTAAATAACCATGTAATGTCAAATAAATGGGGTGTGTATGATGACTAAAATGGAGTTAGCATGAAATGTTTTAAAGACTAGAGTTGTAAGATGACAAAAATCCACTCAGCTCATCCATTTGGTCAAGATTAATCTTTATTTCTCAAAACTGAGGTTGTTTAAGGAGCTACTTATTACATGTAAGATATTTAACTCTTCCACAAACCCCATTTTAAAAGGTCAGAACTACATTTTTAAGTTAATTAAAGTAAAGAAATGGATTTGGATCTTTTCTCAGAAAAAGTTAAGCTAGTAAAAGTAAAATAAAGAGCAGAAATGGACCACACACTCTGCATACGTGTGTATTCAGTCCTATATTTATCACTATTAATCCCGACCAGTCACACATAAATCCAGACATATCCACTTCCAGAAAGTGTTTTCACACAGCGAGACATTTCCAGCATGACTCTCCAAACAATGAGACACTAATCACGAGTCGCTAACGTGAACAGGATCCCTGCTGCACAATGGCCACGCTGAACAAAAGGGATACGACAAATATAAACTCTGAAGAATAAGTCTGGGGAAAGCCTCCTTCATACGTGGAGCTCTAGAGCCCTCGGGGGGGCTGTTTCTCACCGTTCCCCTTCCAGGTAAACGGTAAAAACGCTTCATTTGTTTACACCAGAGGATGTTTAGTTCGTAATCTGGACACGGATCCTATTGTGAAACTGTACGTATGAGACTGTGTGTGAGGATTTCTTAAGTGGGCCCTGTGGGAAAATGTCCAGCATCAACATTCTGCACATTAAACCTTTATCAGAAACTGTGTGTGTCCCAGCAGCGCTGACAGGAAGCAAAGTGTTAGAGAATCTATCAGGTTTGTTGGGTGACTCGGCTGATTTGGACTTTCTGGTGTGTGTGGTTGTATCTAGAGGGACTAATGTGTCTGGAGCTTGACAGGCTCCTTCTGCCCAGCATACGGCTCGAGTCGCCCGGCTGTGACACTTCAGACGGTGACAGGATCTCCCTCGGCCCTTCACACCACCGAACTGGACCGATGTGTCGCTGTGTTTCGTTCCTGCAGCATTTTTCAGAAACTCTGTGAAGCCTTTCTTAATCATCATGGCTAATTCTACCGATATTCCTGATTTTGAGGTCAAAAGGTGATGAGTTTGCGGCTCCCGGGTCACGAGGGGGAAGAAGAAACTCTACAGAGGATTAAGGAGAGATTTGATAGCGGGGGAAATAATGACCTCGAGCTGGCTGGGATTCCTGACCTCTGACTTCAGCGGGGGAAATCAAAGGTCTGTGAAATACTTCATACATAAAAGACGAAACGTGACCGATCCATGCAACCCTTCCTGATCGGTTTGTGATGAAAGCAGCTGCTTTGAAGCTCTTATTTAGCTTTGAGATCTAATATTCAGCTGACTATACGACCCTGGTGAAATTAAAGGTCTGAGGAACAAAAACAAAAAAAAACAAAAAAAAAAACAGGACGTGCTTGAACTTGTTACCTTAGCAGCTGCAATAATATATAAAGCATGTGAATAAAATTTCGTCTGTTTTTCTTTTTTGTCACATCTACATGTTTCAGATCAAATTTTGTCCCACTCTTCTTTACAGAATTGTTTTAATTCAGCCACATTAGAGGGAGGAAGTTTAACGGTATCAAAATTTAGATACCGTCCAAGCCTAATTTGAAGAAAGAAATTTGTGTTTACTGATCTGAAACATGTCAGAGGGACAAAAACAGAAGAAATCAGTTAAACCTTTTCACATCACTGCGTTCTAAACTGAGCCCAGCAGGAACCCTCCTCTGTGACTGTTAGCAACAAGCCAAAAGCTGCACTTTTGATCTGTGGATATGTATACAGCAAAAGAAGGAATAATTATTTCTGCAGGGATGGAAGTCTACGCAACATCATGTGCCAGAAGTAATGGAGGGCCAGGAGAGGACAATTGGGAATAATCGCTCTTCTTTGGAGTCTCCTGCTCTGAAATTAATTGGAGCTACTGGGTCCTAACCTCTTCCTGCTGGGACGTTTTGACACACAGTGAGCGCCACATGCGAAGCCGTATATACTCGCTGCAGTCCCTCAGTTCATTTTCATATGAAAGCGCTCGCCGAGGCTGTCGCTAAATTAGACCCGTTTCAATTTAAGAAATTATTTTAATCAAATTGGAAAAAAACCCCAGATCCAATGAAGTCGCGGAGGGGAAATGACTCCATTTAATTGTGGGGAAACAGTGTGTTGTCTAGACCCAGTCAAGTTGATAAACTTAATGCATTTGTGCAATTTTCTCCACCCAAATAAAAACTCTCCCTGCAGCTGCGTACAGAAAAGCTCTCAGCTGATGCAGAAAATCATCAAATGCATTTTGAGATGGTCTGTTTTCGAAATTCATTCAGCCATAAACTGTCCGCAGGCGAGTCGCTCAGCTAACCAGGAAGGTTCAATTACAAAATAAAAGATGCAAATAACATAAAAACAATTGTGTTTAATGGTTAGAATGATGAATGTGGGCAGCGAACTGGGGAAAATGAGAATCAACAGGTGGCGGATCTGTTATAGTAGGTCTGGGGTTTGTTTTGATTTGAAATGTTATGGTTGGTGACGTTAAATTATTGATAAAACTGCCTTTAAATCTTTATTTTACAGAAGGACTCAGTGTCTAAAAGCATAAAATTCCCAGTTAATTTGATGTTTAATGCCTGCTGCTGAAAGGTGGACAATGATGTTTTTGCCTCTATTAATTATTAATAAATTATCTCATGAACAACTCAACAGATTTGAATATAAATCTCAGAAAACGGTTATTGGATGTGTTTCTACAAATGTTTAGCTTTTGGAGTCAATCAGATTCAAGATGGCCGCCACAGCTAATTGAACTTAGCAAACAGAAAAATGGCTACGACTCAGTCAGTTTTACAGGTTTTGAGCTAGAATTTGGTGTTGTTGTAGCCGAGAGTCATTCACAACACCTAGTATGAGTGTTAACATTTAACGCAATATTTTGTGGTATTGCTTGCGATAACGCATAAATTGTTTTCAAGGTTTGACTACAAATCCATCGTTTCTCAACACAAGATGATAATAGTTTAAACTCTGGAATATAAGGTCATTTAGTTAACCTGGTAACCTCAACAATTCATAACATTTTATTTGAAATTCATTGTTTTAGCAAAACTAAAAAGAAAGTGTCTAAATTAAGACAAGCGTCTGGTTTTGCATAAATTAATATTTTGATCCTCATTGGAAAAATGCTCCTGTTTCTGCTTAGTTTAGTCTTAGGCTCTTCCTATAGCCACACTTCCACCCTTGTGCCCCTCAACTGTGCGTTCCCGTGGAGGTGTGCGAGTGTGTAGGGTGTCCCGATTCTCTAGAGTGGAGAATCAGGACCTTGGCCACGCCCCCTTTTCCACCCTCGCTACACAATCTGCTGAAGTTCTGTGCTGGATTGTCCCACACCACTCCTCGTGTGTCCCACTGGTTGGGATACTGTCCCACATTGTTATCCTAACTTAGGATGGCAGTGAGGGACAGTGGCCCAACCAGAGCGAACACCAATGCGTACTTCGGCGAAGGGTATTACCCATAATCCCAAGTGCATTTTGTAGAGGATCATAGGCTGCAGGGCCTTAGTCTTTTGTGTAGAGCTTTTAAAATGAAATGTTACCCCTCGATGAGTTAAATCAAATGTTTGAAGGAGGCTCACCGTGTCTGTGCATCGACCAGAGCAGCGGGGCGCTGGCGTCGAGGCTCCATCCACACAGACCTTGGTCGAAGTCACAAACGCTGCCAGATGATGGCGAGGTGGCTGTGACGGAACAGAGAGGAGGGTAAAGACAGTCAAAGTCAGAGTCACGGGTCATTTTCATAAAAATAAAGCACTAAGGGCTGTCCTCTTCCTTCCTCACCTGTAGTTGTGACGGGGACGGTGGTGGTTTCTGTGATCGGAGGCAGAGTTGGTGTAACGGTGTCGGCTGGAGTGCTGATTTCTACAAAAACAAAGACAACACGGGTCAAAAATGGGGTTTAATCAAACAATCCTGACAGATTATTTAAAAAGAAGACAACAGTTGATTTACAATAGTACCCGCCCTCCCTGTACATATACTCCTCACTTTTATCCTTCTTTACCCTGTTTGTTTGAGTTAAAATAATATTTTGGGTCCTTCCAACAACAAATCCACCACTAAAATGGATATCTGAGTAAACCAAATGAAACTGCAACTATGAACTAAAACCGAGAGTCTCAGCTAAAACCTAAATCCATCAGAGGCATGCAGAAAGCCCCTAAAACATCCCAAGAGGGCCGGTGTCATGTTGTGTCTACAAGCTCAGGCGTCAGGATCTGTCTAAGACGCACACTGGCCAAAATGTGCAGACGCACACACTCGTTCATGCTAACACACACACATACGTCTGCCGCTAAAGCTGATGGATGGATGTGTCTAACAAACTCCCCTCGACCTTGGACGGGATGATCGCACTCCGAGACCAATCTCTGGCTGTCAGCATGTTTCTAACACACACACACACACACACACACACACACACACTGAGTGTATCCTTCACTTCACGTAGAAGAGAAATTGAATGTAGGATCCTCCGTTAACCTCAAATGAAAGTCCACAGTTTGCACAAACACACACATGTTGAGCAGGCAGCAGCTGGAATGTGTGTGTTATTAGGAGCAGATGGGTCAACCTTGTGGGAGTTTACACAGAAGTTTGGGTCAAGTCTCAACCAGAAACTCTCATTTATCATGTGAACAAACTGTGTAAGCGATTGTCTTCTTCAGTATCTGTTCCTTAAAACAATTAGCCGCATATTTGCACAGTTTTCTGTCGCTTTCTCTAAACTGGAAACACACTCTCCCTCTCTGACATTAAAGCAAATTCTTTGGCGTATCGTGTTTCGTATTCCTTTGTCAGCTCGTCTCACTTAAATCCAAAAGACTCTGCGGCCAGGGTTGGATCTCATGTGAGGAGTTTAAAAACGCACAAACATCGAAAATGAAACCGGGCTGGGTTGATTTATCACGCCTGTTAGTGCCACAACTCCTACCTCCAACGGGGGGGTTTCTTCTTTTTTCTTATGACCATTTAAAGGCTGTGAAAAGCAATAAAGGCGGCAAACACAATGTGATACACGACCGATCGGCTTAAAAGCACTTCCTGTGGAAATGAGTGAAACGCCACCCCAGCTGGAGAAACGGCAGGGATGAAAGGAGCGGCCGCAGCTGGCGACAACTTCTGACATTAACCCAGCGTTAATGCCACGTCCTTTATGCCAGTCATTTACTTCCTAATGAGACTCTTATCGCTGCTGGGAAGGTGAGGCAAAGAAAGCAGCCCTCCTCCCGTCTCCTCCCTCCATTTGTTTCCTGCTCCTGTTTGTATTCCCGTCTAACCTTTCCAGTCCTTGAGTTCAACCTCGGGACGAGGCGTTAAAATAAACCAGGAGTTCGCGCGTTACCTGGGCGCTGGCTCACACGCGCGTAAAACACAAAAACACACAGTCCGGTCCATTAAGATTCTCCCGGAGCACTCGGTGCTTTTAAAGGTCGGGCCCTGTCACGGTGTAAATGCGCCGACCTTTCCGGGGTGTGACAGGAGTGTCGAGGGCAACGCGAGTGACTTGTGCGTTCGTGTGGACGGACGGGCGGGGAGGGGAGGGAGCGTGTGATAACGTATGCGACCTGCCTACCTTGCCCCGAGCGATGCTCATGATGCGTGTGAGGACTGTGTCAGAGCTTTGCAGAGGGTGTCCAAGTGCAACAGAGAGCCTAATAATGCAGGAAGAGTCCCTCTGCAGCAGCCTTACATAATGTGTCTGCAGCTGCAGGTGATGATGCAAGTCATCATCATCATGCGCAGGATGAGACACCGACGCTTAGAGCCGGACTCAGGGGAGCTGCTGGCGCAGATAATGCACAAGCATACATGCTCACTGATAGATTCTTCTGAAGGCCTGTTTTATATCAACACACACCTTTTCTAACACACACACACACACAGAGCCAGAAAGACACTGCTCCAAGAACCTGACTCAGCAATATGTCAGGGAGCAGAAAAAAATCTTCAATTATGTAGAAAGCTTTTCTGTAAATCTCTCGCTGGCAGTCACACACTGATGAATGGACACACGCTCACCCCAGAAGAATAATACTGTTGAATCTCATCAGGAGTTTCCCTAACCAGAGCCTGGAAGACTACGAGCTCTAAAAACACAACATATATGAACAGAAGCTCCTTCTACAGGATGGGATGCACATAAAACAGCATCATCAGAGGGAAAAGTGACAAAACAAAGCAACGAGGACGTAACGAAGCTGGAAAATGTCTGAATATTCTGATGGGTTTAAAACTCCAACATCAAACGCCTACAGTTTAAAAGAGATCCGAGATCAAAAGAAATGTTAAAGCGGCTCATTAGGATCACCATGGTAACCACCTGTGGCTAATTAAGACCACCATGGTAACAATTCACCTGTGTCTCTCAGTCTGACCCACTGACATCTCACGAACACACAGAGAAGAGAGATGGGCGGGGCTTAGAGAAGCTCGGCTTCCCAACTTCCAATAAACAAAACCTAAAAGAGATTTAGTTGTTTTTTAAAGTGTTTTCTAAAATGTTCCTACATTTAATTTTGCTACATGTATTTGATTTCTTTCTGTTCCGTTTGATGTCGTCACATTTTCCACCCGAGGGCCACCACCACACATAAATACAAATTATAAGATTGTGGCTTTAATAGCTGCTTTACATCCACCAGTCAGTTCATCATGCGTTCTGTTGTATTAACTGGGATTTGAGAGGAAGCAGACTGAAGCTCAGACACCGGAGGTTTAAATTATAGGTGTGTGTGAGGTCTGCATTTTATTGCTCCGGAGACTAAAACGGGTCTACCTGGAAAGCAGCTCAGACGAGATCTCGTATTCGTTACAGATCTCGAAAATTCCATTCCTGAGCTCATAAATATTTAATTCTCGGAGTGAGAGCATTAAAAGTGATTGTGTGTGAGGCAGCTGTGCTGGAACAGGAGTCAGGACCAACAGCAGTGAGAATGGAAAAGAGGTGGAAGTGATGAGTAACAGGGGAGGAGGAGGAGGAAGAACAAAAACATTTAGAGACCCACGCACCGAGCCTCGGGCTGGGAAAGGAGAGGACTGTAGCTGTGTTTAGGGATGGGAGGGGAAAATATGTTCATTATTTTAGCTGAAATCATAAAAATAACCAAAATAAAGACAACAGACAAACCGAAAGACTGAGGAGTTGAAGGAGGGAATGAATGATTCACAGGAAGTCAGCGGTAGTCCAACAGTCCTGCTGAGTTTTCAGTGGTCTGTTCACAACGTGAGACAATAGTTTTGTGTAGCAAACCCTTTTGAAGCGAGTCTAAGGTCTGTAAGGTTCTTCGGGTTTCATTTTGTTTCCTTTCATGAGGTTTGTGTTCCTTGTTTAATGGTGTTTTCCCCACAGATGGACAGTTAATGTAAAACACATTGTTTCCTGTTTCGCAACCATCTAGGAGGCTAACTGTACCGGCGTTCTCTAGTTATATACATTTAAATATTTAATGTAGCTACAGGTCAGAGGTACAAACACGCACAAATCACCTTAATGAAAAGCACTGCTTGAGATCTAGAGATGATTTTCATCCCTTTATCCTGTGCAACACATCTGGTCTTATTCTTTAGACTGTTTGGTAAATTCGTGTCAAAGCCTGTATGAGCATGTTGAGGTACACAGTCATCCTGTTGAGGCACAGAGGGAGTGGTAAACAGTGACAGTCCATGTGTTGGTGATCCAGCACACAAAAAGCACATCTGGGTAGCAGACCATGCTGGAGAGCGAACAAACCAGTGCTCTCACTCTCTGGGATGCATTCCTGTAGCCCCGTCCCCTCTCCGCTGATCATTACACTCACAAAGAACTCCAATCCTTCAGGTGGAACAACATCAGAATGAAATACAAATCACGGTAATGTCATTTCCCCTGTGTGGCTCCCTTCACCTCAGGCAGACTCTAATGACTCTCATGCATATCTAATGTGAGCCACCTTCCTCAAGGTCCGTTCAGTTCGGCTCAGATCGCTTGGGTTCATTACCGCACTCGGCAAGTATTTCAGCCTGGAAGGATCCGCGTGGAAAAACCACACAAACAAAGGCGGGGTGTCCTACCTGGAAGGTCACATCCCAGTATCTCCACTCTCATCCCGATCCCTCCGGGAGACCACCTCTCGGGATACAGCCTGACGTACTGAGCCACCGTCTCCTCGAAGTGACGGAGCTCTGGGGTGTCGTAGTGAGTGTTGCCCTCGAAGATCTGAAAAAACAAATTAATGAAGTCGTGTCAATAAGTAAACAGGAAGCCAGTGTTATGACAACTTTATGGTCTTTAAAGAGTTGTTTGATTCAGCCACATTGGAGGCTTTTCAGGATGTTTAAGGTCAGACATTAATAAACGATTCAAATGTAATATTAATCGCACAATGAAATGTGCCGTTTCCTACAGCAGCAGAGCTGCAGCAACCTGTTAGAAAAGGAGCTCCGTTGTCTATAAAGTGTGTTTTTAGGATGTTTAGGATCAGCTCTCCTTTACCCACCTTAGGTAGGCTGGTCCTGCTGTCCATGATGAAGGTCCAGTCTTTTCCACTCAGGCTGTGAGAGACTTTGTACTTCCTGACGAACGCCCGGTTATCAGTAGTCGCTCCGCTTCCTGCATCTCCTCCACGTGCTCCTTGGGTGATGACCCCACGTATGGTTTTGGGCACCCCGAGATCCACCTGGAGGTTTTAGATTCATACATCTAAATTAATACTACGTCTTTAATGACAGCAGAGCTTTTTGTTCAGGATCTGGTTGCTCTTGTACCTGCAGCCACTCCTCTCCAGCCAGGGGTTGCGTAGGTGCAGGAAACCAACCCGAGCGGCTCGCCACGAGACGGGCCGTCCCGGGATTCCACACCACGTCCCTGCTGGAGGACGCGGAGATCTGGGCGTCGGGAAGCAGACCGGACATCAGCCCCTGCAGGTCGGAGCACGGAGCATCTGGAGCGGAAAGCGGAGGTTACTTCACCTCGAATAGGATTGATGGAGAAGTTTCACTTAAAGCGCCGCTACGCATTTCCCCACCAGGGAGCTGTTAAAATAACACCGCAGGATTGCACTCCTGGCCGCTGAGCTTCAAGCGCTCAGACCAGAAGAAACAGAAAGAGGCTGAGAGGATAAAAAGATATGTGTAGCGCAGCACTACTGCTTAATGTTCAACGTGCAATTAGACTTCCATTAGCGAGATAAAAGCGCGCATAAACTCCGCCGCTGCTTTGCATTCGTGCATTTCACACCTCACGCTGATATTTAAGCATCTTTTAATGTTTTTTTGGTCTGCTCGGTGTATTTCATGAGCTGAGAGGAAGTTTCACAGCACTTGTTGGAGAATAACTTGCAAAGGGAATACATGGTGAGGATTAAGGGTTGAGGACGGTATAATACGAGACGCTGGGGGGCAGAGAGTGGGGAAAAAAATGGAAGCGGGGAGACTGGGAGAAGGAGCGCAAAATGTTGAGACGAGATGCCGACAGAGTAAAACAGCAGGGAGAATGGAAGAATGGAGGCAGGAGGAGAAAAGACACAAGGAGGGAAAGAGAAAGGCTAGGAGGAAGGTAGCAGGGGGAGATGTTAGCTGTGCTGACGGTTTAAAAGAACACAGATCAAACTTTCATGCTGTTATGTCACCGCAAATGCAGGCGATGTAAATAATGGATAAAAAGCACAGGAAGAGGGGATGTATTTGTGTCTGTGTACATTTCAAAAGGTGCACCTGTCTTTGAGGTCATCTGCTATATTTAGAAGACGCCTGTATGTGTGTGTGTGTGTGTGTGTGAGAGGTTGTTCTCGTGCTGTTGGAGCTAATAGTTATTTCAATAGCAGCTGTTGAGGCTGAATTGAATCACAGTTTCTGATGTAAGCGCGAACAGAGAGCCATGAATGATTGAGCAGCGCTCATTTCTCGATCCGGAGGAGCTCACAGAGCAAAGAGGAAGCTTCAAAAAGAGTTTCTAAACCGTGAGAGGGGAGAAGGGGGAGGCTGTTGTGGGAGTTGGAGGCAGAAAGCGAGTGTGGGGAAGAAGTGGAGGAGAGTCGGATGATTAAAATGACACTGCTGGTGCCTCTGGAAGGGAGAACAGAGTCAGCTTCCTTTTAATTAGCCTAAGGGTGGCTATATTTAAAAGATAGCAGAGGGAATATGGGAGAGTCCAAAGGAGTTTTTTAAAGCATGTGTGAGATCCTGTTCTTCAATGTTTTGGAATATAAACGGACCCCCGTCACCTGCAGCTAAATATCTCACTGGAATCATCCGTAAATCCAACCTGTAATCTGACATCCGTAAAGCTCAAAGCGAAGCGCGATGCCGTTCTTCCAGGCCTGCGGTCGAATCCGGACGAAGCGGGCCAAAACCGGCTGCTGGATGCGGTTCAGAACCACCTCAGCTGGATCTGTGTTGGCGTGGAAAATCTGGGAAAGCAGACAAAAATAGAAGACAACAGTGTCAGAGGAAGATGGTCTTAAATCTTTCTCACACACACACACACACGGCTCTTGCTTTAACACCCTCCCACTGTGCGCAGCTTCGCTTGGCTACACACACACACACAGTGGCAGGCCGGACAGAGCAGAGACAACCCAAACATGGATCCGATGTCACCATCCCAGCTGTCGATGTGTTGTGGGGGTCAGGGGATCAGCGCCGGGAGGCTGGGAAAGCCCAAAGAACCATGGGATTTTTCTCTTTTTCACCACTGCGCTCACAAGCGTTGCCAACTCAACACGCTGGTGGCCGCAGGAAACCCTGGGAGACGTGACCTGACACGACCGAACGCAGGAAGTGTCTCCAGGTGGGGAGGATGTCGGTGAAATCAGCTTCCTAAGGCGTTCACCGCAAAGCATCCACATTCACTTCTCCTGAGCAATCCCTTCCGTCCTTCTGCACGGCAGAGGTCAAATGTAACCAGGGTGGTCGAGTCTTTCTTTTTAGGTGACCCACAGTCACGAGTTTTACTCTAATTTCATATTTCTGAATAACTTCCCCATTGTTTCCTTCCTTCTCTACATCCTAATCCTCCCCTTTAATCTCAAATTTTCCTTTAAATCCCTCCTCCCAGACCACACCGTTCACGTCTCTTCACACCTCCCTTCTTCACCTTTCTTCCTTTTGTCGGTAGCTACTAACTGAAACCACACAGGAAACCGCAGGAACCCACACAGACACACTCAGATAAGCCAAAAGGAAGTGCCTTTTAACTGACTGAGTGCCCGTTAAGTGTCATCTGTCTGTGGTTGACCAACAGTTGAACTGCTCTACCGAAACACAACAACGGCTTGCAGAAACGACAGCTACAAGTGGATGAAATAGACCTCATTTATTTTAAAAAAAGCTCTTTTTTATGATGTTTTTTCCTGATTTTTAATATAAAAGAAGTCTAGTCTGTAAGAGTTTAAGTTATTGACCTATTTGTAAAATTCCCTCACCTCCCAAAATGATATTCCATCACCTGAGGTAATACGAGCGTCTTCAAAAATCCTCCTCAAGGGGTTTTATTTGATTTTGGGCATGGCCTGATTTAATCAAGTGGAGCTGACACTGGTAATACAAAGCAGTGTGAGTGTTTGAACAGATAACCGAGGAGCTATCGCTGCTGCAGATAGAGGTTATGTTTACCTAAAGGGCATAAGAGTCGATGTGGGCCCTTATGGGGGTCATGTAAACACCCACGCATGCTCCCACAAAGACCTGAGCCCGTCATCCCTACTCCCTGATATTCTCGTCCGTGAAACAAAAAGGGAACAAGAAGGGAAAGAAGAAAGGAAAACGACTGCAGGGGAGGACGGGTGTCCTCAGAAGAATAGATGAAACCAGATCAGAGGAGGGCTGGAGGCAGGTCGGAGTGAAAGGTTGAACAGAGGGCAGAGGGTACGACTTGGGGTAGGGATGAAGAACAGAACGGGAAGTCCTCCAACCAAGTGTTTATCTCTTAACAAGAAAATACGGCTGGAGTTTCCTCAATTTGGGAGTGAATCAATGGTTACAGTCACATCCTTTGAAGTGGGATTGTGGTACAGACAAATAATACCTGACCTGCTGCTCTTCTGATGACCTCAGTTTGAGGAAGTAGTTTAATTCTGACAAGATTAGCAAGCTAACGGCTAGTCTGAGTACAACCAAATAAACTGCAATCTTAAAAACAACTTTAATTTAAAAAATAACAGTTTTACACAATAAGGGTACTTTATAAACTATTTCACCATCGTTATTAACTGTGTTTTGGCCAACATACACATATGGGTGAGCTAGGTATCGCTAGCTATTTTACACAAACATGTCTCAGAGCTCTCACCCCTCCCGTCAGCTATAATCCTAGGCCGCGCCTCCCCCGGACATGAGATCGTGCATTGCCACAGAAACAATAGAAAGTAAAACACCAGTTGTTTAAACGCTATGCTAATGTTCACCCTGGTTTTTCCTCTTTCTACATCCAAATGTTTTTAGTTTTCTTCTAACTGAAAAGGTGTTTTTCTTTTTGGGTATTTTTTTCCTAAAATTGAAGCGCTAACAGCCAGCTGTTTCTGTCCTCCTCTCACTTTCAGGATGTGAAAAATGAAAAATGCTCCAGCATGCATTAACGGAGGATCCAAACTGTGAGGAAGTGCAGCGCTACAGCGAGACAGACAGCCGGATTGTCCCAATAGTTGATTTCGGTCCGAAACGTATGATTGGCTGAGGGAACCACCTTAACGATGTCTTTCGTTCTTTTAATCACCACAATATATTTATAGCTATACTATCTTAGAACATTAAGAGGCATGAAAAAAAAACTTTTTAAGCTACATTGTTTACCAAATTACCTATAGTACCTTTAACCAATAGTGTCTCTCCAACAAAGTGATGTCATGCTGTTTCTGTGTGGAGTCAAGAGGTCAAACTCTGTACCACCGCATAACTATAGATATGTTAAAACGTAATGAGAATATATTCACATAAATATCTGAGTCTGGATCAGGAAGAAACGTCCGATCCGATCGATTCTGAAATCACGTGATCGGATCAGATTTCTGATCTGGACACCCCTAGTTATAAGCTATTGGTTATGATCATTATGGGTTTTTGTGTGAAATCAACAGCAGTGCAAAGGTTACAAAAAACAGCAAGTATTTAAGAAGGTTGTTCAAAAAGGTAAGACATTTGTTCATAAATAAAACAATTTTAAAGGGACAACAGCAGGATTAAGACTGAAAAACACATCAAAAACGGTCAAGACTCAGAAACTTTAGCTTCCTGGAAACATCTTTTTGTTGTAAGCGAAACCCTCCCCACTAAAAGGCTCTTAAATGATGCATTCCGATCCTGCAGGCTGCATCTTCTTTTGTTTTCATCTGTGGATTAAAGCTGGGAACGTGTCCAACGATGCCGCCACACAAAGAACAGGTTGTTCTGCAGGAATCAGCTCTAAAAGGGGTTTTCTTTAATGAATGAGAGAAAAGAGACAGAAACAAAGACAGCTGAGAAGATGCCTCTTCTGTCCCGTCCACTTCCTCTAGTCTATTGTGAGGACACCTGAAAGGTCGCTCATTTGACTCCTGAGGTTAAAGGTTAATGGCGTCAGGAAGCAGATGGTTGGTCATTGACTAACTTGTTGGTAATGTGGATACTTTTTGCCTAACTAGGATTCCTTACGTCTGTCATCTGGACCACCTCTGTAATCTGCCAGACGACAAGCCTTTTTTTCTCTTTCACGTGACGTCCCATCGAGGCGGGTTGAATAATTAATGCTTCCCTGTTGTGTCTCGTAGCGTGGAGGGTCATGAAATTATAACGAAGACCCCATTACGCACGCGGCGGGAAGAGTAAGTGACGGTCAGACTTGTTTGTGCACCACGACTATTTAACTATTGATGACCCTTCTGAGAAAGAGGTCAGTCGGTTTGGCGTTTCTGAGAATCCAACGCAGTAAAAGCAAACTGTATCGGAAACCAGTAGAATCACAGGATTTGGCTCAAACAAAAACACTCTTTTTGATTTATCCCCTACAACGTGCGGCTTTGGCGCACATCCTTGCTTCGCTGGGGTATTTTTTTTGACTTGATGGCACCAGAGGGAGAAACGGTGAGCTCTGCGAAAGACATTATTTGTTTCCCAGACGTTTTTTTATTCCCATTTTGCTCCCTTGATCCCGGTTTCTGTCCATTACTCTTCTCCTTTTTTCCTCATCTGGATGAAGATGTCGACAGTGGGAACCGGTTCCAGCTGGCTTGCTCTGCACAACTAGGCCTTAAAAACCACTTCTGGTCACATTTCTGTGCCAACATGACCACTATACATCAGTGTGCATGCATGCAAATTTACAGTGATTGTTGTATTATGTATGAGAATGAAAACAAAGCTTGTGTGTTCGTGTTGTGTGTGTTTTTGACACAATGATTGGAGGCTGAAATGCTGCGTGGGCTGTTTTTGTTTTTTCTCGCTCAGGTTACTTGACGTGTGTGACAAATTTAGCCCAACACTTTTCAGCAACACAAAGCTTGTTTAGCGCCGGGGCTGCTGGGACCTTCCTCACACACGCTGACAGATGACAGTGTGTGTTTTTAATGTTAATTAGCGCGGGCGCGCACGTGTGTCTGCGCCGCGGAGAAAATCACCGCATCTACAGTGTGTGTGTTTGTGACAAATGCAATTCCCGAGCGAGTTAGCATCTCATCAAGTAATGAGGTGCATATGTGAGGAGTGTGACTTAAGATTTAACAAGTCACATGGGTGTCAAATTGAAATTGTGTTGGCATGCAGAAAATTAGCCAAAAGAAATCACAAATATGCACAAAGCCTTGGTGCTGGTGTGACCCTGGTGGCTGTAGCAATTAGCTCTCTGCCTTTTTATGAACCTTTCAGGAAATCTGGACCCACAATCCTGATGAGAAATGCAAAAAAAGTGTCCCCCCTCTCTCATATCCGGTGCACGCTCAACACCCACACATCAAATATATCACTGATGCGATTCATAAGCCACATTAGTGTAAAGCTCACTGTTAAATGACAATTAGAAGAACCAAATCCCAGTTATTACTGGACCCCCCGACGAGAACTGAGCTTCAACCACTTAAGGCTCTTTGGGGGGCTTAGGACTGGCTAACTGGGGGCTTGTACAACACGACTGGTGGATTAGTAGTCACGGAAGATTCAGCCGCAAAGCCACTGGGAGCGATGGAGACCCGGTACTGAGGACTCTTTGGTTTTGGTTGTAATAAAGTAAAAAGGGATTAAAAATGTGGCTATGATTTGTTCGAGTGTTTGATCTACTAACACAGGTGTGTGATCTGAGAGAATACAGACAAGTAAATGTGAAACACTGTCAATAAAACAATAGCTCAGATCTTTTAGATTGTGGTTTTGTGGAATTGTTCTTAGAAACAATCTAACCTATCTACAGATAGCTCTTTGAACAACCTCAGTTTTAAGAAATAGCTTAATTTGGATTAGATCGACAAGCTAGCGGCTAGTCTTAACTAGACCAGAGTGGTTTGAAACCACAAAAAAACCTCGTAAAACAATTGTAGTTATTCCTTTATATTGTTGTAAAATTCAGAACACATGGTTATTTACAAATAGATTTATGTTATTTCCTGCAAAAGTTAAAGTAGCTGCAGCAACAGGTAGCAGTGAGTAGCAAGAATAGGACTAAAGCTAAAATACCAGCATCATGCAAAACTGACTGCAGTGTGTAAGCTGCTAAAGCTAGCTGTTGCTAATTGTTTTACAAAACTGACAATGAACTTTTCCTACAATACTATTTTCGTGAATTTTAATATTTTTTGGAGATCAGAGATGTTTTAAGATGGCAGAGATCCACTTTGGTTTTGACACCTCTTTTGCTAGCCGTTAGCTCGTCAACATGGTCAGAATTCACTTGTTTCTCCAAACTATGGTTGTTCAAAAAGCACTTTTTCACATTAATTGTTCATACTTTATATCATTTTTCATAACCATACATCTACATTTTGTGTCCTTTTAGTAAAAGAAGCAGACAACTTCTCAGTTTTGGCTTGAAACATTTACAAACTCTTTAATGGACCTGATCGACTGTAGTCTCAGATTCAGCGTTACTTTCATCTCACCGCCAATGTCACATCTATTTTCCTTTTAGGAAAACCACACTTTACAAATTTGCAAACTTTTATTGATCTCTTGTCCTCCTACTGGGCCCGCTGTGGATTCTAAAAGCTGAAAACGATTTTCAAAGCCGCCACCGTAATGCCTGCAACATCCACCCAAATGCTTGCTGATGCATCTGTCTGAATCGCTTCTTTTTTCCCTCGTTTGCTCTGACAGATTAGAGGACTCGAATTACAAAAATACAGACAACACACACATCACGTATATATATATATATATATGCACATGCACGTACATCTCCAGACAGAGAGATCAGCCAGAGGTTATTTAAAGGGGGGGTTGAACATGTGGAGGGACTGGGGGCATCTAATAAATTGCACAGATGTTGACTTTTTAAGTCAAATCCACATTTTGCTCAATAATCTCCACATCAGATACCCCCCGCTGGCCACACCCAAACCAATCAGCCTCACAAACAGAAGAGGGGGAGACCGGTCTAAACGGGTGAGTGTATGTGGATTAATCCCCCTCCTCCTACATCCCTGCTCCACTCTGTTTTTCTGCTTAAAATCCACACTGAGCTGAAATGAGGGTTGGAATCCCCACGAGACAGGTGGTTGCACATGTATACAAGAACACACACACACCAGAATCAAAGCTGAACACCATCAATTCCAGTAAAATGTGTTGATCTGTTAAACACAGATTTGCTCGATGCACACCTGGCCCGGCTCCAAAGGTTTCAGGTGTCTGTTTATACGTTATCCTGAGAGAGATGATGAACAGCAAACCCAGATAACGACACACAGAGGACTCCATTGTTCCTGTTTGTCAGTATCTTCCTCTTCCACTGCCGTTATCTCTTTATCCCTCCCACTCTCTCTTTCTCTAACTCATGACTGGGGTCACAGCTGAGGTCTATAAACAGTCCCAGAAGAGAAATCAGTGGATGTGACTCCTGGATGAATATAGCCGTCTTTGTTGTTGAGGAATACGCCATGACCGGGGCGTAAATGTGCAGGGAAAAGGGTGGACTTGTAGCTGCAAGTCAAATCCAGGGTAGAGGCTGACTTTTACTCTTGTTTTTCTGTGAAGTTATGAAGGACATGAAGCTCATTCTATTCAATAATCCACAGGAAAATGTCACAGATTAAAGTTGATCTGAAACACGATCACGATATTGTGATTAATCACACTACATGAAAATCTGAGTTCGGTTCCACTAGCCACACCCAGGCCTGTAGAATTAAGAAATTATGAAGTAGGCTAAAAGATCTCAAAAAGCAAAACATCACGCCCTGTTCTAAAGGACAAAAGCACCCAGAAGAACATCTAAAGCACTCCAGAACTCACCTGGGTAAGGTTAATGTCAGGGGTCATGATTTAAAGGGATACTCCACCCAAAAGTTTGAACCTTTTCTCACAATGCTAGTTGTTACCATTCACTTACATTGATTTATGCTAAGCTAAAGCTAAAGGAGTACTGCCGGATCAGCATAACGACTGGTTACAAACTGTTTTTGCCCACTGATCTAACTATGAGGAATATGGCGATAGACAAAAAAAAAAAAAAAAAAAAAAAAAAAAGTCACTTTTGAGTGGAGTATCCCTTTAACAATAAGAAACACAAGGGGTGTATAAATGGCAGCAAGGGAAAGAACGAGGTCAAAACTCTACTTATGTATATATTTTAGGAGTGTAGGTGTGTGCGTATAAAAGCCAACCTTGTGGTTCTTGCCGTGCCGGTACACCATCCAGTCCTCTCCGTTGGTGCTGACCTCCAGTTTAAAGGTGGTGACGTAGTAAGACTTCTGGGTTTCCTTGGATACGGCTCCCTGTGTGGCAATCCCATTCAAAACCTTCAAGAAATGGAGGTCAACCTGTAACAAAAAAAGGGGGAAGTAATTAGATTAGAAATCCATGTTGATTACAGTGTATTTGATGTAGATACCAGAGCCAGAGCTAGGTTTTTGTCACGCAGACAGCAGGAATTAGACTCAGACCGAGGAGGTAACTGTTAGAGAGCCTTGTCATGTGTAAGGTGAGGGAGGCTGGAGGTAAAGATCAATAGCACGGTGTTCGGATGCATTCCAGGAGAGAGCCCTCATCAATCACAGCCTCTCCTCGGTGCTGTACACCTGTGTGTGTGTGTGAGTGTGTGTTTCAGACAGGAAAGATTGAGAGTGCAGAAGCACTTCCTTATCATTGGTTCACAGTTCCTCCGTTTCCTTTGTGTGTGTCTTAGTGTGTGTGTCCTGCTCTATATCCTCTCTGTATATGAGACGCTGTTTGCCTCTTTAGTGATACCGTAGCATCACAGAGACAAATTTATTGTCCTCGGCCGTGGAAGGTCACTTCACAGCTGGAATATTTATGTTTTCCTCCCTATCTGAGCTGAGTGTGAGCTTTGACCTCACAGAGGAAACAGAACACATTAAAAAAAGGTCGTAGATTTTTATTTGAAAGTAGAAAATGCTGATAAACACCTGTATGTACTCCTTGTTGCTGTCCTCTGAAGGCGTCCAGGCGTTGTCGTCGTTGTTGAGGCGGGCCTGACGCGGCAGCCAGCGGTTGTCGTAGAACGTCGTCGAGGCCGTGATCTGATCGTCGCTGATCTTTCCTGACTCCATGCCGAACGCCATGTTGCAGTGGAATGCTGGTCAAAGACAGGGCGTTTGTGTAACAGAGAGAGGAGAAACTTGAACATAATGAATGAAAGATGCAAGAAATTCAGGTAAATATAGACAAAAGCTCAGGGAGACGACCAACAGGTGAGCTGAGATAAATCGAGGTGAAGTTAATTTAAATCCTAAAAGAAAATAGTAGCTTCTGAAAATCAGGCGCTCTCAGGAGGGAGCAGAAGAAGATGAGAGGGGCGAGAAAGAGCATCCAAACCGAAATAGCTTTAAAGAGATAGAGAGGGAGCGGCAAAGAAAGAAAGATAAGCGTCAGCAGAGACGACAGAGGCCGAAACGTTGAAAGAGAAGAAAACAAAGCAACAGCAGAGAGGAGAGAATTTGCAGGCAACAAACGCACAATCCCAAAGCGTTATCGCTCACTCACAGTCTGAGACTTCTTTGTGTGTCATGTTGTAGCGCGCCGAGAAGCCGTCTTTGGCTACGGCCATGTCGGTGTGGAAGGAGAGGGACAGCAGGCCGGAGGACGACTGGATCTCTGGAGGGATCTTTGTCCCGCAGTAGCGTCCAATCAGAGGAGAGGCTGCAGACAAATAAAAAAAGAAGTGAAACATTTCGAGTTTCCAGTCACCATGCTGCTTCTGTAAACGTCGTCTAACGAGTCCCAGCAAGCTCCCCCCTCCTCCTACTAATCGTCCTCCCATCATTCCTAACTCTACTTCCACTTTCCCGTCCATCCCTCCATCTGCCGTGTCTGTGCGTCTCAGCCAGAACCCAGCGGGGGGGAACTGGAATCCTTCATGCAAGCTGCACTGGGATCAGCTGCAGACAAACACGGACGGATTAAAATAGTCTCAATCAGACACCAAACTCTTTTTTCCCCCCTCATGCCTGAGGTCTCAGCTCACTGGAACTGGGTTACGCTTTCATTTCCTTCTAATTCTCAACTTTGAATGGTACAAATTGTTTTCAGCTATCAAAGCTCCCAAATTTAAAGCCATAATTGTGATTTTAAGTCCCCCCGGATCCAGTTTTAGCGCCTCAAAATGATATAATTAGAGCAAATCCTTTATGTTCTGGAGAAAAAAAGTAGGCGAGAGGTGAGAAACGAACCACTCACCACTTCTAATTCAGGTTTCAGCTAACGCTAGCCTGTGGCGGTCACCGCTAAACCCCTCGTGGCCGTCACTCTCCCTCGCATGAGGAGGAGGGAAGTGCTAGGTGATAAGGAGGCAGGGTAGGAAGGAGGTGATGGGAAAGGCCTGCATCTTGGGGGTGTCGAAGCCCTTTGAGCTCCCTGTTTGAAAAATGTTTCCTCTATGCACCATAATGGAATGCTCACATCAAAGAGAGTGATGGCAGCTCAGGAAATTGAAGGCCGGTATGCAAATTTATGTGCAGGAATGTTGGGCGGGGATTGCATGAGTCAGTGTGAGCTGTAACTTTTCAAAGCATGTGTGTGTGTCCATTCATCTTCAAAAAAAAAAAAGGAGTGAAGTGTGTGTCCTACCTTGCGGAAGGCCGTCCCACACCTCCAGCCAGTCGTACTTGCAGTCTCCCTCGCCCACCATCAGGGGGTCGTTCTCCAGGTCGAAGGTCAGAAAGGTGAGGGTGATGTCCATGTGGGGCGGGGCGATGATCATGTAGGAGCACTCCAGGTTGTGAGGGTACTTGTCCGGGAACCCCGGGGACTCGATCATCCCGGACGGGCTGGTGAAATTGCGGAAGCAGAATTCCGACCCTAAGCGGATAAAATAAAGAGGATAAAAGGGTGTTTAATGAAAAAAGAAAAACACATTAGGTGAGGATAAAGGCAGAAGCAATCGATCACGAAAGCATATCTCATCTAACTTGCAGACGGTGTTTTAGGGAGTCGTTTATCACTGACAGTACAGTAGGAAACACAAACGCTTTACAATCACTAACAGAAAAGAAAACACACTCAGAGGGAATGCATCGAGCACTCTGAGCAGGTCTAGGGAGGGTTGTGTCCCCTAGCTTGCCTTGTTATAATCCACAAATCAGTACTGCTCACAATTTTGACTCAAAGAACTCATAAGTTCATTAAAACTGTAGTTCTGGTCATAAATAGACAGTGTAAAAAGGATAAACAACATATCACCTGCTCTTGATAGCGCTTTAAACGACCTCAGTTTGGAGAAACAGATCGATGAGCTAACAGCTAATCTGAGCGAGGCCAAGGCTAACGTGTTTTGCTGCCATCTGAAAACATCTCTGATTTCAAACATCTCATAGTAATTTTTTAAACACTATTTTATAAACCACTACACTGTCCTTAACTTCATATTAAATTTACATTCTATTTCTATGGTTTATTTCTAACAGCTGTAGCAGCTAGCTATAGCACTACTGGTGCAGCTTCTGTAGGAAAATCATATTTCTTGGAGGGCCAGTATCCAGCATGTTTTAGAGGTTTCTCTGCTTCAGCACACCTGATTTCAGTTAGTGGCTGATTAAAAACCTTCTGCAGAGCTTGATTACCTGCAGAACAGGTGATTCAACCATTGATTCAGGTGTGTTGGAGCAATTAAGGAACTAAAACATGCTGGATACCGACCCTTGAGGACTGACACCTCTGAGTTAATCAATTTGGTCAGAATTCAACTATTTCTTCAAACTGAAGCCATTGAAGGAGCTAAGGTTCACAACATGAATCAGGGTAGTCCAAAGTGTGGCCTGTGGGCCCTTTGCAGCCCTCAGAGTGATTTTGTGCGGCCCTCAACTGCAACTAATTAAAAAAGAAGACTTAAGAGCATCATTCATAAAACTTGACTAAAATCCAGCAGCATAACCAACATAACAGTGACCCATATCCTGTTCTTGTTGCCGATTACAAACTTAAACTAGAAGATAATCAACCCAACAAATCCAGGAGGTCTGATGTCTTTTCTTTACTGAATACACTTTTATGTCTCGTATCTAGAAAAACTTACAGATCATTCTTTACAATAAAACAAACACTGTTCTTTTTTGATAAATCATTCATGTATTATAGAGCAGATAAAGTAATATAAACTCAAATATGTTCTTATTTTAAGGTTTTGGCCTGTCTTGGTCACCACTGCATTACATAAAACATACATGTTAAGGTGAAAATGTCTCTTTAGTGAAAGTAGAAGAAGATATCTTGATTTTAGCTTCAGTACGTCTTAAACTTCAATAAAAGTAAAGAGAGAGTTCACAAGAAACTAGAAGAAAGCGAGCCCCCTTGTGTTTTATGGCTAACTTGTGTGACCTGAAAAGAAATCCCCTTCTTATTTTCAACATTTTCTCTTTAATTCAGGGCTAAAGACACAGCCTGACCTCCTGATTTTTGCACACATTTAACACAAATCCTCTCCCCTCCACTTCTGGTACTTAGTTTCACTCCAAGTGTGTATTGCTCTCACTTAAACACACACAAAACTTGTGTAATGGCTCTAAGTGGGCCCTCTGCGGCAGCTCCTCATTAGCCATGCAGATTTATGCGCCTGGGGCGGCTCACCTTGAGCGGCAGCAGCTGTGTGGCTCAGATCAGCTACCCATCAGCCACTGCTCCGCGGCCCACTGGGGAGCCTGAGTCATGGTCGAGTGTTTATGGACCAGCACATCAATGAGGGTCTGGGTGAGGTGCACAAAATAGATGGAGGACTTTGCACAAATGTCACACACGCAACCTCATTCATGATCTGCTGCTGCACTCTGTTTGCTCACCCCCTGAACTTTTCTATCTTTATACAGTCGGCTATAAACAGTTGGGCAGTTGTGTGTCTTGATCTTTATTTTTGTACCTGTCGGAAGGACAAATCTCCTGGTGTGATAATGTTACTTACAGACACTTGATCTGATTCCACTGTTAGAATCGGACTTATATTTCCAGTTCTTCTTTTCTTTTAGGAAGCTAGCCCGTTCTTGTGGTACTTTCCCATCGCCGACTGCTTTGGAAAACACATCGGAAAGGTCAAGTTGAAGAGTCTCATGGGAAAAGCATCTGGGGGGGGTTTCAAACTTTGGAGAGCAGTTTGGCATCCGGCAGCAGCTCTGGAGCGTCTCAGAGAACTGCCAGCCTCAGTTTGATAAGCAGGTTTGGATTCATAAAAGCAGTGTTAAAGGAGCACAGGCGCGTTAACCGAGCATTCCAGCAGCAGAGCATTCCTCCGAGGCACCAGTCCTTATTATCAGACAGCCGTAAAAAGAAAGCGGAGGGGTCAACTGGCCCCTTCTGTCTGCACTCGGTTAATGGCGGAGAACTGACCCTAATCAGTGCAGAAAAAGAGGGAAAATACCCACGAGACACTCTGTTTTTTCCTATTTTTCCATTTCTCGTTGGCCACTTTATTAGGTCCACCTTGCTACAGCGTGGTTGTACCTCCCTTTCCCTTCCGAACCGCCTTAATTCTTTGTGTCACAGGTTGGACAAGGTGTTGGTGTAAAGCAGCCGGTGTATTTCACAAAGGCTCTGTTTATTGATCGATTCGTCGTATGCTGCTTGTGTTGTTTCTGTTATACAAATGTATGAACCTCCTCCCACATGTTAGCAGCATTCAACCTTTTGTGTCGACTCCCACACGCAAACACACACACACACACACGGCAACATCAATAACACCAGTGGATCAGGCTCTGCTACCTACACACACAGCCATGTTGAAATATGATGGTAATTTAGAGGAATCTACAGGAGATATCTCCCAATCCCCTCGCCTCTCTGTGTTTAGTGTGTTTGGTTAAATATTGCATATAATAAATGAGTTTAGTATGCATGAGCATTAAGTTTAGTGACTTATTTTGTCTTTTACGTGTATTTCTTTGCTGCTTTCACGTTTGTGTGTGAAACTGTGTGTGTGTGAGACCCAGTGACACACTGCCTTAGTTTCTTACTGGGTCACAGTGCAGCAAAAAAACCCTCAATCTGAGCACAGCTCGACTCCACCGCCTCCAAAACACACCACTCAGACTGTGTTTTTTACTCTCCGTGCGCCTGATCCAGTCGCCTCACACTTCGTCAAAATCCCGTGCATGCGCTGTTGCTGCCTTAGTGTATGCATGAGTACCTTTTTCTTAAGCGCGGATTACTTCACAGTGCATGAACATGCTAAAAACAAGTCTCCCTCCGTTACTTCCTGACCCGTAGCTGACATGCACACATGTCCGCTGTACACTGGTTGGTGCTCACGCCGCGCCGGGAGCTGCCATTTGGCAAGACGTGTCTCCTGGCAATGAGTGGGAGGTCATGGTGAGAGTGTGTCAGTGTGATGAGGAGGGTGAGTTGCTGGGTAGAAATATCAACTCTCGCTTATGAGATCCAGCAGCAGCTCCACATGTTGTGTCAGGGCAACCTCCTTCATTCCTTCACGTCTCGGCGGCGACACGCAGAGTCTCGAGTTCATTCGCTCTTTGACTCTCTGTCTCGTCTCGCTCTTCCACCCCCCCTCCTCGTCCTCATGCTGAGGGGCTCACCTTCTGCGTTTGCGAGACTCCGCTGCACATCAAAACCGCCTCGCGGAGCGCCCGACTCCGTCTGACAAACATCCGCTGCTCATACGCAGAAGGATCGCTCGTGTAACGCCGCTTGAGCTCAGTTCAAGGTTTCATTGAAGAAAATCTCTCCCGAGGCATGCGAGAAAAGGTGAGCGTGTGTACATGTGTAACCGAAGGGGCATGTTTCAGTCGAGGAGGAGGAGGAGGGTGTCCACAACAACAACAACAACATTCTAAGGAACAAGAAGCAGCTCCAAAAAAGGAAAACAACATTCCTGGCATACCACGGTTCTGACAGGCCGAGTTTTAAAGAGAAATTCCTGCTTCTGTTACGGGACGCAGAATGGAATGCATCCTACTGTTTGTGATCAAAGCACTTCTTTCACTTACTGATGGTATTTCACTCTGAAGCAGGTTTTTTATCCAGATCCTAAGCATCTTAAACTCTAATTTACTTTAGCAAGTTAATTACCTTCAAGGCGACTTGGGCATTTGTAGAATAAACAACAACATGCAATCAGTAACACAGTAACAGACAGGACTGACGCAAGGGGTTCCTCATCCAATCAACAAGTCAGCATTAGAGATCCACATGGAGCCAGTGTTTTGACTGGTGCCAGGGTGGGGGTCCTGCCTTAGGCTCAGCAGACGCGACGGTCAGCAACAGTCACATCTTCGCCCTAAGGTGCTCTCTGGGCTCGTCTTGACTCGGGATTGGCTGCGATGTGGCAACCCCCCCCCCTGTCATGTTAGTGGTGGGCTTTAGGGGACCAGGGGAAAAGGGGGCTTCATGGCTAGTCTTCCCCTTGTAGCCGTGGTAACAGCATCAGCAGCACGTGACTGTGTATGTTAGAATTAAACAAGGGGGGTGGGCTTTTAGTCGGGGATGGATAAAGGGTTAAGCACGCATGAGTAGGACCAAAGTAGGCCACAATAGGGAGGGAGATGGGGGGTGCACTTTCACTGTACAGCATTATTAACGTCTACTGTCAGGGTGTGTGTGTGTGTGTGTGTGTGTTTCAGGTGATGGACAAGAGGATGTTTTGGAGGTGCACTTTAACCTCTCACCTGGCAGCTAACTGCTAATTACCGGTAAATGTCTCGGAAATTTTGCGAAGGAACGCAATTTTCTTGCATGAGTTGCCCTATTTGCATCATTGCTCCTGATTTTCTGATTCTCCCATTGTCCCAGTCCATGATGGGATTATTTGACAATGAATATAATCAAACGACTGTCACAAAAAGTGTCGTTTGTACCAGTTCAGTGATTCAGAGTGTGAAGCTGTATATCATCTCATAAAATGCAACTTTCCAGGAAATGGAAAATACCAACTTCTTTTACAAACAAGCACTGAATTGTCACATCGTCACAAGCTCCTTTTGACACTTTTCTTTGGTAAGTCATCCATAAAACCACAGATAAATGTGAAAGACGACCAGTAGAGCCAATTTATGTAAAAACATGAACGTGATGAAAGACAACAATTATATTTTCTTGCAATTTTGTGACATTTGCAGCCCAATGGGATACTGTCTCGATATAGGATGGATATAGAGTCATAGGTCAACTCCAGATCCACCTTGCTGGAAGTAATTACCGCACAGTACCCCCCCCCTTTACACGCACACACACACACCGGTCGGCACAAACAGTTCGTCCAACTCCAAACCCCCTGGAGTGGTTACAATCACTGCTTATGTAACAGGGCTGACTGAACAAAACAAAAACAAACCACAGTATCATTAGTTCATAGTACACCGAGCACCACACACACACACACACACACTCATGCAATCAAAACCAGACACACACTGTCTGACGTCGACACACTGCTGCTTTGCTGTCTAAGACGGAAAGGAAGCAGACACACACACACACACACACACACACACACACACACACACACACACGCATATATCTCCCAGCTGTGTGTTTAGATACCCATCTGTGGACGCACCCTTTAAAAACACACAGACCCATAAACACAACCCTCGTACACCCACGTCTTTAAAGTAGCAAAATACATTAAAGCGCAATAAAAACGCGACTGAAATCAGTTTAGCTTAATGATTATACCGTTAGTTTTACCGTGTTAAGTAAACACATCTGAGCCAGGATCTGTGTGTACCCATCACAAGCTGTTGAGAAGAAACCCGAGGCCCCGGCCTGCCACGGTAAGACAAACAGCCATGATGAGAGAGCGTGCAGGCAGTGGAAACGCCGTAATTAACACTTGGCCTCAATCACGCATCCTGAATACATTTCCACTCTCTAGACTTACTCATTCCTTGTCAGTCTGGCTCTCTTCACCCCAATCATCTCCTCGCCGTGCCCGACTCTTGTTGTTTTTTTTTTTCCTCACGCACATGTGCATCTATCAAGCCACCTCCACAGACAGAATCTCACGCGGCAAGCTGAGCAGAACCACCCACACATGCAGCCAGCAGACACCTACATGTGTTCACACACTGACAATCTCTCATAGCCCCAGAATTTCTACCAGGATCTTATTAAAGCGCATCCCCTCCCTCGATCCAGCAGCCTTCAATCTATCTGTGTCTGTGTGTGAGACAGATACAACCTACACTGTAACATTGCCAGGGTTCGTCGAGCTGGTGGCCTTGGAAACTGAGCTGAACGACAAATCTGGGTCACACTCGTTTGACACAAACAAGAGATTCGCTTTCAAAGGTGGGAGGTGATAACTTGTGATAAGAGGAATCCTTAGCTGAATTTTACTCTGTAGGATGTCAGTTTTAGCACTTCCTATTTCTTGTTTTTTTTTAATCCAAGCACATTTTGAAGCCTAAACGACTGAAGAGCGCCATCTTTCTGCCCCAAGGCCACCTGACCATGTTACCTCTCCTGCTTCTGCTACAAACACCAAAACAAATACACTCAAACCTCACCTGGAAAGTGCACCTCACCCTGTTGCACTTTGCCCACATTGAGAAAATTCCATTTCGGCACACAGTCATCCCCATTAATCTCTTGGCTCCGGCCTTTCCCCGTAAACCTTTAACCTTCAGTCCAACTCTAAAGTTGCCTTCGAGCTCTCTCCATCATCCCACCGTAACCTCCTACACCCAGCCCTCCTCGTTCGTTTCCCCAGAGGAAGTGGATCCTGCTCCAATTAAGCAAGAATTCCTCACATGCTTTCTGGTGGCTCACTGGTAATTTGGTAGTCGTTGGTTTCTTCTCTGACTACATAAATTTGTTTACTTGTCAGGCTGCGTCTATAGACGAAAATAGCTGTTGGCGTAAGAGGCAGCAGGTTCTAGGCTATCGATGTGGCGGCATTAGGGAAAACAAAACAACTTAATGGGAAAGCTTGGATCTTCAGCTAGCTGCTGCTACCGCTATTTGCACCTACAAATAAAGATAAAATTACATGTAAATGACTGAAATTTAAAAATGGCCGCAAGATAAAGAATTATAAACTAGTGTTTGCTTAAATTTCTTTGAAATATTGAGAGTTTATAGTTATTTTTGGCCCTGTCCACACAGCTGAAGATCATTAAAATAATTTTTTAGTATCACTTCGCTTCAGTGTATTTCTTGTTGAACACATCAATTTCCACCAATCATCTCCTCACCTGTTTTGTAGATCTCGTAGCGCAGAGAGAAGCCCGCCCCCTGATGGGCGTAGTCCGAGACGAATCTGATCTGGAGCGACGGCCCGGACGAGATGATCGGCGCCGGGGCGATGTTGCTGCAGTGTCGACCCAAAACATCAGCTGATTCTGAAATTCCATCGCGGATCTCTATAAAGTCGTATCTGGTTGACAACAAAAACCAGAAAGGAGGAAACATTGTTAGTGTTTGGTTTAGGTTGAGCTAAACAGAAAATCAGGTGTAGATCAGAGTTCAGTGTTAAGGGTGGAAACGTGGCGTCGGAGCAACAGATTTAGGAAAACAAGGTAGAAACCGATCCACCACAGACTTGATGTCTCCTCTCCGATGTTTTCAATAAACGGAGCTCTTCTGACCCAGTTTTGCTCGGGACAGCACACTCAAATCTCTTTGATGACAGCTCGGGGCGAACAATCCCCAAACCACTGAATTTTGGATCACAGGAAAGGAAAAATGGAGGGAGGGCTGCGTTTCAAACGGAACATATTTCAGCGAGGGCCTGTCAATTATGAAATGGGTAAAGATGCAGGCAAACAAGACAGCTGGCTGGGTTCGTTAATTAGAGGAGTAAAAATAGTCAGCCGAGCT
Source organism: Callopanchax toddi (assembly GCA_006937965.1). NCBI lineage: Eukaryota > Metazoa > Chordata > Actinopteri > Cyprinodontiformes > Nothobranchiidae > Callopanchax > Callopanchax toddi. Next base: position 2,791,326 of record SSNR01000057.1, on the reverse strand, counting down.
CATGAGGAAATGAAGACGTGAAGGCCGGGGGACGAAAAGTTGAGGACCTCAGCAGCATGGAGGGTTAGAGAGTCCTACTGGGATAAATAAACGAAAAGACTCCTCTCATATTAGCTTCCACATGCTTGTTCTCTCAGCTCATCGCTGACCTTTGACCGGCTAACTGACCCTCAACGATAAAAGCAAATTCTTAGCTGTCAGGTCGGTGTGTGTGAGGAAGGCAGACAAAAAGAGAGAGCACACCTGGTTAATCCAGAATTAGCTCACAGCAGTGTGTGTCATTCATAGAGATGAAAGTGTTTGAAAAAATCCTAAAAAGGGGAAAAACGCTGAGGAAAACTTGACCAAAGTACAGACGAAAATGAAACAAGCACAGAATACAAACGTTTTAGAAAATCTTACACTTTAACTTCAGCAAAACATGACGTTTATTTCCCGCTAAACGTTTTAAAAACGAGGAAATGACTAGTTAAACCTCGACTGCATCTTTTAGTGTTTAATTTTTACCTTTGAAAAATCCAAATGACCAATAAATGTTGAATTCTTTCAGACAGCAGATCTGTTATTGCTGTTCAATAAAAACGGTTATTTACTGTTTATGATGGTGCTTTTACCTCCAATAAATGACACCGTAGCTTTGTTGTTATTATTTAAACTGGATCATCTCACGCTCAGGCGGCATAATAATTTAAGGTTGGGGCAAAATTTGAAGGTGTGGAAATCTCTTTAATTTTTGTTTGCAGTTGCAGTTCACTCTCAGGACCATGCTGCACAGCAGAGAATCATTTTCTTGTAATTTTGGTCTCCATGATATCACCCCGTGTCTCTCTGTTAGTCTCCTCTGTAGCTAACTGCATCGCTGCAGGAGCCTTGCAGCTAACTGAGGACTCCCTCCAAACACACTCGTCTGAATGAGTTCGTGTGACGAAGCTGTCACATAACAACAGGGTCGCTGTTGTCGCACTAATTAGTGTGATAGGCTGTTTGACGCTGACAAAGCATTAGAGATATTTATAGGTTTTAAGGCACGTTTGTTCCGAACAAGAAAACACCTTTTCTTGCTGCTATAAAATGAAAAGTATTCAGAAATCAGCTCAAGCCTGTGGCTGTTTGTGGCGTCTGAGCTCTAAGATGGCTTTTGTAGTGCCAGCTTGAAATAAAACCTGGATTAAGTAGAGTCTCTAAGCCTCTTTTTTAAGCTATCTCACTCCTGCAGCGTATTGATTTCTTTACTGAGCAGTCAAACTAAGACTGCTGATCGAGGGATAATCCCACCACATTAATCTGGGTCAGGGTGGCATATGTAAAGGTAAGGATCAAAGCAAAAAACAGGTTAAACAAGCCTGTAATTGTACACTAATGCAAGTAGTAGGCAATACATTAGAAGTCAGAAAACGACACGTTCAGTCCATGAAAATACATCATTTGTAAAATGATGTTTGACTGAGATCAGAAAGTCGACATAAACAGCCACTGGGTGAATCTTCCTTCTCTAACCTTTAGCCAAAAATTATATTTTGTTCACACTAAATGGTAAAGGCATCCCAAATCTTTCCATTTTGTAAAACAGGGGAATGATAGAAGCATTTAAAGGCTTTTACAAATTAACACTGACCTCCACTAGCAAAGAAGACTTGAGCTGAAAGTTTATATCCCCTAATAAGATTATATTTCCTTATCGCCTCGCCTTCCTCCGCTTATCCGGGTCCGGGTCGCGGGGGCAGCATTCCAAGTCGGGCAGCCCAGGCCACCTTCTCCCCGGCCAAGTCCACCAGCTCCTCAGCTGGGACGCCCAGGCGTTCCCAGGCCAAACTGAAGATGTATTTCCTCCAGCTTGTCCTGGGTCGACCCGGGGGCCTCCTGCCGGCAGGACATGCCCAGAACACCTCCCGAGGGAGGCGTCCAGGAGGCATCCTTACCAGATGCCCGAACCACCTCAACTGGCTCCTTTCGATATGGAGGAGCAGCAACTCTACTCCGAGTCTCTCCCGGATGTCCGAGCTTCTCACCCTATCCCTAAGGCTGAGCGGAGGAAACTCATTTCAGCCGCTTGTATCCGCGATCTCGTTCTTTCGGTCACTACCCAAAGTTCATGACCATAGGTGAGGATTGGGACGTAGACCGACCGGTAAATCGAGAGCCTTGCTTTCTGGCTCAGCTCCCTCTTTACCACAACAGACCGGTTCAGCGTCCGCATCACTGCAGACGCTGCCCCAATCCGCCTGTCGATCTCCCGCTCCCTCCTTCCCTCACTCGTGAACAAGACCCCGAGATACTTGAACTCCTCCACTTGAGGCAGGACCTCTCTCCCGACCCGGAGTTGGCAATCCTTATGTTTGGTATCAAACTTGAAAAAGAGTCAAACTCTCGGCTACTATGACACCAAATTTTAGATCAATGTCTGCTAAATCGACTGAATTATAGTGACTTGGCAGCTGTTTTGAATAAGATTGACTACAGAAGTTAATGAGTTGATGTAGATTCAATCAAAACTTTCCTAATGTTTTATTTAAACCTGTCCAGTAAGTTTGTTAGACAGTGATAACTTCCAGTTACAAGTACACCAAATTTTAGCTCAATATCTGTAAAACTGTCTGACATTTACTCATTTTTCAGTTGGGTGAACTCCAGCTGACTAGTTCATGAGATATTTTGCTAACAATCAAATAAGGATGACTCCTAATGGCAAAGTTTAAACAAAGAGTTTGTATTGGCGCTCAAGAGTTGGGGTGATTCTCAGTTTAGGGTTAGGATTAGGGCCTTCCCCTCTGGTCATTAATCTCTCACTCCTGGAGAGGACAGACTTCTATGCACCTCTCACTGGTCTAACTGAGAAATACCCCAGTTTCTGTCTGACAGTCCGCTCCGGTTGGAGGTGCAGCTCAAGCACGGGAGGAGCCATGACAAGGTGCGGTTCAGGTGAGGACTTAATGACGGTTCGGTCCACGAGGCAGAATTTCAGGAAAACCGGAAATGAGAGAACTGTTAAGAAGAGTTGATAAAGTTGGAGGTTTACAATTTCGATGGAATAGGCCTGAACCTGCTTTAAGTCTCAATTCTCACCTGTAATTCATCAACATGTGCTACCGCGGTAGGTCGGTAGAGTCAAAATACCTCTACCGTTGGTCAAATTCATATAGTTTCTACCGTATACTGTTTATACCGCCCACTCCTACTAGGAGTACACTACAACCATGTGTGTCTTTAAAGGTACCATAGGGAATCTTTAAAAAAGCTAGGTTTAGCTAGCCGTTTTACACAAACACGTCTCAGAGCTTCCCCCCGGTCGGGTATAATCCTTATGCCGCGCCTCCTCCGGACATGGGACCACGCATTGTCACAGAAACAATAGAGAGCAAAACACCAGGCGTTGAAATGCTTCCCCATGTTTTTCCTCTTTCTACATCCAAACGTTTTTTGTTTTCTGCTAACTGATAAGGTGTTTTTCTTTTGGGAACTCTGGTATCTTCCCCTAAAATTGAAGCGCTAACAGTTGGCTGTTTCTGTCCTTCGCTCACTTCTGGGATGTTCTGCTGCAAAATGCACCATCACACATTAACGGAGGATCCAAGCAGTGAGGAAGTGAGGCGCTTCGGCGAGACAGACAGCCGGATTGTCCAATAGTTGATTTCGGTCTGAAACGTATGATTGGCTGAGGTTTATAGAGAACTGCGAGGGAACCACCTTATTGATTTCTTTTGGGTTTTTAAATCACCACAATATATTTATAGCTATACTATGTTAGAACGTTGTTAAAAAAAACGTTTAAAGCTACATTGTTTACCAAATTCCCTATTATATCTTTAATTGAGGTCTAAGTAAAAGAACAAACAATAAAACTAGTGGTCTAACGGGTGTAACTGGTTTGGACAATGGGATCTGATCACATAACTAATGAAAATCTGGACGTTTTGCCCCTTTAGAATGAAACACCGGATTAACCAGGGCACAGACTGAAATAAACACAGTGGTTTTATTCATAACAAGCCCCGTTGTTTGGCAGTTTAAGTATTTGATGGTTGGACCACTAATGCTAGTGGGTAAAGAAGCTGTTGTCCAATACTCTTATGCATGTCTTTCTTGTAATCCTGCATTACAGAGGAGATCGTAAAGGCTTTAGTGGCAGGCTCCCACAGTGAGTCTGAGAGAGCCACTGCTATCCCTAAGTATGCCTGCTTAGGGCTGTAACTGACACATGCTCTGGGAAAACAACATCCAAGAATGTGCCAACAAATGCACAAACAAGCACACACTCGGAGGTATAGGCAAACACGGGCGTGCACGTACACACTCTGAGCCGTATCTCCAACACCAAGGATAAAAGGCCCGTTAAAGAGCTGAGAGCCTAATTAGGTTTTAATTGATTTTGGAGTGGGTCTTTATCCTTCTTTCTGTCTGCCTCTCTCCTGTCGTGGATTAGCGTCAGTGAGTGAGTGTTCCTCAGATGTGATTATTGACCTGTTCGCTCAGCCTCTCCCCGGGCTCTGATGAATACATGTATGAGGGCCTGACGTGCGAGAGCCCAATGTCTGCCTCTCTCAAACGCACATTTGAACGCATTCCAGGACATTACACACAAGTCTCCGGCACATGCGCACTCGCGGACCCGTGAAGATCGACGCTACACAGCTGACAGCCCCTATATCCAGATCCTGATTCCATTAGGGGTTGTTTTGAGCCAAACTCCGCCTTTCTGTCTGACACCATCGTCTCCTCCAGCATACTGTCTGGGTCTACATAACCGGCCTTACGTTCAGGGAGCCATAATAAGGCAGCAGCTTCACCCTCCCTCATTTCCCCTTTAGGGAGTAGCTGGAGCAGAGGGAGAGGGGTTAAGGAAACTAAAAACCCTCAAGGGCCCGTAATTCTGCACCGGTCTAGACATGTCTTCTCTTCTTCTGCACTCATATATCACAGCACCCCTGCGTCAAGGCGACTAATTGCCTTTCACACCTTTGCTGTTTGCCAGCGACCGGGGACATTTCCTGCAGCCGGCAGAGCCTCACTACAGCCAAACAAAAGTACGGCACTCAAATTTAGTTCTCTCAAGCAAACTTTAGTTAGAACTCCCCATTTAGGTACTCATCAAGAAAATATATAGCTCAGGTTATGTTTTATTAGGTCTAATCTGAGAATCTAAAAAGCATAAAACCCTCATTGAGGATTTTAAAGATGAACTCTAATTTGTTGTGGGTCTATGGTGGAAGTGTGATTTATTCTGTTTATGCAGATAATAAAGCAACAGCTGTTCTTGAATATCTGCAAGCCAAACTTGGCTGTATTCACACACTTGGGGCTTTCAGCTAAGATAATTTTCCTCTCTGCTGCATTGTGCGTGTGCTTTTTTTTCTTCTTCCCCGCCTTGTTTTCCAATCAAGGAGCACAGAAACCCACAAAATCCCAATCTGGTAAACAATGAAGAGTCAGTCGCCTGTTGTTTCTTCATCTCCTTGTTGGTGATTTACGGAAGCGGAAATTAAGCAAGGCGGAGTTTGTGCAGTAGGCACACATTTCTAAGTACACACACACCACTGCCCAACTCCTCCCATCCTCAAAGGGGACTCTAATAAACCATAAGTGCCTCTGAAATATTAACTAGATGCTGCGAGCAAAATCCCAGCAGATCTGCAGGGCCTGCCATCTTCAATCTAGCCCCAAAACAAATAGCACTTCTCCTCCTCGTCTCCTCATGCCTCACTGCCCTCCTCCACTGTCCATCACAGATTCATACTTACAGATGAGTAGGGCCAAACCGCTGACCGCAGGCCGTCTGGGCTCGGCCCCAGACCTTCTAGAGCAGCATCGATCTGGAACTTCAGCCTATAACTGCTGTCTGAGCTGGAGCCGTGACCCCTACTGCCCCTGATGGATGCATCATAACTGAACTCTGACATATAAATTTTATATTTATCTGATGCCATCCACATGGGAACTGAATATGCAGAAGTTATTTTATTGTTTTGGCCTTGCGTCTGCTGTATGCAGGAACAGCATTTTAATAGTTCTGAATCAATAGTTTTTGATTCCAGAGTGAACACAATGCTGAGACCAAATCCTTATGTTTACATGTAGACGGCCAAAACACGACCTTTTAAAATCAATGATGTCATAGTTCCCTCTCTAACTTAACCTATGACCTCATGCTCATCAGACGTTATGCTCTTCTTCTTGTTGCATTTATTCAACCTGCAAGTCTGATGACTTTTTCCTGTTTCTTGTGTATTTTTGTGGCAGCTTCACATACACGCCTAGCAAAGTTACAACAGCTTTTTGATTGGTTTTCAGTGATTGTGTGGATGAATTTATTTCTTGAAACAATGCTGTGTTTACTAGGATTTTATTCGGGCATATAAAACTTGTTTAGGCAAAACACCGGATGTCTTTCTCAAGTGATACACGTTTCAAGCTAATATGCAGGATAAAACTAGACTCTTTTCTCTCTGATCCCAAATCAAACTATTCACGATTAAGTAACTGCCATTACTAAACACAGACCATAAGTCACAGTTAAGCAGGTAACAGAAGAGAGAATCCATTCAAAACTCAACTTGATCCTAAGTAACTCCACCCGCCCACTATACACGCTCTGGGAGCTCTACAAAGAAGCATCTTCAGTCAGAGGCCGATTCCCCCAAGGTGCAGGACAGACCGTTACAGGAACTCATTCCTGCCAACAGACTTTAACAAATAATACAAAAACTTCTAACTTTAAGTTGTGTTGTTGAATTGCTGTTTTAACATAATAACTTTCCGCAAGAGATTATTAAGTAAGTAACTAAGTTAGTTAGTAAATAAGTAAGTTCAGGGTTTCCTCTACATGTAATTGATAGTGGCGCACCGCCACGTTAGAATAAAAGTTGCCACACCTTCATAATTAACTATTTTTAATATATATTAAAACAATGTAAAGCATATAAAATATAAACTATATTTGTGCGCTTGTATGGATTAAAGTTCTGCCTGATGGCAAAAGATTTCCGTCAAATCTCTTTCTCGCGCTCTCATCTCTTTCTTGTCGCGCTGGGCTCAGTCGCTCTCTTTCTCTCTCTCTTTCTGTGGGTTGCGCAAACAAAGAGCAGGGCTCTAGACTTTGACCTAATTTCTCAAAGGTGCGACTAAAAAAATTCCAGGTCGCGACCAGCTGTTTGGAAAAAACTATTTGCGACGCTGAACCCTGTGATTCTACAACAGACACGCATAGACCAGAAGTACTAAAATACAAATCTACGGGTCACATTGATGTCTGTGAACGAGTCCTCGGTCCGTTAAACTGCCTACAGGTCAGGATGAGCTCAGCCAGCAGCGACCCGCCCCAAACTGAAATATGTCAGAAATATGCGGCCCTGATATGGACCCCCCCTTTGATTGGCTGTGGTCCAGATATTCCTGTCCTGTTTGCTACAGTCAGTCAGAGAGGTGAGTATGCTAGGCTAGTCACATAAACAGAGTGAAGGATATAAAATAAAAAGAATGATTGACAAGTTTTTATCAAGTTAAGAGCTGAGACGTCAGAGAGTCAGAGTAGGAAGGTGCATCTTCCTGCACAGGTGAGCATGAGAGGGAGCACCCCCCACCCCCCTGACAACCCACCACCATGGTTAAAATAAATCCTAGAGGAAATCCTGAAGTTCGTAAGTAAGTTAGTAAGGATCACCTGCAAAGGGATGTCCTAATATCATCAGTCTGTTTAATAAACCCTGTTTTAAACAGCAGTCGCTGCTTGTGAACACTTTCTCCCATCAGTATTTGTAGTTACATACAACCAGGATGTTTAAACACCCGTTTCTAAAGATGTTCATGATTTTAATGGAAAACTGAGACTGTGAAGGCAGCTCTATGCAGTTCTTTGACCTGCTTTAACTAACCGGTGATAAAAACCACACAAACTACAGGAAGATGAGAGATAATAAGTACACAAAACCACAGACAATAACACAGACAATAGGAAATAAACAAACATAAGGACATTACAATCCATCAGTGACATTCTGTTACACATGGTTAATCTGAAGAGAGTATGGGTCCTAACACAAAGCCCTGAGGGACACATTTTGTGACATTTTGATAACTGCTTGCAAATAGAAAGATAATATGAAAACTCGCCAATTTTAGTGTGAAATGTGGATGACTTAAAGCCTTTGGCGTAAGACGATCTACAGTGAAATAGTCTCCAGTATTCCACAAACTTACTTTAAACTGTTTCCTTAAACCAGATTGAGGAGGAGATGAAATATTTAAACACAAGACCTCCTTGAATTCATCATCCAGTTTGTGTGATTAAGCCTTTCTCATCACTACCGAGCTTCCTCTGGGTCGTACGTGCAGTTGATCCCAGCTAATCGGTAGAATCTACGCGTCGTAATGTGCAGTTATTTTATCATCATTCTAACCCTGAAACTGCTGTGACTGCTGGACGCTGATGACCGTGATTCCAGCCTAAATGTAGGCCAAGTGCCAGATATCGACAGATCAGCTGCTGAACAACTCCCTTCAGCCGTGACCTCTGGGAACTCATCTGTCTCTCCTTTCACCCTGAACCATCCCTAATCATCCTCATCCCTTCTTCTCCAGCTCTCCCTCTGGCTTCTCCTGATCATATATAGATTTTCCATTACAACCGGAATGCTGGTATCGATCCCATACCCTTCTGCCCCCCCCTTGGGTATCAATAAGAGGCTGATATTGCACTAAGACACACACACACACTCCTGGAAACAGAGTTATATGATGGCAACACCTGAGATTGTGTCACAGGCCAAGTGGATTTACAGCGTTGTGTGTGTGTGTGTGTGTGTGTGTGTGTGTGTGTGAAGTTATAAAGTTATATCATAAAATCTTCCCACCCCAGGCTGAGTTCAATAACAAATAACCAAATAAAAGCGAGAAAATAAAACCCTCAAAGGTGGAAGAAATGAATCTTCTTGAACATATGTGTGTGTGTGTGTGTGTGTGTGTGTGTGTGTGTGTGTGTGTGTGTGTGTGCGTGTGCGTGTGTGTGTGTGGGTGGGTGGCTGTCTCTCTCTGCCCGTTTCAATGTTTAATTCAAGCGTGTAAAATTAAAACTGATCCTCCCTGGGCATGAGAATAAAAAAAAAAACAAAAGGGAGAAAGTACACAGAGCGAGAAGAGAAACAGAGGAGGAAAATATCTTCCTCCCCTCCTCAGCAGCTCCTGGTATATCACTAGGTAGCATCCTGGGGCTCGGCGATGGCAGATTGCATTAGAGATATGGGCCTGATATTTCATCTAGCCTTTATTACATTTAGTTCACATCAATCGGCTGGCAGCCTGGAGGTAAGAGCTATTTGGCACATGGCCGGACTCCCCCTGAAATGAAATCCTTGAATTAAAGTGCCACCTCAGACACGGAGCGCCTGCACGACGGCTGCCGATTTGATTGCTGCAGTAGAGCCGCCGTTTGGCCACGTCCGAGTGCTGACTGCTACTGAGGGAAAATCTCCAGCTGGCCGGGGATATTAGCCCGAGTTCTGAACACATGCCTGAGCTGACCAAGCAGTTTTCTCGCTTTTATGAGGGCCTAAAGTGCCCAGGGAGGGGTTATGATGGCTGATGAGCACTTTCACGCTGACAGTTTGCATCCTTAAGAGTGTTCCTAAGTATATCCGCCAAAAACATATGTTCGTTTTATTACCCCACACCCTCCCTCCACAATCAGCAGTCTACACCACGTAGCTCTGCGTCTGTCAGGTAACACAGCTCCTTTTTGCTCCGCTGCCGTCTCTGTAATCCCAGCTGTCATGCAGATTTTCAGCCCTGGACCAGAATGCCGAAACCTCCACCTCTGCACCCCCCCCATCCTTCGGCTCTCCTTCCCTCTAACCTCGCGGAGGACCGTGAAAACATGCAAAAGTCTGCTCTCTGCTTGCTCGCCCGCACCGTCATGCCTAATCATACAGGCGAGAAAAAAATAAGGAAGAAAACTGTGTAAGTCTCGGATCAATCCGGGGAAAAAGCATTACGAAGGATGGAGAGTGGGGAATGTGTAGGAACAGCATGTATGTTTGCACTTATGTCAAAGGAATGGTTCAGATTTCATGAGGTGGGGTTCAACAGTTGGTATTATTGTGAATAGGTTTTCGGATAAATGGAGTTTTGTTTATGAGTTAACGGCTAGTCTGAGCAGACTAAAGTAGGCTAAACTACAATGTTTATCTGCTATTTTAAAACTTGTCCTATCTCAGGTATTTTTCATGCAACTTTATTTTTAAAAACCTTGATATTAACTCCAACTTCACAGAAAATTTACCAAGAATTTACGATAATCTGTGAGCAAAAATAGCAGCAGAAGCTAGCTTTAGCTAGCCTGGCCACGGTCCATTGGAATCACTCAATCATGGGGCGGGATCAACAGTTGTCAATCAAATTGTCTTCACATGCTGTTGGATAGCGCTAGGACCAATCAGAGCCAGTTAGCAACAACCGGAACCAGCTGGTAACTTTTACCGTATCTCGTCGGCAAAGCAGCTAATACATCCTTTTTCAAAATAAAAGACTTAAGTGCCTCTGTCTGATCATGTCTTAAAGAAAATCCCAAATCTAAATTGTCCAAAGTTGATGACAAAGACGTTTCAAATGAACGCGGTTCCTGAGCTGCCGCCATGTTGTCTAATTTAAAAGTTGAAGCTCTGCCGTCATCGGCTAATCCCGCCCACCAAACCATTAGAGTGCTGTGATTGGCCTGGTACGAGACTGACCAATCAGTGGCCTGCTAAGGTTCCAATGAGCGTGGCTAGACTAGTCTGCAGAGCAGAACTGAAGGTCTAGTTTACTGGGCTAAGCTTTAGCACATCCTTGGGAATGTAATGTAGGGAAATACAGTTTTCTTTGTGTTAAAAGTTACATGTTAATAAATTTATCAACTAATTTGGAGCAGAGGAAACCATATATGGGTGTGAGTAGCCCTAAAAAACACATAACACCCTACTTCCTTCAGGCAGATGATTGAGCAGCCATAAAGCTCAAACAAAGCGAACAAACAGCTTCTTCCATTAGTCTGAGAGACTCATGAACCTTTGACCTATCTTTTTTGCTCATTGTTTGATCTTGGCCTTGCTGTAACTAGCCATTAGCTTATCAATCCTGGCAGAATTGAACCATTTTTTCTCCAAAATGCAGTTGTTCAAAAAGGTATCTACAATTTTCCACAGAAACCGACTTTCACTTTAATGTCTCAATGAGAAAAAAAAAGCATAAATACCGGTGACTTCTTTTTTTTACAAGTATTCTATAAATTGAGATGGGTGGGAAAAGGAGGTAGCAGACAGACTAATCCTGCAAACTATGCTTTCAGAGTTACTCATGTAGACGCCCACCCACTTACACTGCCTGACTCTTCCTCAGCACACTCATACACACAGGATGAAGGGAGTGGGAGTTAGAGGGCAGGCAGAGGCCTCCAACCCTCCAGGCAAGTGTTAAAAAAGGGAAAAAAGAGAAGAAGCATCCCAATAAAACCGTCTGCAGAGGAGAAAAATCAGGGGTATTTGAGTTTTCCCTCCCTGCTGCCCCGCACGCCTTGGGCTGTGAGAAACTGCTCGACACACTGCTTATCAACAGCTGAGCTCTCACCACCACTTCAGCGGGAAGTCCGCGGCGTTTACACGGCGACGCTGGTGTTGGAGCTGAGTAACATATTGCAAAGGAGATAATTATGCACCATTTTGCCTCTGACGAACAGTGACAGAAACCCGGAGACACAAAAGCGCAAGACATGAAAATAACATTTCCAGTCTGCTGCCGCGACGTGACATGGCCGCATGAAAAGAGCTGACAATCACTTCAAAAATCCTTTCACAGAAGCCGCTATTGAAAGCAACATTTTCCTCCTGGCCATCTTTGTCGGCGAACAATGCAACAAAAGCCATCTGGGATTATTAATTCTTGAATTTATAGAGAAAAAAGGGAGTTGAAGCAGGGAGGAGGGGGGAATAAACAGCTATAAATGGGAAAATTGCTCCGATAAATCTCGTCTGTCTTCATTTTACAGACTAAACTGACTCAGAAGGGGTGAAATATGAAATAGTCTCCTTGTCCTGGCTGTGTGAAGCTGATTTGAACAAAGAAGGCAGTGATTTCCTTTGAGGTCAAACACAATAGAGGACCATATGCTTTGGATTATTCATGTCTCAGATAGGAAACTGACCAACGTGGTTACATTCACATAAACAGCTGGGTCTCATTGCCTCCTACAAGCCGTTCCTGTTTATTCTCTCTCTGCCTACAACTGTGCCCCCCAAAGAAATCCACAACCTCTTTCATCTCATTTGGGGATTTTTTTTTCTCCAAAAAATCAGGCTCGGATTTCAAAAACCTCTTAGTATTTAGTTATCGGATACAAATGAATCTTTTAGATTGGTCTAAATCATCCTGAGCTGTTCTCAGACTAAAATCCTTGAATAGAGAAAGAAAAATGAGCAACATTCTGAAACGGTGCAGCTGCTGCGGCCTTGACTGAGGAATTTACCCTGCTGATCTGCCTGAAGAGGCTTTTAAAACAGCAAAACAAAAAGATAGTGTAGTGCAACAACAACAAAAATAAAAACCACAACACAAATCAGCCCTCCGAGTCATTAACGAACATCAAGATATATTATTAGCGAAGGCACAGCGCGGACTAAACAGCTTACTTGCAGTCGAGCCTCTCGATTTCAAAGTGAGGGTTGAAGTTGAGGACGATACGCTGCGAGGGCTCTGGCGCCTTGATGATCCAGTGGCAGTTCTGATGAGGAGGGTACTCCAGAGGATAACCAGGGGAGGTGATGTAACCAGCCTTGCTCGCATCCAGCATCCCTCCACAGTCAGGTCCTGTGGGAACCAAAAAAAAAGGTGGTTATTTACAGAAAGAAAGCTGTCAAATTATATGAATCTGCAGCTCAGAGGAGGCTCCTTCACTCCGACCAGTTTGTATAAAGATGAGAAACAAACGAGCCCTAAAACAATGAAAGCAATTTAAACTCCGTCAATTTGTAGTAAATTAGAAAAACTTCTCTATTGTCAGTGTGAGCAGAACTCACGTGGGGAAGCTATTAAAACAATAAAAGATCATCATTGTTCATTTGCTAAACACACACATCTTTTTTCCACTCTCTTCCACACCCAGGCTCTTATCTCCCTGCGTCTCCTCAGGGAGCGTTCCTCCAAGTGTAATTGTTGCTCCGGCGAGCCAATCTGCAAACATTAGGACACATTCCCCGATCCTATCAGGCTCTCCCAGGAACAATAGCCTGCCAATAGCGTCGCTCCGCAAGGCTCAGACAGGAAGTGACACGCAGACGGCCCGTCTAGCTGGGGGGTTCTGAGGGTCACCCCGACTCGGTAATGAGAGGCTAACGCCTCAACAAAGACCCCATTCTCCGCCCGCGCCCTGACGGCTGCAGCGGCTTTCGTTTTTTTGCGTTATCTCCCACAAACAAACAGAAACCCACACAAAAGGAACACGTATATGAGAATTCTGCACATACAGCGGCTGTTTTATTGCTTTTTACTGTTGCTAATTCTGTATATAATTTCATATTTAATCCAAAGAGCAACAAACACCTAGAGCTGACGGATTATAGAAAAAAAACCTAATAATTTAACATGATTACTTAGTTTATATCCCCTCTTAACCCCAGAAATCCTCCAGAACAGCTTGTCAAAATAAAAGCATGGAGTGCCACCCTGAACACTAGATTGTATATTATGATCTGTGTTCACTTTGACAAAGTTTTCATTAAGTTCGTATATTTTGAATGATTAACTCCAGAAATATCTTATTTGATCACAAACATGTTTTGAAAACAGACAATTTTTGATTTTTTTAAAGCCTAAAATATCCAGAGTTCACATTTTAAGAGACTAGAGTTACTATTTTACAGGAGGTAATCTGATTAGTGGTGATTAAAACTTATGAAAGCATAAATTATGAGACCAAAATTACTAGTATCCTACTAGAAACTAGGGATGCATCGATGCTGGATCGGGTATCGGTGCTGATCCAGAACTTTTAGTTAGATCGGTAAAACTGGCCGATACTGGATTAGATATTATTTACTACACTTTATCCTGATTATGAGCAGAGAAATAATGTGGCAAACTTCCTTACTTTACACTGTAACTCACAAATAACAAATTTTAGACCATTTTGAGGGTTTTCTGGTCCAAGATATATTATGTTTGAGATGTATTACAACTGATATTACAATATTTTAGTGTTTGCATTAGTATTTGTGGATATTAGGTATCAACCGATCCACAAATCACAATCGAGATCTGTATCGGGACTGAAAAAGCTGGATCGATGCATATCTACTAGAAACTATATCAAAATATCTAGGCGTGTTACAGATAGGAACCAAAGAAAACAGCAGAGAAGATCTATGGAAGCCTGAACGTCCAATCAGGGAGTCAGTATTCAGCAAATTGCTTTTTTAAGAATGTCAATATTTGAATGCGAGGGACTTTTTTTTTTAAAGTGTATTATTTGACACCTCATATAACACCAGTGTGTTTTGCCCTCATTCTGCCATCTTTACTTGTGCTGACTTTTTAGCTTCCTCACCAAAAAAAATTGAATATTTTATTTTTTTCTTTATTTTTATTCATTTGTTGCGACGGGCAGCAATAATAATTATAACTATGATAACAATAATGCTTATAATCAAACATTCACATAATTTTAAAGAATTTATCTAGTTAAATAAATTTAGTGCATAAATCAAAAAGGTAACATGTGCTCCACCAAGTGGTTACAAAATAAGAGCATGAAAAATGACTAAATAACTTTAATAACAATAGGTTTTTTGCCAATTACATTGTTTTTGTGACCATTTCAGGCATAAAATGAACCTAAAATACAAATTTGATTCTTTGCAGAGCCATTGGTGTTCAACGACCTGATGAAGCAGCACTATTACACACTGTAGGTGCATTAAAAATGCACTAAACTTAACCACTCAGGCACTGAATTGAATCTCGACATAAATGGGTTGATATTTTTGCCTGTTTCGTTCAGATTTCTGTGAGCGCTTCAATAAAGGAAATCAAAAGAAAGAGAGAGAAAAAAGAAAAGAAACAAGCACCAAAGGCTTGAAGTGTAATAGACCCTTCAAGTGTTGACATTTTCACCGCCTATTGTGCTTTAAAAGGCACACTTAAGATTCCCTGACATTTGACAGCGCCGTCATGGCTTCCTTACTTTGTTACCGGAGAGGAGCGACGCCCACGCTCGCCGGTGATTTCATGCGAGTGCGTGACTTCAGCCTCCCACAGCTTACCGCACAGGTTCAGGTACAAATGCATGCATTAACACACACCTCCGTAATACGCGTGCACGTAAACACACACCTAGTTGCTGCTGCTGCTGCATGTTCAAACAGCCGCCCACGAGCGAGTGTGTGCATCTTCGAGGGCCTGTCAATCACAAGGGTCGGCAGAGGTGGGAAAAATAGCAACTGGAAATGTTCAAAAAGATTGTAGGGACAGACTGGAAGCCACACACACACACACACACACACATAGAGTGAAAGAGAGAGAGAAGCGTCTCTTTATCTGCTGTGACTGTGCAGACAGACAGTCATTGTTGAGGGAACGGTGTGCAGGAGGCTATCGACGAGCAGAGCCTCAGCAGATTAAGCCCTTTGGGGAGAAATCCTGCAGCCTCAACACTTTTTCTCCTCTGAGCTGCCCATTCAGTGGCCTCCAAGGAGGATGAAGAGGATGGGAGGGGAGAGAAAGGGATTACGGTGGGGCAGAGAGAGAGAGAGGGATGAGTAAGGAGGATGCGCCGAAAACGGAGGAGAGACGGATAAAAGACGGATCGAGGCGGGAAGAGAGGGGAGGGAGGATTGATCGGGAAAGAGGAAGGGGATGATATATGACGGAGGAGGGTGGGGAAAAGGAAAAAGGGAGGAAGAGGATGGATGAGTGACAGGTGAGTGGAGGGAGAGAAGGGGACGAGGAGGGAGGAACTGACGAGCCTCATTAAGACATGACTGCGCCGCCGCGGCTCCCTGTAGAGGCTGACCCCGATGTGAAACCTCTGTCAGTCTCACACACACATATACACACACACAATCCAGGTACAACATATCACAAAAAAGTGTATTTGTGTTGTTTGAGTAACAGAGTACTAAGCTAGCCTGGCAAATTACACTGTCTCTTCTTGTAGAGTGGCCCATCTGTCCACACACACCATATTTTCTGCCCTCATACACCAGAACCCCACTCTATCTCTGTATTCAGGCCTAAAAACTTACAACCTAACAGGAAAGCTCTACTTTTTCAGATTTTATCTCTAAAATACGTCAACTTTCCACACATACATTTTTAAAAAACGGCCTTTATCTCCATCATCTGAGAAAATGCATATGTCTGCATGTCTTGGCTCATGTCCTAAGACGAGGGCGTGTAGAAATTCATGCTCTCGCTTCCATTAGCCGTCTTATCGGGGGAAGCATGGCGTCACGCTCCGGGATAAGCTGCGAGTGTGAGGAGAGGGGCTGATAAAGCCCTTCATCATGCCCACGTCGCCTCACCACCACCTTAATTAAAAAGTGCTATCACCCAGAGTGAGGAAATAAGAAGGGAGAGTGGGCAGCACTCATCCATTCAGTAGAAACGAGGACTGACTGTTTTCAATCTCGCTGGACCGAAGGAGAGGAGCAGGAAGTGGCTTTATCAGTCACTTTTACCGTTTCCTGCTTTAATTATCACTGTGGATGCTCCAGAAGACGGCTCTGCAGGACTACTTGCTAAATGCAGTCATTTGAGAAGTCGATGAAACAAGTTTCAACTCAAATGCAAACAATATGCTACTTTTGCATGTACTCCTTTCAGAAAATGACTTCAAATTTGTGCTTTAGCTTAAAAAAAAAGAACTTTCTGGAAGTGATTTTATTAGTAGCTCCTGCAGACGTTGAGAAAAGGTGAGGATTTTGCTTACACACGAGATACAAAACACAAAATCTTGTTAAAAGTTTGGAAACGTTAAAAAAATGAGCAAAATTCAAATTTTTCAGAAAATAAAATTAGGTGTTTTCCAAAAGCTGGTTTCATGTTTTAATTGTTGTTTTGTGGATTATTCTAATAATTTCAGGTATTTTTTGAGTTATAAAGACAGTGGCTGAAGTTTTGTTTTATGAAAGAGTCAACATTTTAGTTTTATTTGTGTTTTTTACACATATTCATGATATAATTTGTGAAATGAGATTGTTTTGTTGTGTTTTCTGTCTTGTTGGGTGATTTTTATTGCAGTTTTACCTCAGTGCTACTAAAGTCAGCCATTTACTGATCCGTTAATGCTGTGACTATAGTTGGAGACACAAAACTGCAATAAAATAAGCAAATATTCAGTTAAAATAACACAGAATTGGCTCATTCGACACTTTTATGACATGTTTTATATACATAACTGAGTGAAGAAGGGAATAGGACTAAAAAGCAAACAAATGTTGCAAATTTTCTCTTTGCATTATAGCCACAAAGTGTGTTATTTGAGTTAATTGAACTCATATTTTAGTTTCATGGCTCATTTTAGACCTAAAAGCGGCCCAATATGCTTACTTTATAAGAAAACGCAGACAAAACTACACATTTAAAAGATTTTATCCATAAAGTGTCTTAATTATGTCGTTTGTGTGACCCCTCTCAAAAGTTGTCTCACATTTTTCTCATTTTTTTAAGTTAAATTAAGGATTCAAGTCGAGTTCATGATGCACAGGGTGACTCTGCAGCTACTTTCTGAGAAATTCCGTTGAGCAAATTTTTTGAACATGTTCAAAATTCCAAGGACATGAGAAAGACTCATGACAGGAAATCAAAAATGTGTCCAGAGATTTTGGAGACTTCCCTATGAGTGTCCCCTAGACAAAAAAAGCAGAACTTCAGTTTTCGCTCAAAAACAGCAGATGGTCTGAAAACAGATGAATAATAAGTAAAAAGTCAAGATACCAGCTTGGTTTTTCCTCTTCCTTGTAAAATACTGAGTCCCAGACCTAAAGAATGAGCGTTTTTTGCCAAATCTAAACTGAAAGAGTGAAAAACTAACACAGCACTCTTAATCGTCTTTGGAAAACTAATACATTTCAGATCAAACCAGTCAAACTTGCACGAGCAGCAATCGGCCACCAGACGGAAACAACAGCTTTTTGTTAAACGCTGCCAAATGAGTTTAAAGGAGGATCTTACAGGAGCCAACAAAAGCCACGTCAAAGCAGATCAAATCCCCAAATCCTCTTTTCCCTCCCCGTGTCTCCTCTGTCTTCCTCCCTCTCAGCTCCTCCCTCTCTAACGGGATAAGTGACTCATGCTAATCAGCTAAAGGCACAGAGCTGATCAATGCTTCAATGGATCAATGGGGAACAGATGGAGGAGGAAGATCCTGATCACTACCTGAGTACTGTATCATGTCTCCACCAATAAGACGCTTTACACTAAATCTTTTCTCGATTTGCTGGAAACAACTTCAGAAGTTTTAGGTTTTTAAACAAATCACCGTTTAAACCCCTCCTGATGATGCTAACCCCCCGCAGCTCCTCTCTAAACCTGTCCCTGAGCTCTAGTAAAGACACCCCCCTCATCTTATGCGGTTAATGCGGCAGACTGAAAGAGCAAGCTTTGTTTTATTTATCAGGGTCTTGTTTTTAATTTCACCCTGCGTGCGGCGGCAGGGCTTTTGTGTCAAGCCCGTGACTCTCATACCTGACTGGTATCGAACCAAACGCTTCGTTTGTCTTCGCCTATGAATGCTAATAGGTGACCTTGTTTTGGCAGCTGATACCTCTGAGGCCCGTCGGATCAAACAAACGCAGAGAAATGCAAAGAACTGAAAGGACGGAGACGAAAAGGCCCCGGAAAACAGAGGGAAAGTGACAAATTAGGTTCGTTCAGGATTCAGATTAAACAAAAACCATTGAGGATGCTCTCAATAAACATGCAAATGAGCTGCCTAATGGCTCGAATGTTAATTCTTATGACAGGCTGTAATTAAAGGAGTGATCAGCTCAATCGTTTCTCCTCAGCACTGAAACCTGATGGAGGCAGAACTGTTCTAGAAAAGGTTGAAAACTTTTCACGAATCCCAACTTTCATCAAGTTTCATAGAGATGTTTGGTGATGAGATGTGACACCACCTCACATCACCATCACAGTAGATAGTGTGACCCTTAATGTGATCTGTTCCCTCGGTCCGGAGCCGGTTTAACTCCGTGACCCCTTCAGCTTTGATGTTGCCCTTTCTGTTTGATGCACAATCCCCCGATCGGCCCACTCCTTTGTGTCTTCCTGCTCACTTTTCTCTACTTTGTCTTAACTTCTTAGCGGCCCCTGTGTCCTCCGTCCCCTCGCCATCCCCTCCTCCGTCAGCCTCTCTTCCCCCCCTGGCATCTGGGCACAATGCGGCTCTCGAGGGGGAACGTGGAGGCAGCGACATGTGCTGCAGTGTCTTGGCAGAACACGGGGAAGAGTTTCGAGCTTCTTGCTCGCCCGATGACTGCCAAGAGGCTCACATCTGTCTCTGATCAGCGAGCATGAGCAGCCAACAAACACTCAGAAGGAATAGGGACTCTTATTTAAAACAAGTAGCTTACAAAGAAGAGGAGGTTGTGCAAATGGGAAGTGAGAAGAGGAAGATGCACGCCAGCGGGTGGTGTTGTAAAGCCTCAGCACCTCCTCAACCCATCTATTCTTGGAGAAAAAGAGCTATCGGATGCAAAAAAATGGTTTAAACTTTGCAAAAACGGCAAAAGGGTGCAAAAAGGAACCGTTTCCTTCCGACTGTATGAGTAACCAGACAGTTATGGATGAGTAAGCAGCTCATGTGTCATCTCGCTTCCCACCAACAACTCAAAGCCTGTTTCTCCGGATCTGACAGAAACATACTGGATTTGTTGCTGCTGCTTTGTGGTTTAAACTAGATCCCCCTGAACCTGAGGGGTCATTCAGGCACCAAACCAGGACTTCACAGAACGATTAAACCCCATTTAGTGCTGCAGGAGAATAGGAAAACATGCAAACCTCAATGCTCTGCCCTGATTATGACAACACTCTCCGTGGACATTTAGAAAAGCAAGGATATACATTTTGGTGCAAATTTTGCTTGAGATGTATTGGATTCCTTCCCAAAATCCATCAATTCTTGATAAGTCCTGCAGCTTTCAGATTCAGTGAGCATCCATGAGTCCACCTCCACTCTCAATCAGACATAGAAAAGCAAGAAAACCTCCTAAAACTAGAGTCTAAAGAAGACAAGTCAGATGCATTAATGACAGCTTGGCTTTTATGCACAATGTTGTGGATAAATAAAAGGAAAAATGCGGGTATTTTTGAGCCCAAACCACAATTAAAACTCTAATTTCACCCGGACACGAAGAGCATTTGAATCAGAGACCGACTTTGTTTACTATCACTGATTAATCAGGATAAATCAGGAAAATAAAACACGGAAGGGACTAATTTCCAAATGCTTCCCGTTTATAATTCTCTTAATCAGAGTTATCAGTTTGGAAATGTTTGACTTGATTTAATCACTAAAAAGTCAGGAAACACGTGCATTTGGTTAAAAAAAACACTTAATTTAAGATCCTTTTAGATCTAATCCAACTTAATAAAATTGCCAGGAATGGATCAGAGAACTCACCGTTTTCTGCCCCGACCCTCCGTGCTACCTGGCACAATAATATTAAGAATCCAATCCACGGCGACACTAAATCCATCTTGTTTGAGGTTAAAACTTGGTAACAGTTTTAAGTGTCTGATGTTTCCACGTCTTAGGATTAAACAGAAGAAATCCACACCCGTTTGAGATCAAACCCCGGCTGGAAAAACACGTCAAACCTGAGCCAGTTCAGTCAAAAATAACAAAATCCCGTGTTTTTAAACCATAGGTGGTGAGATCTATGCGACTACATGTCCAGAGGAGAAATTCTCATCAGCGCGGATCTTTTGAAGTGTCCGTTTTTTTTTTTTTTTGTGGAAAGATGCCTCTAAAGATCATCCAAACAAAAAAACAATCTGGTGAAGAAGCGAAACTTCCTGATCGATAGAGCAGCAGCTGCGGGGAGGAGAGTCTGGACAGCGGCTCCAGGGCGCGTCAAGTTCCCACTGAGGCGCCCCGCGTCCCCGTTATCTCCGGCTCCGGTGCGTAAATTGCGCACACGCCGGTTTCTCCTCCTCCTGCTGCGGCTCCGCTTCAGATGAAGTGCCAAGAGGCGCACAAGTAGCAGGGTGATGAATAAAAGCAGCGTTCATGTCACGCCGCCTCCCGCAGCAGCAGCAGCAGCGCTCCTCTCACCCGGTCGCGGCTCCGCGTCCTGCGAGCTGCGTGTCCAGCATGTGTGTGAGTGATCGCTCTTTTGAGCCGAGCAGCTATCGCGTTACAGTCACGGCGCCTGGGCTCCGCCCCCCTCTCCCCTACCTCCCTCACTCCCCTCCTTCCTCCCAACTCTCTCCCCCCTCTACTCTCTCTCTCTCTCTCTCTCTCTCTCCCTCACAAACACATTCGCTCCCCTAGTCCTCAAAAGATGCCACAGATATAAACTCTTCCACAGATAAAACACATTGTCATGGTAAAACTGGGAGCTCTCCTGGGGCTGTTTTGGAGGAATATCTGAGGAAGGGAGGGGAACACATTAAATAAACTGAACCCACTACAGGGGGAGAGCCCACCTCAGCCCTGCCCCAGCCTCAGCCCTGCAATCAGCAGTCCTAAATAGAGAGCGGGAGACTGTGTAATGACACAGTAGTGAGCCCAAAATAATCTGCTGAGAAAGGCCTCTGCAGCGTCCGGCCCATGTGCCCTGCCTGTGGTTTAGATTACCTTGTAATGTAGTGGACGGGCTGCATAATGACTGCATGTTGCCCTGCTGGCATCTTTATTTGGAACAGCCAGGTGCATTCCTAAAGGTCAGGACTCATGGGACACTTTCTGAGGCAATGCATGCACGTTTTCTTAAAGGAACATATAGGTGCATGGATATGGGTCACCGATGCTAACCTAAATTAACAGCTACGTTTAGACACACTTATCTACAAAGAATGAGGTTAAAAATAAAAAATTTGAATCCTAAATATATAAAGTTACCCCAAATAGTTGGGTTAACATTTAAAGTTAAAGTTAATTAAATATTAGGAATCAAATCTATAAGTACAAAATAAAACCCAAATATTTAGGATCAAACCTAAACTTTCTGATCAAATCTAAATACACGTATATAAGACTTTTAGAGTTATTAATTCAAATATTCAGAATCAAACCTAAATATATAAAATTAAACCTGAATATATAGGATGCAAACTAGATTCAAAACTAAATATTTAAAGATCAATCTTAATATCTAGATTCAAAACTAAATATTTAAAGATCAATCTTAATATCTAGATTCAAAACTAAATATTTGAAGATCAATCTTAATATCTAGATTCAAAACTAAATATATAAATAAAAAAATTAAACGTGTAAAATTATGTCTAAATATATAAAGTTAAGCCTAAATATTTAATATAAAATCTAATCAGAAATTAAATTAAGCTGAATATTTAGAATAAACTCCAATGATATAAAGTTCTACCCTAATTATTTAGACTCAATACTAAATATTTAAAATTAAACCTATTTTGAATGAAAACTAAATATAAAAATCTAATATCTAGATTCAAAACTAATAAATAAAGTAAAAATTTAACATTTACAATTAAGTCTAAGTATATAACGTTAACACTAAAAATTTAGGACAAAATCTAAACAGAAATTAAATTTAATATTTAGAATCAACGCCAATGATATAAAGTTGTACTCTAAATATTTAGACTCAATATTAAATACATACAATTACAATTTTATTTTCCATATTCAAATCTAAATATTTTTAGTTTAGCCTAAATTTTTAGGATCAAATCTAAGTATAAGGTTAAGCATAAATATTTAGACTGAATTTTTTAAAATAAATACATAAATTTAAATATCCAGAGTCAAATCTTAAAATATAAAAATAAATCTAAATACTAAGAGTCAAATCTCACATAAATATTTAGGATCAAGTGAGATATCAGTGAACTATTTAGCAAATACAAGTTGCCATAAAACTGAAGTGACCTACCAAAATAAAAGCATGGTGAAGAGATCACCTACCTAAGATCTCCAGGTAAATGAATTTCCCACAGATTTTGGCTGTCAAAGGAGAACCTAGACAACAACATTGATAAATAATACATGTTCAAAAAGACTCAAATACCTTAGATAGGAGATCTCTTCACACTCCCTTTAACTTAGATTCAAATCTAACTATTTAGAGTTGACTTTATACAGTATATTTCCTAAATAAATGTGTCGGGAAAAAAAAGACTAAAATTTCACACTCCAAAATGCTAAATGTGGCAAGGTGTAGCTGTTATTCTTTATGCATAACTTCATGTCTACGCCTCATACATGGGTGGTGGACAGAATTCCTTATTCCCACTGGATTGTAAAAGCCGTGGGATGTAAATGTTGTTGACTAAAAGGACCCCCGATGCCCTTGATGAAGGTGACAGGTCTACATGTCACCGTCTGTCACTTCAGTCGACTGTCATCTCCTGCTGCTCCACACCCCCCAGCTCAACCCGACGCCGTCAACTTTCAGCTTTCTTGGAGCCTGTCAGTCAGTTTTAAGCCCACCTCTACCCTGAGGGCGTGGCGACTGTCAGACGTCGACGTGATTGGTTAATCTGAGCCTCTGGGTCGGGGTCCACACTGGCATCAACCAGTCTGCAGTGTTGCGGATTTGATCGCCCCACTTTGACTCTTTCAATGAGATAAACAAAAACGAATACCAAGTATAAAAACCCTTCAAGCAACAGTGGGTCACTTTCTTTTCCCCCCTTCCATCCTCCCATTCCCCAAGGGTCATTTGATACTCTCCTTTTCCATTTGTCAACATCCCCCTCCCACCACCATCAGCTTTCAACCCCCCAAATATTGGGTCAACGCATGGCTAATGGAGGCTGACCTGTGAGAGGACAGAGGGAATGTTGTGAGCAGAATGAGTTTGTGTTTATGGCACACTGGGGAACACGTACAGTACACAGCTGTTCTGATATACACACTGATCACAACTCATGGCTGCTCAACAGATCCCCTCAGATACATTCAGAAAAACACAAAAAGTCATCACAAGATCGTAACAATTGCTCATTTAACCAATCAATACGCTTTAAGCTGAGTTTTCTTCCCTATCAGATTCACTTCACCGAGCCATAAACAAGCTAATGCACTATAATATCCCAAACCATTCTCTGGTTTAATCTGTTTATGGAATATCATCCAAGAACAGCTGTGGCTTATCTATGAAAGCTTTCGTAAGCATTATGTTATCCTCTTTGCTTTAATTCAGATCCTAAGATGTCCTGCGTGATATTTTTGTTCCATATTCGGCACCAAACTTTACAGACTTCTTCCATTTTGTTTTTTAATCCTGGGAAACATCTTGTGAAACTTTTTGATAGTAAAGGTCCTATCATCCTTTTTATGGCCAAATTGAATGTTTTTCCAACACTTTAGGTGTGAGACTAGCTGTAACTATACAAATAAAATAAAACTTAGTGTGCAATGCTATCAAAAATACCCCAAAACAGTAAAAGGGACATTCACGTTTGTATGTCAGAGGCAAATATTTAAATCCCTTTAGCTGGGCTTACATCGTTTCTTTGCCCCAAAACACAATCGACAAATGGCTGCCATACAGTTCAAATCCTCACCTCAGCACACCTGTGCTGAGTTCACTGGTGGGTAGTAGAGGGTGACACAACAGAGCCCTACTCCCCCGTTATGTGTGTGTGTGTGTGTGATGCTGCCTCTCTTATCACGGCCTGCTCCACAGACTGACACCATGACGGATAACTCTCCTCTTTTTTTCCTCCCCCGTCTCCATCACATCACACACTTTTCCATCTCCTCTACTCTCTCAGAGACATCCCCCACACCCTCCCTTACCCATCAGTCAGCTGGCTGCAGGTTCGAAAGCGTGTGAAAGTCTGGCAGCAGGCGGGGTGATCCTGGACGAGCCCCCAAGCCTTCTTCTCTTCATCACTGACAGTCATGGCTTTAAATCTATCAGTGGGAGATAAGCTTGACTCGACCCTATCAGCAACTTTGAAGTGTGTGTGCATGTGTGTGTGAGGGGCTCAGGCATTGAAGGCACATCAAGAGTCAAGAGGTCAAAGTGGGTGTTTTGTGGTCCCTTTGTATTCGCCGGAATGACACCTTGAACAAAATCAGGGCTTTCCATCATAATTTGAGGGATAATAAACACACACTAAGATAAGAGCGTGCACACACACACACACACACACACACACACACACACACACACACACACACACACACACACACACACACACAGTATGTCACACGATGCAAATATAGGAATAAAGAGGACATATCATGAAATCTTGGTTTTACTGCTACAGTGACCCAATTCTCCTTTGATATCCTTTAAAATGGAACTGATTCTTATCTTTTAAGTATATTTGCACGCACATACACATACACATACACACACACACACACAGTGCATCCTAATCCAACCTGGGATAGTTCCAAATATCTGCACATCCATTCCTCAAGTGAGCAGGATTACAAAGCTCACGTTTTCTGCAGTTTAAAACGGCAAATTCCTGACGGGCCACCCAAGTTACCAACATGCCAGGGTAATAATTACACAAACACACACTCCAGCCTACTGTACAGCTCACGCAAATCTCGCCTCTGCTGCGCTGGCAAACTGCTCGGACTGTGTGGAAACATCTGGTGTCTGTCTTACCCCTCCTCCTCCTTGTTTTCTGTATTTAAGAGCACTACCTTAAATAACAGCACAATTATTAGCTGATGTAGAAAAAACATTCCTTGCACACAAAGTGCAGCCTCATAAATAGAACATCCTTTTTTTTTAAAAAAAAGAAAAAAGTTGCACATCATGACATTTGTAAAGATCATTTTGTTAAAGATTCAAATGAAAATCCTGCTTTGGGTCAGGGTCTGCGTGTAGTACACTAGTGAGCCTATTGGGGGCAGGCAACTGCATCAAGCCAGGAAAGTGAGGAGTCAAGGATGCAGGGAATATTTAAGTGTGCATATATTAACGAATGAAAGATTTTGAAACTGAATATGTGACAGAATTTAGTCAAAATAGACAAAGATGTCCTAAAATAATCACATTGATCAAGCTCTTTTTAATAAAAGTCCCTTCAAAGTGGCCTCTGATTCAGAGATGAGCTTTGCACATGCTCAGCATGGCTGGTTTTAAAGATGTTTGCTGACTTTAATTGCGAGCCTCCTGCTCTATTCCCTGGCCACCTCTTGTTTATGATACAGCATCATTATCCTCCGTATGTTGCAGAGTGAAAAGGAGAACACATCTCATCCTCCTTTTGCTTTTCCACCAGGGCCCATATACGTCTGCTCCGTGTCTTTCATCTCCCTCCACTGGCCTGCTGTGGGTCTTTATAGCCACATCAAAGTGACCTTCGTCACCCCGTTCCCTCCAAACCACCCCCCGCCTCTTGTTTTAGTCTGAGATGCTTCTTACAGAGGGGGCTTACTGCATACTTTCCAGGCAGCAACACAATCCCTGACAAGTTGAGCAACTGGAATACAATTTTCTGCTCAATTAGAAACTAGTTCAGGACTTATCTTTTGTTCTTGACATTAAAAAAAGGTTAGAAATGCTGCATTTTAGGGGTTCTCTTCATCTTATCAAAGGTGTTTGTGGGATCCAGCTCATTTCTTCCACACAGCAGGAGTTAGTCTTGCATTATGAGGCTGTAATAAAAAGACAACAAGCCTTTTTCCATGCCTTGTTTACTCTCTAGGAACCTCTAAAAGAAAGATCAGCGCTCGACAAACCAGAGAGAGAGAAAACACTGGGGATGAGTGCGTGCTAATGAGAAAGAGAAGGATTTTTATTTATTTTTCCATGAAGGGAGATAAAAGGTGTTGCATGGCTAGGGGCGACACTTTAGTGTGTGACAGCATAGAAGACGGAGGAGAAGAAGCATGTTTTTTTAGTATGAAGCAAGACACTTAGACATTAGGTACACACGCTCTTACTGTGAAATTACGTCATGCTTTTTGTTCAGCAGTGACGGATTTAAGGACTTTTAGGAAAAATTTATTTTTTGGTTGAAATCTTTTCATATTTAGATTTTTGGCAACAAAATGTATGAAGAAAGAAGCATTAGTTTGTTTGAAAACTACAAGTCTCCAGATTATTTATCCTATTTTAGTCTTTTGCTAGTACAAAAAAAGGCTAACTTACGATGGCATATAGGGGTCTCTTAGAATAAAAAACATGAAAAAAGTTTTTTAGATCCTAGTGTCAAGATTCAATTCAACATGTCACAAATAAAGTTAAACTAGATGGAAAAATAGGCATTTTAACAACACAAAGGCTACATTTTAAGGAAAAAGGTAAAAAAATTTGAAGAAAAAAGTCAAAATATTTACGTACTTAACCTTTATTTAACCTGGGAACACCTAAATGAGGGGAAAAAAAATTCTATTTTATGTTTTGGGCTAAACAGCAGTAGAACAAGATAAATTTAGTAAATTTATATAAAAACAAGTCAATTTGCCCTTTCACTCAGCTATATTTACCACAACAGATCTGTACAACATTCACATCATTTCTTAAATAAAGTCAAAATGTCAAGAAAAAAGTCCAAATATTTGCAAGATAGTCAAAACGTTGAGAAAAAATATCTAGATATTCAGAAAAAATGTAAAATGTTGAAAAAAGAAAAAATGTTCCAAATATTGAAACATCGAAGAAAAAAAATTGAATTATTGTTTTCAGAATAAAATTGAAATTTTGAGAAGTCAAAATTTTATTTACAGAAAAAAGTCACAATTTTGGAAATCGAGTCTAAATGTCAAGAAACGAGATGATGTGTTGTTTTTTTTTAAAGTTATAATGTTGAGAAAAGTCAACATTTTATTTTTAGAATGAAGTTAACATGTTGAGATTAAAATAAAAATGTCAAGAAAAACATCTGAATTATTGTTTCCTGGACAAAGTTGAAAACTTGAGAAAAAAGTTTAAATGTTAAAGAAAAAAAGTCAAAAATATTTTCAAAAGATATTCAAAACGTTGATGAAATGTTGAAAAAAGTGTAAATGTTCAAACACACTGAAATATAGAAGAAAAATATTGAATTATTGTTTTCAGAATAAAGTTGAAATGTTGGCAAGTCAAAATGTTATTTCCAGAAAAAAAAAATCAAAACATTTTGAGAATAAAGTCACAATGTCAAGAAATGAGATGACCCGTTGTGTTGTTGTTTTTGATTTTTAAGTTGCAATGTTGAGAAAGTCTAAATTTTATTTTCAGAATGAAGTCAGCATGTTGAGGTTAAAGTCAAAATGTCGAGAATGAAAGCTGAATTATTGTTTCCTGGACAAAGTTGAAAACTTGAGAAAAAAATGTTGAGAAAATAAAGTCAGAATATTGTTACTAGAATTAATTCAAAATGTCAAACAATGACTGCAGCTTGGATTGATTTACAAAAACCTTTGTGTTATTTTGTAGTTTAAAACACCACACTCATGACCCCTGGTCAGAATAATTAAAAACAGCAGATCCAGTAGAGTTCAGGATCTCTATGATTCACTTCTTTTGACCCTTCCTTAAAAAAAACCTACTTAATTCAACCTTCTTCTTGACATTAATTTCAACACTAGGAAACAGAAACACATCATCCTCCATATTTTTACTTCTGAGTGGCCCAAATACGCCCTCAAAAAACAGAGTGGGATTTAAGCAGGGGAAAAAAGTTTGAGTGTATAAACAGTTGGACTTGAGACACTTTGTCTCTGAAGAAAAATTATGCCAGTAATTCAAATTAAATGGGGAGAGATGAAGACAGCGAGAGAGCGAGAGAGAGAGAGAGAGAGAGAGAGAGAGAGAGAGAGAGAGAGAGAGAGAGAGAGAGAGAGAGAGAGAGAGAGAGAGAGAGAGGGGACAGATGGGAATATAAAGTTAGAGATGTAAAGAGCCACAAAGATTTGCTCTGCATCTGCTGTGGGAGAAACTGGAAGAACAAAGAAGAAACTTGGGACATAAACAAGTGGAAATACTCCATGAGAAAAATTAGAAAAATAGGCAAGAAGTAAGAGCTGCAAAGATGGTGGAGAAAGGCAGCTCCTTAATGTGGTTTAACCCTGCTGCATTCACATTACCATGGTAATCTTATCAATATATTGTGTGTGTGTGTTAGTGCAGCTAACAGCTAAGCACTTGGCCCCATTAGCAAAAACCTAATTGACTTACAGCCTTCTGACCTCAAAGGTAACATCTGTCATGTACGTGAGCTCCTCGTGCACTCCCACAGATGCACACGCATGTTTAAATGACATTTACTTCATTGTGAATCCCTCTGACACAGACTGACCTCGATGAGCACCAGTGGAGGCAAAACAGACCGGGTCCTGGTCTCCTTGAACCGAGATGGAGTAGGACACGACTTCCAAAGAGAAACACATGAGGGTTTGTGAGTCTCACGTAAAGACATTTGACATTTTACTGAAATTAAAAATGTCAGGAGTAGTTTGAAGAACAAAAATTCAAATTTGGTCAGTTCTTTTTGGTATTTGTACATAAATCTTTTAAGTAAAACTAAAATAATCAGTTTACAGGAAGAACACTACAATTACTTTATGTCTGTCGGCTCGCAAAAGTGCTGATTATGGCAACAATTTCTGTATAATAATAGAGATTCATGATTGTAATGGTTCACTCACTCTTTAAAAGTACCATGAGGAATCTGGTAAACAATGTAGCTTAAGACGTTTTTTTTCATGCCTCTTAACAACATTCTAACATAGTATAGCTATAAATATATTGTGGCGATTAAAAAAACCCTGAAAGAAATCAATAAAGTGGTTGTCCTGCAGTTCTCTAAAAACCTCAGCCAATCATACATTTCAGACCGAAAGAAACTATTGGACAATCCGGCTGTCTGTCTCGCCGAAGCGCCGCACTTCCGCATTGCTTGGATCCTCTATTAATGCGCGTTGGAGCAATTTTCAGCAGAACATCCCGGAAGTGAGAGAAGGACAGAAACGGCTGGTGGTTACCGCTTCAATTTTAGTCCCAAAAAGAAAAACACCTTTTCAGCTAGCAGAAAACAAAAAACGTTTGGACGTAGAAAGAAGAAAACCTGGGGGAACATTTCAACAGCTGGTGTTTTGCTCTCTATTGTTTCTGTGGCAATGCGCGGCCCCATGTTTGAAGGAGGCACAGCATAAGGATTATACCCGACAGGAGGGGTGAGAGCTCTGAGACGTGTTTGTGTAAAAAAGCTAGCGATACCTAGCTTGTTTGAAGATTCCTCAGTGAACCTTTAAAGACACAAGATGAGAGAAATTTAAACCTGAGACACTGTTTCGACCAAGGAACATGTCCTCCTGTTACCTGAAGAGGATTAGAAACTTTTTATCCCTAAAAATAAAAGTTAATGACAGGATAAATTTATAGTAATAAAAAAAATTAATTGGATGATTAATCCTTTTGTAAATAAAGCCCGTATACGGCCCACGGACCCTCTTATCAGGCCCATCATGCAATGTCAAATAAAGTAATTAAACTCAGAGGGGAAAAATATCAACAATCAACGGTGTTTCTGTGATCAAATCGACAGTAATTCTTATATCCGAGCCAGGATCGGAGTCAGTGAATGCAACATGAGGTCAAGCGTTAGCGGGAGATGAGACAATGAGACTGGTGGGCCCCCTAGCAAGAAAAGGTTCCCCACCCCTGTTTTAGCCAGTGAAACTAAAGAGATAGCTCAGGTTGCCTGTTGTAGCTAGCGCTTCAGTTCAGTTTAGGCAAATAGAATGGTGGATTTAAGAGCTTTACTATGTCAGGAAGTGTCTTTGATACTCCTCCTGTTGCGTCTTTTACTGCCTTATAGAACCACAAACGCATCCGGCATCCGAGACAAAAAACAAAAAAAAGAGGGAAAAAATAATAACTACGAAAAGAGAAACAACACAAGCAGGACAAAACAATGCTAAACTTAAAAAAACAACAAACCTAAAACCACTGAGCATCTTTAGAAAAACTGTAGAATCAGCATGTCTAAACATGTAGGAGGTATTTTATGTCATAAAGGGAAACAACAAAATACCAACCCTGTAGCTGTTTGACGTATCTTTGAACATTCTTGAATTTTAAACTTTGACTCATTGTCAAGATGCAAAAACACTATAAAAGACATTTTCACTTCTTAGCTTTAGTTCACACAGGGTGGAAGGAAGGCAGGAAAGGAAGTACTGAGGTTCTGACAGACAAAAAGAGGGAAGAGGCTGACAGGTGAACAAGACAAACCTGAGGATCCATCATTATTTAGCCATGGATATGGAATATCAAATGGAGGACAGGGGACGCCTCCGCATCAGCCAGTTATTATTGAAAATGACTAATATATGCTGAAAAGCGAAAGTCATGGAGTGAAAGGGAGATGGATGGGATTTGGAATCAGATGGAGACTGACACTCAATCTTTCTGAATAGCAATCCAATAACGTCTCCTGAGTTTCCTTATGGCTAATCAATTGTGCCGCAGCGGAGAAACAAATCACCATATCGCCGAGTCAATAACCGTCAGTCACGGAAATACCTCGCCTCAACTGTCAGTGTTTATCAAACTTGGCCGAGTCTCTTGCTGCAAGGACGAGGGTGACACGACGGCGGTGTGTTTGGTATGCGCTCACGTAGCTCCCTGCAGTGAAGCGGCATGGCTGGTGTAATTTAGACGGTGATAAGGTGGCGATATCGAGCGTCGCCTGACCTTAGGTGAAACCGAGCTGAACCAGAGTGAAGATGGATCTGATCGGGCAAACACAACAAACAAGTTTATCAAGGAAGGAGGCAGGTCGTCTCACACCTTCAGAACAAACACAGATAACAGCCTCAAATGTTTTCAAGAACAACAAAGCACTGCAACCCGATCGACCAATCAGGGTGTTTAGACAAGATCTTGTTGAAAAGTTACGAAAAAAGACTGATCAAATAACGTTTTATCAAGACAGAAATAAAAAAACTCTTTACCTCTGAGAGGATCTGGAGCCGTAACAGAGTAACTCAATGAGCATCGTGATGCTGAGGAGAGAAATGACATGCCTGAGGACGTGTCAGCCTGAGTTTAGCCGTCTGTCATAGAAACTTTAATAAAGAAAAGTTTAGGTCTTATAGTCGGAACAAATTTAAACACAGTGTTGAATATTTTGGTAGATGCTGAGACCCTTTATTGGTGTTTGAAAGAAAAAAAAAATCTTGGCAAAATTAACTAAAACAGTGAGCTATCACTAGTATAAAAACATTAGATCGACTGGTAAATTGACTTGGAGGACTTGATCCTCATCCCACATCTCACTTGGGTCCAAACAGTTCCAGTCCCTGCTGGGGGTCCTGACTCAATGAGGCCAACAGGACATCATCCCCAAAAAGCAGTGATGTAATCCAAAGCCCCTTAACCTAAAGACCTTCCATCTGTTGAATGCATCCAGAAATTTTGTTCATAACTTTATGAACAAAATTTCTAGATGACAAAGTCCAACACTTACTAGTAACAACAATACAAATCAAACTCTTGCCCCAGTTTTACGAGTAACTAATAGACTTGACCGGGAACCTAAAACCCCATAATCCTAAAGTACCCCCAACAAGAGCTTTAGCTTAGCAGAAAACACTGTAAGTGAATGGTAACAACTAGCATTGTGAGAAAAAAGTCCTTAAAACTCACTCACTAGTGATACTAATCATACTAATTCTGCCTAGTGACCTCAATAAACATATTGACTGCAGGTACTATTTTAGACAAGGGACTATTTTATGACAAAGAACAGCTGTAAGCCTCCGCTGAACGGCACAAGGACATGACGCAGCGGCCCCAAAGACACCTACGTCCATAAATACAAGTACTGGCTACTAAGCTAAACCTGGTAAAGTTTTTTGAAGATCATGTCTGTGCAGCTCGCACCTTTGTGTTATTTTTCATCGTCTGTGAGGTTTGCAAACAACGTTCGGATACGTGTTTACGGAAATGTCTTTGGGGCCGCTGTGTCATGTCCTTGCACCGTTCAGTGGAGGCTTACAGCTGTTCTTTGTCATAAAGTAGTCCCTAGTCTAAAGTAGTACCTGTAATTCCTCCATGTCATTTTTTAAAAACTTACAGTCAATATGAATGTTGAGGTCACTACAGAATTAGTATCACTACTGAGTGAGTTTTAAGGACTATTTTGCTCACAATGCTAGTTCACTTACATTGTTTTACGCTAAGCTAAAGCTAAAGGAGTACTGTTGGATCAGGATAATGACTGGACTGGTTACAAATTGCTTTTGCCCACTTATCTAACTATGGGGAATATAGCTATAAAATCACTTTTTAGTGGAGTATCCCTTTAAGTTTTCACTTTATTGTAATTTATTTGGAAAGAATATTACCACTCCCTGCATAACTAGCTGTTTTCCATAAATTAGGTATTTCTATGTAAAAAAAAAAGGTTCTCTTATGTTCACAGTAGCATGACTGGCATTTATTCTGCTCTCATCAAAAAAACCTGTTTAAATTCAACTTTTCTTTCCCATTTCACATCTTCTCTGAAGTCTTCAAACAGAAAGTTTGAATTTTATATTTGACCAAACACCAAACCGGTCTCAGCTTCCAGGAAAAGTTGATTTAGTTTCCTCAAACGAAAAACGCTAGGACTTGAAATGTACATTTGGCATAAGGTGGACGACAACTTCTCTTAATTTAGCCACCCACATTGGGATCAGTTCCATTTCACCAACTCTCTTAAAAAATAACTTTGAGTCGTACCAAGAAATATCATTCCATCTCTAAAAACGTGACCCGCTGCCAGACTGGAGAGGAGAAGTAACTTTGGGGGATGTGAAGTCAGACCTGGCCTGGTTCCTACCTGACCTCACTGTGGCTTCAGACTCATGGTTTTATGTTAATTACACAGAACGAAACTTTCAAGGATTTTGTGCCACGATGATGAATAAAACATGCATCTGCTGCTACTGCCAAACAAGATCTCCCTCCTATCAGTTCACATTAACAGGATATCTGATTAGGTGCATTTTATATCATTATATTGGATCTATGAAGAAAATTTTATGGATAACCTGATGCTTAATGTTTATTTTTGCCTGTTGATTTAATAAATGTTGATATCTGACTATGTATATGAGCTCTTGTTGTTTAAAAGGCTATTATAGTATATAAGTTTGTATTAGGTGTCAAAAAATATTCTGAAGTAGGATTTTGTTCATTCATGAGAAATGTTTTAAATTGAAAAATGTTTTGTAACCAGAAGAGCTAAATTTGATTCTGCCAAGTTTTAACGCAATAATATAGTTTATTTTAATTTATATAAATTAAATCAAACAGAAGGTTATTAAATAGTGTTTTTGATTGTTATATTTAGGGGTGCACATAACTGGTACGCCAGTACACATGCGCACCCATGATATCATACACATACCTCATTCCACTGCCTGAACGAACCTTTGTGGACCGGTGCCGTTATGTGGAACTATTTTGGGGACTCTCTTTGTTGTGACACCCAAGTGTGCATCGCTAATTAGCTTCCCCGAGAGAACTTTTGGGTTCAAGCTGTTCTGCTCTCTGACATTGTTTTAGATAAAGAGTCATTCTGTTTTGAGTGTTGTTGAATAGCGACTCCCGGCTTCAAGCATCACAGGTGCTTTCACGGTCCTGACCCCCCCACCACTCACGGCGATGTGGTACGTACCGAACATCAACGCCAGGTCTCCCCTGAGTACCTCAATGAAAATGTTGTGTGCACCCCTGGTTATAATGCTGTTTTTGAATTTAATTCAACTTTTAAAAAACAATTATGACATGTACGTCCTTTTAGAATCAATCCAATTCAAGATGGCCGCCACAGCAAACAACTTACAAAACACAAAAACGACTATAACTTTACAGATACTGAGCTAAAAGTTTGTGTCTAAGTAGCCAAGAGTGTTTCACAACATGGGGAATTTAGGATATGATTGATGTTTAGCAAGATTTGACCATAATGACTAAGAGGTGACAAGCAATATGTATTCCTTCAATGAATGCAGGGCCTTTTGTTGATATTTAAGAAATTTTGTGCAACTAGAAATTTTAGAAATGCCTGATGGAAGTTTTGGTCGAATTACTATAGATATATAATATTTTTATGCATAATTCTGTACATTGTTCTCATGACAATTAAATACTGTAAATGGTAGATAAGAATTAAAAAAAAATTAAGGTAAACAAAAAACAGAAGACACTTTCAGGTCATTAAAAAAATGGCAAACATTCACAGATAAGCCAACGCCATTAAAAAGGGAACCAGGAAGAAGATTTGACAAGAAACTGGAAAGTTTATATCCACCGAAGGGTGTAGCTAACACGACACAGATGTGTCAATCAATAAATAAACTCAGGTGTGTGAAATATGAACAGGAAGCAGGGGTAAACAGGAAAGCCATTTCAAAATAAAAGAGGTCAAGCAAATAGTAAAAGTACAAGCTTTAGAAAAACAAGAAAACCAAGTCAAAACTCAGAACTTAGATAATTTACCATCAATAAAATTACAAACACAAACAATTACACTTCCTGTAAAACCAACATGCCTTTAGGAAAATAAACATAAAATCAAGTTTATTTCATTTGTATATTTATCCTATGACTTGTTTTTAATGATTATAATCTTATTGCTGAGCTAAATCCAACTTGGGAAACAAAAATCTTAAAACTTATAGCTAAAATCTGACCTAATTGGAATTTACCCCGAGGTCCAAAGTCATGCAGAAAAACAGTATTTGTTTCTTAATTAATTTAAAACTAATTAGTATTTTCACAGCTCTTCTCAGGCAGCTTTTACTAATTGTTTGACCTCAGATTATGTTAACTAGGATTTAAAGCTGTAACAAGAAAATTTAAACATGATTTCATTTATTTTAGTAGTTTTCTGCCACTGCTGCTGATTTATTCAGCACAATTCTTTAACAAGCTTTTCCTGAATCGGTCTGTTTTCAGCCACTAAACGGCACAATTAACAATACAGCACAACAAAATGTTCAAAATGATGTTTGAAACGCGTTTCCTTATTAGTGTGAAGCTTCTACACTCTAAATCCAGTGAGTGGGTCTGATGAGTCACTCTGAACACTTCTAAGACGAAGTCAGCGTCTGAGCTGCGGACTGGAAGCATCTCCGTGGGCTTGGCTGGTCTCCTCTGGCTCGGGTGTGTGCGCGCACCATCTGTAAGTGAACAGCGTGTGGTTTTCTTCATGGTGACGAGCCCGGCTCAGAATCCGATGCGGTTCAGCGCCTGCTAACCCAGCAGCCCCGTCTTCCAAGAAGATAATGTCACACGAGTGAAGAAAGTTCTTTTCAAAAGTCAGCTTGACTCGGAGAAAGTGACGCCTAATTAGATGAATATTTTAACTGCTTTAAGTACGAGTGGAAGAGTTATAAAAAAGACTTCCTAACTTTTATCTCTTGCAGTTTGTGGGAAGAATGTGGGCTCTGTTGGAAACGCTTCTGAAGACAAAACAATGGGGACACTAAACGCTCCTTCACACATCCAGTGGTGTGGAGGCTCTTGTTAGGAGTCATTTCCCTCTTCAGATCCACGTCCTGTAGTTTGTCACCTTATCTCCAAATTGCCCAAGCAAAAAAAAAGCAACAAGTTAACTGGTTTGCCAAATCGGATGTCCTGAAGAGCAAAATGTGGCAAAAAAACACTTTTAAAATCATTCTTTATTTCTATATATTTTACTTCTAAGGAATCAGACTTTAAAATAGTCTTTAAATGATCTTGAGTGATATTTTGTCTTTTAATGTTCTTTTTTGGGACTTTGACTGCTTTTCAACCCATTTTCTATTAGAACCCAATGGTGTGTTTGGGTGAAACAAGGAATTTTCAGTTTCCAACAACGTTTAAGCGCCCTGACACAATAATTACCTAAACTGAACTGTGGTTTGAGCCTGTGTGAGTAAGATGTTTATAATGTCTAACAATCAGTGCGTTTACATGCACATCAGAAAAAAAACTATTGCCTTAAATCGACTAAAGTTGTTTTTTTTAATGCATGTAAACGCATTAGTCTGGCTGAAGATGAACTGGGTCTAATCGAGCTGAAGCGCCCAGATAATGTGGTAGAAGCTCGATTTCATTTGCATGTAAACAGCTCAGTCGAAATGATGTCGTAAAATCTGAAGTCCATCTGCCTACCCTGAAGATTTCTGCCTATCTGCTCTGCTTGAGGACATTCACTGAAGTAAAAAGTTTGTGTATTAAATCATTTGTCTGATGAATATTGCTGTTGAATAATCAGGGGAAATAATATTGGATTGGGAGTGACTGACAAAAAAAGATGGAAGAAATGTAATCGATAATGCTGATTTTATTATGATTGCATCTGTTTGTATGATTGTTTTTGAGGTCGCTGACCTTTGAGGAGCAGAAAGAGGAAAATGCAGAAGTGCTGTGTAGAAAGCATTAGTTTCACTTTGAGTAACAGGAAACCGCCCCGGCTTGGAGAGACTAAAAGAGTCCGAGATTGCGGAAGTGGGATTACAAACAAATCAGTAGTGGTAGAAGAAGATGGCAGCAAAAACAAAAATGTAAACGCTAAGAAAACAACCAGAAAAACACCAACATGAAAGGGCGCATGTTGGTGTTTTTCTCACTCCACTCCGCTACCTATCGTAGCGGAGTGGAGTGAACTTAATTTAAGAGTTTAGTTTTCTAACGGACATGTAAACTAGGATAAAGGCTCCCAGTTTATTAACACAAGATTGACGTAGATGCACATGTAAACGCACAGACTGAGTCAAAATAAACCTGAATCTTGGCCTCTTGTTGACCAAACACATAAGAATCAATACTATCATGATGGGTAAATCTGATTCCTACTTCCTACTTTGACATTATCAGTAAACACTGATAAACTATATGGTACAGTATGCTGTTTTTGCCTAATTTTACAGTTTCTGCAATCTTGGCTCTTTTGCTCTGGATGTAGAAAACTAAAAGCCTTGTTTGTCATTTTGTCATTTCTAATTTATATATATTTTTTACATGCAAATAACTAATTAAGTGACTGTCTACAAGCATTGCTGGTCAAAGATGGATGTGCTAATTAAATTTCTAAACATTTTGAAGATGATTCTGCAAATGAAGCACTTTCAGTCAGACAAATAAACCTGAACTTGCTGCTTACAGTTTTAGTTTTATTTTTTAAAAATGAGAAAAAGACAAAGAGACCACTGGAATAGGAGAAATTACTAAGATTTAAAATGTTAATTGGTTTTAATGGTTACCTAGTTAATATGTCCTACATTTACCAGTATAAACCTTATTCAGTGACCACACTACATCCCATACCCAATGAGAAGGCACTGGAGGTCTTTAAGCCTCCAGAGGACCAAATCTGTAGTAAGACTGTATTTTAACTTCTAGCAAAGTGTTAAGGAAAGGTTTCTTTTCAAGATTTTTCCATCTGCAAACATGACAACAATAAGACAGGGTGACAAGGGAAACGTGGACTACAGAGTCAATTGCACCAACTTTCCAAGTCAGAGCTAATGAAAGGTAAGCTAACATTGTAGCTCACTTTGGTTCCTAAAATGTGATGTTTTTATCAGGTTTACTTACATACTCACATGACTTCCTATAAAAACGATCAAACAAATAAAAAAAGAAAACGACGTTCTACAATATTCAACGTTTTTAAAATAACATACATAACAATTATGCTGGGTGCGTCATGTTTTCACCCTGCAGACTATAATCAGCCTGTAATTGTTCGTTTTTTACAGCAACTGATGAATTTCTTGATGTTTTCTGAGAGTGTGAGACTGAATATGTCAATTAGCAAAATAGTGAACACTAATACATATAATAATAAACTAACAAGGTGTAATAATACATTTAGACAGCAGAGAAACACAGTGATGCTGCTACTTCTAGTGCAATATTTCCGTATTTTTCCAACACATCTTAAAATCCAATGATAAAACCATTAACCATTTCCTCATAATAATCATGACACATTTTTAATATAATTTCATCCTTAATTAAGCACTGAACTCTTTTAAAACCAATTATTCAAAAACTTTTCCTGGAAATGTGATTACAGAATAAACGTTAAATGTGCTTTCAGCTCTGATTCGGCTAGGCATATAAATAACAGAATGTGAGGAAAAAGAGGTGGATGAGGGGAAATAAAGGGGAAAACTGAAAATTGTGAGAAGAAATAATCATATTTGAAGGAGAGCAGAAGGAAGGAGAAACTGTCATCTCTCTGCTGTAATGGGGGGAAAGGAAACCCTTCCTGATTGGAGTTGCCATGGAGATGGCTGGCACCTAGTACATGGGTGCATGATTGTATTTGTGTGTGTGAGGGGTTGGGTCTAAGTGCTTTTCTGCATCTGGAAATGTTTGTTAGTGTGTGTGGCGATGGGAGGGAGGGTTCAAATGGACAAAATTGTTTGTGGGATTATCTGTTGTCAAAAGGCAAATCAGGACCAGAAGGGCACGACAAAGCCTGCAAACGCAACACAAACACTCCAGCACTCTGATGCAAAGGCGCAGTCATATTACTACAGTTGGTCAGTCCTTGTTTTCTTATAGATTCAGTTGCAACACACACACACACACACGTTTACTGCCCTCACAGGTAACAAACACAACCCAGACTCATTATTTTCACTCCCAGGTTTCTGGCTGGTTACCAGTTAAAGGTCATCACAGCAGCTTAAGTGTCATCAGGGGTCACACACTTGTTTGTGGGAAAAGCACCTCGCATGTCCTGCTCGTTATTAATAATAGTCTGCAGGATGTCACGGCTCGCTCGGGTTCAACCTGCTTTCAATTTGAGCGAGTGAGACTTCAAAGCTCGGGATGGTTTGGGCGAACGCTGGTTGCCTTGTGGCTAAAGCCCTCATAAATCAGCAGAATGACAGATAGCTGTGTCTAAAATTATTACTGTTTAGCTTTGTGTGCCTTTTGATTTACCATTCTGCTAACATATAACGTCGTAAACTTTTTTGCTAACAACTGATTCTTCTACGTAACGTAAAAAATCCATCACTGCTAAAGAAAACAAACACCAGTAAGACACTCTGAGCTAAGAAGGTTAAATGTTGATCCACTGGTCCAGGATAGACAGGTGCATGATGGACATCTATTTATAGGCAAGCCAAGCAAGTTTATTTATAAAGGGCATGCCATACACAAAGGCAATACAAAGTGCTTTTCATAATACAGTCTCAAATTAGAAAATCTATCTTAGGGTAAGAAGACTGAACATACTAAATAAAAATAACTTCAAACCAAACATATTAGAACAGAACAACATTAAGCATGACCACATACACTATGTTTAATTCAGATTATGGTCTGAAATGTACATATGTCATTGCAAAAAAGACACACTGTATACTGTAGTTGTTTGTTGTTTTTATTTTAAAAGTTAAGCAAAATGAGAGCTATGTACCATAAGTAATTACTGTAAGCACTAAAATAAACTATAAACTTGAAGAGTTGAGTTGATGGTTCATGTCCTAACTTTTTATGGCACCATTAGTTTTGTGTATTTTGAAAACTATCTCAAATACATTTGAATGTTAACTACATAAATATAGATTATCAAAGCCAAGAAGTGCCAAGAAGTGTTTCTAGGAGGAGTCGTGGTGTGGAGGGCGTCGAGTTTGGTGACAGGAGGATCTCGTCTTTGCTTCTTGTGGATGATGTGGTCCTACTAGCTTCATCAGGCTCTGACTTTCAGCTCTTGCTGGGGAGGTTCACAGCCGAGTGTGAAGCGGCTGGGATGAGGATCAGCACCTCCAAATCTGAGATCATGGTCCTTGACTGGAAAAGGGTGGCTTGCCATCTCCGGGTTGGGAGCGAGGTCCTACCTCAAGTATCTCGGGGTCTTGTTCATGAGTGAGGGAAGGAGGGGAATCGACGAGTGGATTAGGGCAGTGTTTTCAGTGATGTAGACACTGAACTGGGCAAGGTGACTGGGCTCAGCCTTTGAGGTAGGGTGAGGAGCTCGGACATTCTGAGTAGAACCGCTGCTCCTCCACACCAAGAGGAGCTAGTTGAGGTGGTTTGAGCATCTGGTCAGGACGCCTCCTGGACGCCTCCCTCGGGAGGTGTTTTGTGCAAGTCCTGCCGGCAGGAGGTCCCCGGGTCAACCCAGGACAAGCTGGAGGAAGTACATTTCCAGGTTGACCGGGGAACGCCTGGGCATTCCACCGAAGGAGCTGGCAGACTTGGCTGGGGAGAGGACGATCTGGGATGCCCTACTTGGGATGCTGCCCCTACAACCTGGACCCGGATAAGCGGAGGAAAGTCAGGCGAGGGGAATCCAAGAAGTTAAACTGAAGAGGACCAAGGATTAAACTTTGAGGAACTCCACAGCATGTTTGTTTGTATCATCTGTAATCTGTAAACAATGATTGACAACATGTAATTCCAATAGAATTTTTGAGGCCTAGATCAACTGAATTTTTTTAGTGAAACCTTCACAATCATTTGAGAATCAACAGTTTGTGAGTGTTACTTGTTAACATACAAGCTATGAAAAAATACACAACAGGAAATACTGTGTCAATACTTTTCATAAGTTTGGTTACCCTTTGACTTCCTGCTGAGTAAATCCCACAATCAGCCTCAACTAGCTGTCGTTTCACTTCTACCTCAAAACCTCAGCCATTGCAGAAATGCACTCACGTTCATAAATCATTCACTTGTTCTTCTACAACCTAGATTTTTTAGACAAATGCATAACAGTGTACAGCCTCCTATGCAGCATTATCCCCATCTTCTCTGCATCTACGGGAAAAAAAGTCCCAGTGAGTTTCCATCATGGTGGATGTCAATCTCTCTGAGGGTTCCAAAGAGACCTGCATCCACGAGGCCACGATGATCTTTTTATGACATTCTCAGTACCACGATAATTAGGCAGAGGATGGAGAGGCAGGCTGAACTGGGATGCCATTTGCGGCGTTTGTGTTTGTGAGCGCTTGTGTCGGAGGATAGAAGGGAGAGGGTGAGCTGATCCACAATGCACAATGGACAGGCAGCTGGTGTAAATGATAGTGAGGCCATCACCACTGCACACGCTCAGTTGATCGAAACTGAAAGTGTGTGTGCAAAAGTGTGAGTGAGTGAGTGAGTGGCGATATATTTGAAATTTCAAAACAGCTTTGGAATTACAAAAATAAAAATTACTAGAGCCTTCCCTTCAACATGAAACAATATTAGACTTCATGCTTTTTAAAATTCTGGTTGTAGCCATGTGTATGCTATATGTTTGTGTACGTGTGTTTTGGTGTATATTTAAACCTAGAACACGTCACTCACAAATGCGAGAAGCAGCCTGGAGCAGGTATAAATCTACCCATCGTGATGTGCAAAACATTTTCTAAAAATTTGGCTAGTGCATGAGCGTGTGACGGAGAAAATGGAGAGAAGTGTGCATAAACAGTGGAACAGACTGTATCTGTAAATGCTGATGCTGACAGAGTGTGGCTGCTGTTTTTTCTCAGTGGTGAAGAGACTAACTTCTGCAAGTCAGGCTTTCTTTATTTTGTTTCCCCCCAATACAGAATCAGAAATGTAACTCTCAACTCATAATGCTCAGTTTTTAAAGTTAATCAACCTTTCAAAGTTATGTGATTTTGCAGCTTTTATTTGATTAGGTTGCATTTGGGCAGATCTTTGTGAGGAACTGGTTCTCACTGTGAGAACAATCAAAGTGTAACTAAACTGTGTTTGGAGATGGTCAATAAATTATATTCTAAATATGCTCAGGTGTACTCCTGCAAAATAAAGAGCTTTTAAAGAGAATTTTAACAGCTGATAGGTTGCTAATGTGGAATTTGCCATGAGATCGTGGCTAGAACATGCTCAGGACATTGTGAATCCATCAGCATGCATAGTAAGGAGGGGACTTTTGGAGGATGACCTGGTTTTAAGAAGGGCAAAAAAGGAACCACTTTTCTCCCCCCAAAATAAAAAAAAAAAACACAATCAGGGACTGCTTGATATTCTGTTAAAAGTCCAGGGAATGGACTGCTGGGGAAAGGGGGAAGTCATCAAGAGAAACTCCTCCATCCAATAACAGTTTGGTGGCCAACAATGACTCGTCCATCATGATGGAGCACTGTGTTATAAGGATAAAGCCTGAAATGAGTTAATCAGGAAGAAAAATACATAAATTTATAGTCTATGTCCGAGTAATTCTCAAATAACCTTAATCCCACTGACAATTTGTGGTCAATCCTCAAGAGGCAGGTGGACAAACAAAAACACACAACTTCTGACAAACCCCAAGAAGTGATTGTGCAAGAATGGGCTGCCAACAGTTAGGATTTGACTGACAGTAGGAGTAGGTGGTATAAACGGTATACAGTAGAAACAATATAAATTTGGCCAACGGTAGAGATTTTGACTCTACCATCCTACTGCGGTAGCGCATGTTGATGAATTACAGGTGGGAAATGAGAGCAGGTTCCAACAGACCTGTTCAATCTGAATTGTACACCTCCAACTTTACCAATTCTTAATTTTCTTGTTTCTGGTTTCCCCAAAATTTTGCGTCATGAACGGAATCGGCATTGGGTTCGCATCTGAACTGACATCTTCACAATATTTTATGAAGTTCATCATGTCTTCTTTTTACGTTACTAGTTAAGGTTCTTGTAATGCAGACATGTAATATTTGGAAAATCTTATTTACCGTTTTCTTGACATGTTTCGACCCACTGCTCAGGTCTTCATCAGAAGTGTCACTGATGTTTATGTGACG
Source organism: Callopanchax toddi (assembly GCA_006937965.1). NCBI lineage: Eukaryota > Metazoa > Chordata > Actinopteri > Cyprinodontiformes > Nothobranchiidae > Callopanchax > Callopanchax toddi. The sequence goes on along the minus strand of SSNR01000057.1, from coordinate 2,747,466 downwards.
TGTCTTTATCAGCTGTTCGTCCGATGGGCGTGACCGACCCAGATCTGCATGTCTGCATTACAAGAACCTTAACTAGTGACATCTTCACAGACGAATGAGACAAACGCCAAATTTCTCACCCTGCTTTTTGCACAAATCGCACACTCTTTGAGATGACTCGGGGGTGAAGGTGCTGCAGCGGTTCAGGTCCAGACGCACTGTGCCGGTCCCATCCAGACTGCATCTCTTCATGCACCCTCCCGTGCTTCAGCTGCACCTCTGACTAGAGTAGATTGTCGGACAGAAACTGGGGGTTTTCTCAGTGAGAGGTGCATAGAACTCTATCCTCCCCAGGGATGAAAGATTTTATATATATATCGCGATATATATACAGTTACCGCACATGCTTCAAATTATATTGCAATATAGATTTTAGGCCATATCGCCCAACCCTAAATGACAGCATGTTAGAGTGAAAAGCAAAGGTTCTAAAAAAAAAAAAAAAAAAAAAAA
>SSNR01000057.1:2676781-2738230 GCA_006937965.1 Callopanchax toddi | reverse complement strand
GGGGGGGGGGGGGGCGTGACACACAAGGCGCTGCTCTGTGCCTCCTGACTGAACTCCGGTTATAATATTAACGTTCATTAGCTCATATAAAAGCCCAACATAACACGTTATCTCAGACAGAAATAGGTGAATCTGGTTTGTCTATCAGAAAGATTCCAGCAGACAGAGAGAGAGACGGAGGAATCAGCTGCTGCGCGTGCACTCGCGCGCAACAGAGGCTTGATCAGAATCGATCAGGGATCCTTATCTGGTCAACTAAAACGGCTGAATCCAACAGACTGAACCTCTATACGTGATGGCAAAACGAACGCCTTTCTCAGAGGGGAATTATCTGCAGATTCAGACCGCGCACGCGCAGAAAGTCGGGAATGATTTAGCAACGCAAGAACGTCGCATTTTCCGCGAACCACGTGCTTTCCGAACCGTGGAGGGTGACCCGTACAGATCACAGATCGATGATTATCCGTTGCACCCCTATTATTAAATATCATGTTGATGATAGAACACTATGACTTGCATTAAACTCACATTTTCTTCCTTCCTCCTCTTTCTCGTGTCATTGTAACTCTCATAACTCTATGTTTTACCATCTCAACCACTACTGTCATACATACATACATCTTCCACCCACCAGCAATACTTCAACCCCTTCTGAGGGATCCCAAGGTGTTCCCAGATTAGAGAGGATATAGAAACCCTCCAGCAAGCTCTGGGTCTGCCTCGGGGTCTCCTCCCAGTGGGATGTATCTAAAGCCTCCAGAGAAAGGTGACCAAGAGGACACTCAACCCACCTCTGCTCACTTCTTTTGATGAGGAGCAGCAGCTCTACTCCAAGCTCCCCCAGATGACGGAGCTCCTCGCTTGATCTCTAAGACTGATCCCTGCTTCTGTAAAGGATCTCGTTCTTTTTTCTCAGAACTTGTGACCATAGGTAAGAGTTGGAATGTTGACTGACCCGTAAATTGAGAGATTTGCCTTTCGGCTCAACTCCTTCTTTGCCACAACTGACTGTAGCGACAGGTCCATCTCTCACTCTATCCAATCAGAGCTTGAACTCTTCAACTTGAGGGGAACTAAAAAGACTTTAACTATAAACGTTTAATATTTTGTGCAGCTCCACTTCCAAAAGTGACTCTAAAGTTACTAAATAATCAAACACACATTTATCTAAACAACCTAAAAGAAGAAAAGATTTCTAATTTCCTGTCGTGATGACCGATGACAAAAAGAGCAGCATGTTTTTGCATCTCTGGACACAAACAGGAGAACTTGGCACACACAGAGGTGTTGTTCTCTCTGAGAAGGAATGGACTCGTCCTCGTGGACACCCAGAGACCTTCATCCCTCCGGGGCATCTCAACAATTCATGTGTGTGTCCTTCATTTGTCAAGTCAGCGCCAGGCCGAGCTTCACCTCTGAGTTCGTGCAGATTCACACACACAAGCCCTCCTTTCACAACAGCGACTCTGTTCCACTTCGGTGGATGTTTATGTGTTAGGTTTAAACTCAGGGAATCCCCAGTTCGGCCCCCCTTCGACGTCCTCATCCCTGTGAAGTGGAGTGGGCTGAGATAAGGCGTGTTAGGAAAACACACTCTCAGAGGGTGGCCATCGAGGGCAGGACACACATCTCTGCTGTTTACAGGAGAAACCGTGAACTCGTACAAGAGGACAGAACAACTAGGAGTGGTTTACTTAGCGATACGGAGCCGGAGAGTCATCATTTGGAAGGAAAAGATCAAGGTCTGACAAGTGTACAAGGCAGTGCCAGGGGAGAGTGTGTGTGTGTGTGTGTTTTAATGTGGGTAAGAGGTCACACAAGTGCATGGGGTAACAAGATTTCTGCCCCCTGTAGGAGAAACTTTGAACACCATGCATAAAAAGTGAATAAAATCTAATTTAGTTTTATCTGCTTTATCTGCAGAGGAGTTTTATCTTTGCAATTTGTGAGAAAAAGATTGGCAGACTATGTGTGCGTAGATGAATGTGTGTTGCTCTCATTTCCTCTCCTATCGCAGAGCTCATCTCTGGACTGCAAAGTATTGGGGGTGAGGAATGACAGAATGGAAAGAGGAGACGGAGGAGTGTGGCGGAGAGAAACACAAACGCAGGGACGGAAAATCAGGCTGCGGAGTGAGAAGGGCAGGCAGTTGGAAGGTTTTCTGTGCGAGTAGAGCGTACTCACTGTGGCTGTTATGTCTAGAAAGGAGGCATAATGAAGGAGAAGGAACGTTAAAATGACTGGGTGAAAGTCCCTATTGAGGCTTTTCTCTCTGTATTGGATGACACAGCCAAAAACGAAGCTTTAAACTGTCTCAGCAAACTGGAAAAAAGTCTTATAAATAAACAATTACGCACAAAAATAAATGCGTCAGATGATCTCTGGATTTGCAGGAAACTTTTTTTTTCTTGCACTAAGAAAGAAATTGCACCGACTTCCCCGTTCCCTTAAAGGCAGATGTTCTGTCTTAAAAAAAAGAGTGGAGGATCCAGATGTACTTGAACAAAATGCACACACACACACACACACATCACAAGAGAAGCAAGTTTGTCTTCGCTGCAAAAAGCTTCTCAATTAGCCACTAATTGCCTCGCCTTAACGAGCAGGACATTTCTTAGCTCTAATGAAGCTAGTGGCAGGCGCAGTGTGTGTGTATTAGTGCTCCTTGCAGTGTGTGTGTGTGTGTGTGTTTTGAAAGCGAAGAGAGACGCAGTGGAGATCTAATGGAGTCGGGCCGGCAGCTCATTTTCAGCGAGCTGTTTGGCATTCTCTGGAAGGAATGTGTGGATGGATTACACTGCTGGCTGCTACAGTGACTTTCCAATCAGGCCCCACTTTGTCTTCACCCCCCCGCCCCCCCAACATTTAATCCACACTGGAATGACCATCACTGCAAAATGAAAACGAGGCCGGAAGTCAGGTGTCCTGCCTGTTTGTTACAGCTGCGTGGATTAATGTGCGATTTAAGAAATTAAACTCCAATTGGTTTTAAAATGAAGCCCGTGCAGCGGAGAGTGATTTGCATTACATATGGGTTTGCATGCGGAGCTGCTCTGGGTGCAAATGGGAACTTTATGTTCTGCTCAATGAAGCAAAAGCAGAAGAGAGCTGAAACAAACGTGATGTGACGAACTGGAGACGCACAATTGCAAGGAAATATCTGCATTTTTAGCTGGAATTTCATTGAATTGGTACATAGGGTACTTTAGAGACAAGTTTTATGTATGTAACCCTAACCTAAGTTCCAAAACTGCATCTTTAAAAGCTAAAAAACAATCCAACATTGGGTTTTAATTTAGCTGCAGTCTCGTATGATCACCACTGATGACCCACAGTTAAAACAACAGTTTGCACTGGAAAAAAACCTGCAGCCTCCAAGATCAAAGAGGCCTCGGGTCAATGAAGTACAACCAAGAACACGCTGCTCCTTTAGCTTTGATATTCAATATTATTACTAATAGTCAAACTGTCAGAGTAGATTTGTACCGTGAAGTCTGGATGAAGAGAACATTTGGTGAAAATAGCCTCTTCTGTGGCTGTGTTTCCAGGAGACTGTCAAGAACATCTGAGGGAGACTTTAGAAGATAACAGAGGCGTGTTGACATGAACTGGGTGGAAGAAAACAAGCTAGGCTTCATATTGTTGTGAGATGGTGACAGTAGGAGGCAGTTTCTGCTCTGATGCATGTTAGCTCTTTGTGTAATCGCAACAAAAAAAAAAGGATTTTGTTTTTAATTTCAAGGTTTCCATCAACTTTTTGCATAGACAAAAATTTAAGCGACACAGTAACATTTTTGAGACAAATAAGGAAGAGTGTGCCACCTATTTGTATTTGCATAAATTGGTCAAAAGGAGGAAATCCAGGTAAATGTTTCCTTGAAAACTGGGAGAGCAACACTAAAAAAATGTAGCAGCCAAATTTTAAACATAGAAATTCTGTTTTTATAAGCAGTTTCTATTAAAACGGTAGACGAACAAAGATTTTTTTCAACTTTAACCAACTTAAAAAGTTGACCCAGATACAAATTTATAACAAATTTAGTTTACACTATTCTAGATATTTCTCTTTGTTAATAAAAATCCCCAGTGTTGCTTGATTTAGCAAGTTTTTTGGCTCCTTTAGCAACTCTTTAACCAAAAAAGGAATTCACAAAAAATCTAGGTACGTTTTTGGTATAATTAGAATTTTAGAGAGTTTAACATGAAAGTATTAAGCATTCTTACTCTGGACAACAGGCTGCTCCGTTGTCCCACAGCACTCACAGGCGGCCCGGTCCCAGCAGGAGATGTTCACCCCTCTGTGTCCAGACTGTGAATAAATTGCACATCCATGAGGTCATCAAGAATCGACAGAAGACAGTTGTTGTTCCAAGTGTATTTAGGCTGTTAGCTCTCCTACAGCGTACAATAAAATTCCATACACATGACCAATTATGCAAATTAGATGATAATGCAATTTAGTAACTTTAAAGGCACACTTATGCAGTTTCGGCTGGTTTTTAGCACCCCCTAGTGTCCGTTTTAAGTCACTGTCGTTAAAACGTTAGCATCGTCTTTGCTCAGAATCACCTAAATCTAACTGTTGAAATGTCTCCTCAGCCTTTATAGCTTTCTACTGGAGCGGTTCATCACTCATTCAAAGAAATCAGCTGTGTTCAAGCAGGGAGAGATTAAAAAAAGCAGGAATCATGAGCAAAAAAAGCTCTGGTGCTAGCATAACAGCTAGCCACATTGGGTTAGCCTAACCCTCATGAAATACGTAACTTTGTGAGACTTCAGGGCACCGAAACAGAGACTCAGAAGTTGCAAACGCGGTATTCTGGATACAAGCAGCAGATGGGGCTGAGTGACTTTTCATTAACCCTGTAAAGGGTCATATAAGCACATACTGGCTCAAGAAAAAGATTTAAAAATATGAACGAGTTACATAGTGTGCCTTTAAGTATGGCCAATAGCTACTTTCCCTATTAAAGAAAATACCTTAATCTGTATTATTCTTAGACAAATGTTAAAATACCCCCACTCCATCACTAAATAATGACAGCTCCCTTATTAATTACATATCAAAATACAAATAAAGAACAGTTTCAGTTATGATAATAAAAACAATATTACTCTTTCATACTATTACATGAGATTATAATTCATTGGCAACAAGAGAAAGGTAATGCAAGAGAGATGTAAAGAAAAAATAATGAAAACAGCTTCATTATTGTTCTCTTTCTGCAGAACAGTTACCAAAATACAACATTTTTAAAAGTCTCAGTTTTTCCTGCCAAAAACTAAATTATAAATGCAAAAAAAAAAAATCAAATAATAATTGAAAACAATATCTGTAGTGGCGTGGAACTGACCTTAAAGATGAGTTTTTAGCCTTTTTGCATCAAGCGTCTCCAGTTTCAGTCATCCTGTAGAGTGAGACCTGACTGTTGCAGCCACTGTGGGAAAAAAAAAAATCTGATTTATGTTCTTCAGGGTCAAAACTGACTACAGTAGTTTGTCTGGAGGATTATGTTTGACATTCAGATCTATCAGTCAGGAAAATACGGCTAATTGAAAAATAATGACGCCTCATAACTTTGGGTTTGAGCGGCATTTGGGAAATCACCTGAGCAGATCGTGACTACAATTCATCACGTCTCGGTCTCACTGAAAGTAAGCAGTCTCTAATTTCTCCTGGGCCGAACGGCGCTCCGTCTGAGCCAAAGCGGCTGAGCTAACAGGGACAAGTAACATATTACTCCCCCCCCACCGCCATCTTTTCCCTGCCATTCAAAGCAACCCAACACTCCTGACACATGCTCGCCCCAGAGCGCTCCTGACGGCCAAGCAAAACACCTGGCATCTGCAGGAGAAGGGCGCCAATTTCACAGCGACTGCCAGGCGGTCAGCTGAGCCACCGACACACAAGTAACATGTGTGAGCGCTGCACAGGAGGTGCACACGGTTTGAGTGAGCTGGAACTGCAGCGGGTGTGTGACAAAGCTAGAATAAGAGCTTAATATACCGGCAGTGACAGACGGCTCAGTCTGGACACACAAAAAGAAATCCCAGCTTGGCAACTTCAGCGCTTCTGGTAACATTTATAACTCCACAGTCAACCGCACGGGTGTGGGTTAACTTTAATTTTATTTGGTACCTGTGTTCTCCCTGACACTGATGCATTTCCCAGTTGTGTGCCTTCATTCCCTGGCTGAAGTGTTTTGTGTGTCAGAGGCCAAGGCGGGTGCTGAGAGCCTGATGGATGGACTCCAGGGGTCACGGACTTCAGCTGTTGCTGGCCAGTGAGCCGGAGTGAATGGTGCTTTTCACTGCTGGAGGAGCAGTACAGCTGAGGGGGTGGCTGGAGGGATGTGTGAAAAGAAGGTTTTGGAGGGTTTGGAAGCCAAATCAGCAAGGATTTGATTCCTAGGGCGAGGAGGCATATGGACAATGTTGTTTCTGGAGAAAAACACAGATCCAAACCAACAAACCATTCACTGATCTCACATTAGCAGGTAAAAAACAAAACAAAATATAGTTTTCAAAGGATTATTTCATTAGCATTAACATTCTCCTACAGGATTTTCTGATAAAACAGCAGAATTCACGATCCTATCAATTCCAGCAAGTCATCCAGGTCCTGAAGCAGCAAAGCAGCCCCAGACCATCACACTACCTCCACCATGTCTGAGTGTTAGGATGATTATGTTCCAGAAAGTTCGGCTTTCATCTCGTCAGTTTAGGGAATATGGTCCCAAAAGTCTTGGCGGTCATCAAGATGTTTTTTGGTAAATGTGGGATGGGCGTTTGTAGGGTTTTTTGGTCAGCAAATGTCATTGTTCTGGCCCTCCCATGATGCAATTTTTGGCCCCCTTGCCTCTTTCTTATTGTTGAAGCATGACCTCTGATCTTAACCTCAACAAAACGAGGCCTGTGGTGCTTTAGATGTTGTTCTAGGTTTTTTTTTCTTTGTATTTCTTTAGATCAGGGCACGATGTATTGCTTTTTGATATCGTTTAGCCTACTTCATGTTGTCAAACGGGGTCTATTAATGTGATTCCTTATTTCTACAGGTCTAGCTGTAATCAGGTCTGGGTGTGGCTGGTGAAATTTTCCAAATATTATGGTTAATCAGTTAATTCATTTAAAAGACAGGGGAGGGGGGCAATCACATAGGGCCAGGTTGGTTTGGACACTTTTAGTTTTCTCATCTAATGAAATCATCATTTGAAAACTTCACTATGTATTTACTGATCTGAAACATTTAAACAAAACAAAAAAAGCAAAAACAGACCAAATCTGTAAGGGGAAAATACTTTTTCACAGGTGGCACCACATTAGAGTATTTGACCAATGATTTTACAGAATCTGAGACGTCAGGAGCTCAGTGAGTCTTAGCTAAATGAAAAAGAAAGTCCCCCCCTTTTTTTCCACAATAGGATGTATGAACCTTTCATTGTTGCCACGACAATGTCATCAGCTCCGAAATGGGCTGCTGCGCCAGGAGCGGCGGCCACGTTTCCATGGTGACGGTTGGTGTAAAAAGACAGCGGCTGGTGGCTCGGGCTGTGGTGTGGTGTGTGGGCGAACACCGCGAGGCAATCGACAGAAGCCCAACGTCTCTTAAAGGATAAATACGGTATAAATCAACAGCCCAGTCGAATCAATTTTGCAAGAGAAGAAGAAAAGAAAGAGACGTCGAGTCGAAAACGGATGCTTTTTAAACACGCGGCACAAGGTGAAACCGAGCAAGAATATTGCAGAGGGATATGAAATTATTTCCAATATCAGCCCGACTGTGGAAATTCAATTTCACAGTTCATGAACAATATCAAACAAACACACTGGCTGAAAGCGCACACTCCAGCCTGAGTGATACTGTATCAAAAGGCTACACAGCAGACATAAAAGCGAATGAGGTGGGTGAAGGGCAGGCTAACGGCTAACGGTAATCCATACTCCAGCCAATCTCCATATTCAGGCCATTTGAACCACACATTAGCCACCAGCTTACTCCCATGGTCTAGGAAAAAAAAGGGGGCCGGCGTTCTCTAATGAACTGCATAATTAAATGAGAGGCTTTGCTCGTCCCGCTCTGACTAAACATGAACCCATGATGCCTTAATGAGACCGGATTGAAACAAATGGCAGGAAGTGAAGGACGAAAGGACAATACAGTGGAATGTGCCTTTAATGAAGAGGATGAAAAGTGGGGGAGACGGGAGCAGGCCGAGGTCAAAGTGGGCCATCACTTCATTCTGTCCACACACACTCTCTCTCTGGTATCTACTGTACACACACACTCCTCACACGCTCCCCGAGTCTTTTTTGGGAGCTGTGCAGGAGACAGATAACTGCTTCAGCTCTCCACTTTGCCCTCTCAGGAGCGCAGCGTTTTGATTGACACATGCTAACAAGCCGAGGTGTTCAACAAGGGCGCCGGCGGAATAGGTAATGCCAAGAGAACCTAACCAGGGAATTCTCCCACAACCCCGCGATTCAAGACAATCGACCGAGTAAGAGAACAAGCTCCTTGTTTTTTTTTTTTATAGAACAGAAGAAAAAACTACTTTTTTTTAAACAGAAAAGGAAGATGGGTGCAGGGAGCAGATGAATAGCTATTAAAGAGGGTCTGGTCTGTCTTGAAATCAAAGGTCACGCAACAAAAAAGGGCCGAAAAGTTCTTCAGCGTTGATACGAAGCGTGAAAATATGTCTGTCAGCGACTCAACGGCCATGACGGCATCCATTCTGAGCGAGTGTGTCGTGTGATTGAAGAAACAAATTCCTCCTGGATGAACAAAACGGGGAGACCCTCACACAGACTGTAACTAATGACAGAAACCGTGGAGCCGCTTGAGAGCGATGGGCGTCACGGCCGAGCAGCCACGGCTACCAGCTCAAAGCCGTTTGTTTAATGGACGTAAAGTGCAATTAATTCTTGGATATTAAGTTGCTGCTGTTTATTATCGCTGGCAGAGGACTGACCACAAGCACTTGAAGGAGGCTGTTTACTGCGTAGTCATTCTTTTAAGTACAGTGAACTCAGCCTAAGTGCTCTAAGTTGTGTTGCCCTCAGTAGGAATAAAAAGACACGGGTCTGCTTACTGATGGACTCAAGGACCTGAAGGTTCTGATGCCTGCTGAATAAGAACTGTGGGTTTGAGCAGGGGTGTCCAAAGTGTGGCCCACTGGCTATTTGAGTGACTCTGTGCAGCTCTCCACTGCAAGTCAAGAATGTTAGAATTTTGCCAGTTTGGCTAATTTTTACAAAGGTGAGGCCTATAAATTAAAATCTTCTTAAAATGGAAAATGTTAAGTACAACACAAAGTATCATGTTCAATCGGACTACGAACTTCTGAGCACCATTCATAAAACTTCCAGCAGCATTACTGAAGAAAGACTCATGGCCTGTTCTTGTTGCTGACAAACTAAAATGTATTCTCAAGAAGCTAAAAAACAACCAAAACCCATCCAGTTCTGGGAATTTGATCCCTTTCTTGTTAAGTCAAATGTACATCTTTTATTATGTCTCAAACCTACAGAGAATTACAGATCCTTTCCTATAAAAAACAAATACTTTGTTCTTTTCAATAAAATATGTGATGAATGGGTTATTTAACAGGTAAAAATAAAACAAAGTCATATAAAATATTTGTTACCCACAACAAGTACTTTCAACTTTGTGATTTTGGCCCTCGTCTCAAAAGGTTTGGACACCACTGCTTGTGAATTTAAGTTTAAAATTTTAAAAAGGTTAGAGTTTATACTGACAGACATATCTTAAATAGCTAACCGCTATCAATTTAGGAATTTCTGCACTGGATCTTGTTATATTAGTCAAAAAAAAAGATCCCAAAACGGTATTAAATGTTAGGGTTAGTAAGGGGGTACTAAGAATTAAAAAAAAAATCTAAAACTTTTAGTTGAGTTGCCTAAAAAGCACTTTCTTAAGTGTAAACTATAACAGCAGCTAATAACACCGCTAATTAGCTTATTCATGCTAACATTTTCAGCTTTAATCTACTTGTTTATACTTTTTAGCTCAGCCTAGCACATACTAATGTAACATTTTATTTTTTTGTAAACACACACCCATCAATTCGGGAGTTAAACCCTTACTACTCCTCGTTCTGGAGGCAGAGGTAGACATTTTAGCCACTCACCTGTAGCAGGTGCTCCGTTTTGACTCCGCCTGAGTCAGCCCTGATCACGTGATATGAGCCAGCGCTCTGGTTGGCTAAAACGCTGTAACCACTTAACAGGGTTAGAACTCATTCCTGCATCCGATTGGCTGGTTATGTCCCGGTGTCTGGAGCTGACGTCACTGTTGAAAGTTATTGACAGGTTGAATAGAGGATGGCTAGCATAATAAAACTAAATACAATATAATGAAAAATAAATAAAAATGAACAATAATCAACACATTTATTTATTTATTTTAAAAGACTCAGATTTTTCATTGAAGAAAACAAGTTTAGGACACAGAAATAACCTTTAATAACCACTTATGTTTTTTTTTTAAATCTTGACATAATTTTTATTTCTAAATATATTTGACCAAAACATTGTACATTTCTTATGGGACTATTTGGTTGTTTGTTTTGGGTTTTTTTTTTTTTTACTATGAAAGTAATGTTGATTACTGAAGGCACAAAACAACAAAAATAAACATAACATCCTGTGAAACTGGTATTAAAAAAAGAATAATCCACACAGTTGCAATACAAAGAAAATTATAATCTAGTTGCCTTATTTTAAAATATTCATGACTCCCACATTTATGAAAACATACAGTAATGTAATTTTGCATGCTATTATTGTGATATGTTGCTCCACTGGGTAATAAGGGGAAGGTAATTAGAGCTAATTTACATTCACTGGATCCTTTTCTTTGCTGCAGCCCCAGCAGCTCCTCGTTTCTTTTCTCTAGTAAGATAAAAACAAGATCATGTTAAAAAGAAATTATATCTGGTGTAAATTTTTCTAACAAATATACCTTTTAATCATAGTTTTATGAAATATACTGTTTGGATTCGTTCATGTGCCTGATTGCTTTGAGATATCGGCGCGTAATTTCCTTGGGTTTTGTCATCACAGGATGAAAAACAGACAGCTGCTTTTTCCTTTGCTTGTTTACCAAGCTTTTATCTATTTTGACCTTAGGAAGGTATTGTATCACTGTTTCTAAAAGTAAAATATGGATAGAAAAGTGTAATAATAAGTATTTGTTTATCTCGGTGGCCCCTCTGTGTTTATTTATCAGGTAGAAGGGGCCTTTTTTGACTCAGGATGTAGAGACTTTACAGATCAGCATATGTCTGCTCCCTACTGGCACCGGTGCTAATTAAACATTAACAGATAGAAGAAGCCCTCTCCACACACACAATTACGCCCATATCAAGTCTAATTTCACCAATCATCACCATCTTTACTTCTGAGAGCAAATTGGGGAGTTAATCATTTTCTAGTGGAGATTTTCCTTCCCCTAATTGTTGGAGGAGATTCAGTCATTATCAGGACGCCGGCTACTCTTATCAGTCATCTCGCAGGGCAAATTTATCTAGAGATTGAGCTCACAGAAATTAGGCTTAATATCCTAATGAATTTTTAAAGGGATGAGTCATGGTGTTGTTGCAGTTTGACAGAATGTCTTAAATGTGCACATTTTACACAAATCAGAGGTAGAATGAAGTGAGGGGAAAATGACAAAATGGTATAAAACTGGGTGGGATTTAGGTACACACACACACACACACACACACACACACACACACACACACACACAGTGACGGTTTAAGGTAGCTCATTCACCTAACACACACACCAGAAGAAAATACATGCATGCATGGGGTGAACTCATCTGGGAGTTAAACCTGCAACCTACACACACACACACACACACACACACACACACACATATACATATATATATATATATATATATATATACACGTATACATATACATATATGTGTATATACTGTAGAGATATATGTATATTACATGGAATATGAAAGTACAAATGGAGAAATTAAATTTAAATGGTCAAATGAGAAAAAAAAAATCCAAACATTGAGATATGAAAAATAAATAATCAAATTATTTAAAGTATAAAATACATAAATTATGAAATATGTATTAAAAACAAAGATAAACTAACTAAATAAAGTGTAAAATCTGAAAAGAAACAAGGAAAAGAAAATATGAAAGGAAAAAATATGAAATTGGGAACGGAAATATGAAAAAACATGAATTATGAAAAAAGAAAACAAGAAATTTTCAAAAACTAAAAATGACATGAGACTTAAACAATGTCGTTACAAATTTATGAAGCATATAAACTATGAAAAATACATGAAAAAATGAAATATGAATATGAGAAAATTTAAATTGTGTAAAACATGAAAAAGGAGGAATATAAAAGACATGAAATGAAGCACTGGTTTATAAAAAATTTAATGACAGTGTAAGAAATGAAAGGAAAATATTAAGTTTGAAATATTGAAATAAAAAAAAAATACTAGAAAAAGCGAAGAACTGAAATATAAAGTGAAATATACAAAATGTAAAACTAATTTGAATGAAATAAATTTTATAAAAAACTAAATACATTGACGCAAGATGAGAATCTCAAAATATTTATTGCAAATTTGTAGAAAAATCAGACTTTATTTGACATTTTATTTCAATCCAACCACAGCTCATACATGTGACATGTTAAAGGGTAAAATCTCTAATTCTTTATTCAGTGCACAGAGTGAGTAGACATAACTTATTTGTGACGCAACATTTGTGCAAATCAAAATGCTTACATTTTATTCGAACCACCACTCTGTTCAAAGCGATTATAAACTTGGCAAATACACAATAAATGGATGAACTACATCCGCATAATCAAAGGCAAAAAGACCAAACAGAACCAGCGTGACGGCAGGATGTACAGGAAGCTCACGAGACCAAAACATCAAGGACTACAAGACAAAAACGGGAGTTACTTCCTCTTCCTGTTAGTGGACATCCTGTGCGATATTCTATTTGGTCAAGGTGATCCTCTTCATTTCCTTCAGTTTGATACACAATCATGAACCCAAAATGTCCCAGTCTTCTTCATTTCATACAACATTTGGCACCAAGTGTATTCTAAATATCATTTTCAAACATCTCATATTCAAATCGATCATATTTTATTTCATCTCTATGTATAAAATCTGTTACAAATATTGGCAATACTGGAATATGCACAACCATCTCCAACAAATATATTAATATACACAAATATTTCTCTTTCTTTTAAAAACAAGCATTTATTTTTGTGACTTTGTTTTCTAAGCTGGTCATCTTTTAATCTTAGATTGAAGTTTCACACTGCGTCTATCATGACGTCCTTCCGTCTTTGTGCAGGCTGTCTTTCGTCTTCGTAACGGTAGAGGTTGGGGCTGGGGTGGCGCTCTCTGGGGTACCTGTCGGGGTCGATGTAGCGACCCGGGCTGGGCTGGCGGTAGTTTTTGTCGGCGATTTCGTAGACTTGCCGTCCTCTGCGGCCTGCGGTGGGGGACGGGGGCACGTCCTGCCTTAGCGCCGCGCGGTGCTGCTGAGCAGAGGGGTGGTATCGTGGATTGGTGGGCGGCTGCTGGGACTGAGTGGAGGACGGGGGGAGTTGCGAACGACTGGGGTTACTGGAAACGGGAGGGTCCTGGTACTGGCCTGGGTAAGGGGGTGCTTGATCCCTGGGAACAGGTCCTCTGTGTGTAGGGTAGTCATACGGATCCCTCCTGAAAGAGAAAGAACAAGTTTAACAAGAAATGCCTTCGCATACAGTTTTAGGCTTAAAGTAAGACGGGATGACAAATCTTAGTTCTGGTTTGAGCCGGTTTAGAGTAGAGGACAACCCTCCCTTGTAGTAAGCCTCCTCCTGTTATTCGGTTTACGTGGCGAGGCTTTGGCCTTGGCAGGATCGAGTAGTCGGGGGGACGTGGATGGAGAGATGCCAGGAGATAACAGAAAATTCCTTGGTAAGCATATATGAGCTGGTGTGTGTGTGGAGGAATGAGTGTGTCCCAGGGGTGTGCAGTAACGAGGCAGCCAGCTGGAAGTCTCCGGTTCCCTCCCACTAGCTGCGGGTGATTAGGGGCTAAACCCCTGGGTAAGGCGACACGGGGCTTCGGAGCGAAGGAGGGAGGGAAAAAGACAAGAGTGCGAAGCAAAGGGAGGGCTGCTCACCTTTCACTCAGACCCAAATGCTTTCCATCAGATGGGATGTCTCCACTTGTAAACAAGTCTTTTTATAAACTAGTTTTGGAAAAAGTTTGCAAAATTGGACAACGGTCCAACAATATTCACTTAGTTTGGGAGATTTCTTTTGGAAACATGTCCCAACAAATCTAAGACTTAAAAACATTTGATTGAAATTGTAGGTTGTTTAAATATCAGACATTTTCCAGGTAGTCAAAATTTATCCCCTAAAATCAATGATATAATACTTTTTGATATGACGCAGCATGAAAGGATTATGTCACGATAACTGTTGAGACGTGAAACAATACGATATTTGTTACGATACAAAACAACACGATACGATTTGTTACGATAAAATACGATGTTAGAATATATGTTACCAAACAAAAAGATTTGGTGTTTGTTACAACACAAAAGACAATGAGTGTCCCAGTAGATCCATCAGAAGAGGAAAACAGATTCAGATGTTTACGTCCTGCCCTCCAACAATACCTCCTACTGTAGTTATTATACAGAAGCCTTAAGCTTAGCCTCCTTGTTCTGTAATCGTATCCCAGCGTCTCCTCTGTCCCGTCCCCCGAGTCGGGCTCAGCACCTGTTGACTGGCCAATTAGAATGAGTCACTCACCGCAGATTAGGCAGCACACATCGAGGTTGTGAGTGTGCGTCTGTCCTCGTGCCTCAGAAGACTTCCCCTGAGGATATTTATGGACTGAGAGTCTCAGATATGTGTATGGTGTGTTCTGTGGGCCACCCAAACAGAGCGGTGGGACTAGGTGGTCCCAGCTATGAACAGCTCTGCCTAGTCAGTCAACGGAGCGCGAAAGATGGAGCGCTAACGCTGGAGATAAGGCATAGAATGGGTGGAGTAGGCAAAAAGATCACGGTGGTGAAATAAAAGAAATCTGAGAGGTTAAAGAAAGAGATCTATTTCTTCTTATGAGGAGGAGGAGGAGAAAGAGGTAAAGGTCAAGTTCCTCATTAATCCAGATTAAACGTTGAAGGTGACTGAGAGGCCAGTGGGGAACACCTGGGTCCTCGACCCGAATCAGGCCCACCCAAACAGACTTCATCCCTCGTTTTTCCCTCTGTGACCTTTCAATTCCCCCAGCATATTCAAATTAATCTCCCATCTCCTTTCTGCTCCACTTGTCTCCCCATCACCTCTCTTTAATGTCTCTTCATTCCCTCCCTCTAATGCCTCCGTCCTCTTTGCATCTCATTTCACCTCATCTTTCTAGGGAGGGTAATAATCAGACACATGACAAACCATAAATCTCAGAGAGGAGAGAAACCCAACAACAACACAGCATCCTGAACGCAAAGTCAAAACTCCCACAAAGTCACTGATGGTGAACAAATCTGCTTTAATTAGTTCTCAAAGCCGCATTCATGCTTTAGATTTTCTAGACAACTAAGAGTTCAACTAAGTAGGATTTACTCTCTGACCCTGACATGGTCTCGTGGTCTTTAAGTCAGTGTCTCTCTGGGCGGTGACTGCTGATGGCGAACAGAGAACGACATCTTTAAAGGAAGTTCCAAAACACCTTGCAAAAAGTTCCCAACAGTTCTCAGTTCCCTCATGCAGTGCAGGGCCTCGTTCTTCAATCTTGAACCTGTTCCAAACATTTGAGGCAAGTTTTCTCTCATCACAGGCATCTGTTTAGTTTCTATGACTCATAAAGTGAGAGAATCATCAGACAATATTAAGGAAAGGCTGTTGAACTATGAAACTTTGAAAATCACTCCCTCAGTCATCCTCCTGGAGGGTTATCTTTTGTCCTGGTTCACCTGGAGCTCCTCAGATGAGAAGCAAAACATCTCAAACACAGAGAACTCTACAGTTGTCCAACTGGCTTTTTATAGATCTACTACCTTTATTTTTTGAATACTCTAAGCAAGAAACCATTTAGTTCCGTCTCACAGTCCAGCATGTTTTAGATGTTTCCTTCCTTACACACCTGATTTAAGTAACGGACTTCCCTCCATGGTGTATCTTTAGGTTCATCAGAAGTTTCTCGATCACATACTAGTTCAGATCAGGTGTGTTAACGCAGAGAAACATCTAAAACAGTGGTCCTCAAGGTCCCTCGCACCACGGATCGCCTTCGTGCTGAGCAATACAAAACTACAGACCGGTCTCGAGTCCAGTGCCACGGACACGCCCCTACCCCTGGATGGAACACTGACTGGTCTAAAGGCGTAGTACTCAGCACGAAGCTGGTCCGTGGTGCGAGGGACCTTGAGGACCACTGTTTTAGAGGTTTCTCTGCTCATGCGCCCTTATGAGCGCTCCTTTGCAATCTACAATGCAGTGGAGAGTAAGGATTACTGAAAGAAACCCAACAACAAGCACACTCGGCAGCTTGTCAACAGGAGATCACAGACTGTGGGTATGATACTGCAACGTAACACACCGGTGCATGGGCTGGATCTTTCATGCGCGATCAACACAATAATTTACATTTTTTATTCCGTCATTCTGAAAACCCGTTACCAAATGACCCACGGACTGATACCAGTACTGGGACCGGTGGCTGGGGACCCCTGATCTCAAACATGCAGGGTTGCTAACCTCTGTATCACATGCACGCCTTAAATATCATGATAAACAAATCTGCATTTACACAAAATAGACAAGGCTGTTATGTAGCTTTAAAATAATCGTACATCTAATCAGAAAAATAAAGACATTTTTAAAAATTCTCTCACTGTTGTGATTTCTGACTTCTAAAAACCATTCCTGCCGGATTAGAATGTTGTTCTCCGTCGGTAATGACAATTAGAGCAGCTTTGCCAGCAGCGCTAATCTCGTTTGAAAAGAGCGCGTGACAGCGAGAGACAAGAGGACAGTAGGTGTGCTCTTATTCTGCTGTCGACTGCGTTTCACACACACTTTTGAGAATGTCAGAGGCAAAAATGAAACTAATTCAAAGATCAGAGGAAAACCTGAAGGCTGTGGGAGAAACATTCAGATAAATAAAAACGTCTAAATGAATGAGCAGCTTTGATTTAAAGTCACTTTATTAGGATGCAGAAATCATGTCAGAGAATGAATACAGTGTAAGGAAAGTAAGTGAGAATGAAAAAAAGCCCATGTTTAGCAGGCGGAGAGACAGATGAGACACTCGTCTGTCCCTCCTGAGGTCTATATGGAGCAACAGAGCGAGGTGTGATGGGAACCACAGGGACCAACTAGAGTGGGAAGCTGTAATGACACGCCGCCTAATACATCTGACTCACACTCTGAGAACATCATCACCATAAACCACACTCCCAACCACCCTCTGAGAGCACGGCAGCCAGCGTAAGAGCAACTGATAGACTCCATATCACATCCAGAGGCGATGCATGTTGGGAGATATACGATTACACGCTCCACAGTGAAAGAAACGGGTCCAACTGGGAACGCCAGAGTGTGTGTTGGCTTCCGTCCGGTGACAGTGAAGAATTTGTGTACGAGTGTGTGTGGTTATTCTGCACCTGCCTCTTGGAAACGGAAGGAGGAAATGAGTAACCCCACACCCCCCAACCCCCCTGCTCTTCATTAGACCCACCCTGACCCCCTAAACGCCCCCACGGTCCTCACAGGCTTCACACACAACAGCTGGAAAACAACCATGTGTCTGTGTCAGACTCACAACACACACACACACACACACACACACACACAAAATTAACACTATGTAAAAATGTATTGTTTTTATACATATAACTGATAAAATCACATTTATAATTGGTCTAATGATCAATCAGCTGGATAATTAATTGGTTTAACGATTGAGCAGAAAAATGATTAATAAACCGAACAATCGATCAGCTGAATGAATAACAGACTGATTAATCCACCAAATGATTAACTGGCATCAAGTTCAAATAAATCAATTTCATTAATCGGCTCAACGATTCATCAGCTGAATGATTAATCGACTCAACAAATAATATAAATAATCAGCCAAGTGATTTTTTACCAAATGATGAACTTGTTGAACAATTTTTTGGCTGAATGACGAATCTTTAGGACAGCTAATCAGCAGAATGGCCCTTTTTAAACATTCCGTCATGTATTTGTCAGACGCTGCAGCAGCTACAACCAGCTGACTGCAGCTCCTTATTTAGGTCTTTTAAAGATGGTTGCACCGATACCAGATTTCTTTAACCCGAGTACGGAGTACTTTCCGATACAAAGTACCGTTACAAGTACTAATAAATGCTACTGATCTAAAATCATGGTTTGGTACACGAATTACTGGTTTTTTTTTTACCGAACCAAACGTCAGGACTATGAAGATTTGGACAACGTGTGTATACTACTGCCACATAACTACTGCTACTACTACTACAACACAAGTAAGTTGACTCCCATCTCCTCCAGAGTTAGCTCTGGGTAGCTGCCGTTAGCTCCGGTTAGCTTTTGGTACTGCGGCTCAACTGAGAGCCAAGCATCACACTACATTATATAGTATCGGCTCTATAGTGTCTGTGTATGAGTATACGACCTTAACATCGGACATATACCAGATACCAGTATCAGCATTCGTGCGCATGTACAGTTTTTAAATTTCTTCATTTTGGTAACTTATTCCACTATTGTTGGGTTTAATAATATTTTTAACATATTCCAAATACTAGAGATGCACCGATATCGGTATTGGGCCGATACCAATACCAATACCATGTACTCGTTAAAGTTAATCGATACCAGTATCGGTATCAGGCCGATACAATACCATGTACTCGTACTTATTCAAGTTCACCGAAAATAGAACCCGTCTTCCAATTCATTTGATTTTTTTTGTGCTGTAGAAGTATCAGTATCGGTACTCGGTATCGGCAAGTACTCAGATTCAAGTATCGGTATCGTATCGGTTTGAAAAAAGTGGTATTGCTGCATCCTACAAAATACCTATAAATACAATGTTATTTTTATTCTTATCCAATAGTTTAAGCTATTAAACTATTACTACTACTTAATTAAATTAAGTAAAAGGGACATTTTCTGGTAATGCTTTAAAATGTATTTTATATATTTGTATTTTTTTAAACTTTTTTTTTTTTTACATTTGAATAACTTTAATTTATTATTATTTATTTATGTATTTACTCTTTTTTCAACAAAACTTTTGTGCAACAGTTTCAGGTTTTGGGTATCAGTATTAGAGTTTTCCTAACTGTTGCAAAATAAATCCACACTTTAGAATTTCTTTTTTTATTTTGTCAGATAAAAAAAAAAACTAAGAAAACCACACACAAACAAATTCCTGCTTCAATTTCTACAGAATGTTTTAGGCCTCCGAAAAAAAAGCACCTGTTTAAAAAACAAGATCCTGAAAAGCACGAAAAACAGAAGTGAGTCAACATTTTAAATTAGAAGTAAAACCAGTTTTAAGACAAAACTTTACATGATATATTCACTATGGTCTAAATGCCGGTAGATTTGCTCTTTGATGACGTACAGCATAATAAAAAGATTTACAGAATCCAGGAAAACCTCCGTACACGCGGGTGAAAAGCCAATATTGAACGTTGGTGATCTTTGGGCCCTCGGGCAGCACCGAATTAAAACAGACAAGATTGTGTAGTGGAAATCAATGAGTGGGCTCAGGGACACTTCTGCAAACAACTGTTAGTGAGAAAGGCTCCCAGCTTAATCCACAAATGGAAGTTAAGGCTTCAACTCGCAGGGAAAATGTAGAAATACATGCTTCTTCTGTGTGTCTGAGGCTTTTACGCACTAAAAAAAATGTAGATCATTGCCCTCAAAACCACAACAACTCCTGTTTTCATTTCCAACAAGACGAGGCAAATACTTGTAAACAATATCAGAATAACGAATATGATTTACGGATTATTACACCATGTCCTGGCATTTTTAGAAACATTTTTTAGGACAAAGATAAATGGATTTAGCAGGTTGTGTCTTCTCATCCGTGCACAAAGAAATGAGTGCAAAACACACAGCTGACACTAATGGCAATTAAATAGCATTTTCTGGTTGAATTCATTAATGTTCTTATTATAAAAGGAGCATATGGATACACATGTGAGCACATCTGACAATTATGTGCTCACCTTACACGCATTACTTGGAAAATATATTAATCACTCAGCAAAAAAAAAAAAACAGCTGCCAAACACTCCCACACATGTTTTCATTTATATGCATATTAGCACAGTTTAAAAAAAAAAGTAAAACGGGTCACAATTTGTACCAACGGTCTTCATATACGACATTTGGTCTTCATTTATGGTTTCTAGGTGATGAGTGTGGCCAAAGTGGTCCCCGATTACTGTAGAAACTGTTTATTTAAAATGTAAAACAGTGCTTATTAAGTTGACACACTCATTAATGCGTGATGCATATTTTAGATCCCCAAAAATCATCTTCTCCTAGCAGAGTGCCCTAAATCACAGCTGTAATGGTGCTGCTGAGGACACAGAACAGGCCTGCAGAGGAAACCATTAGCCACTCCGGTCCCGGCTAATCAAACCAGCTTGAGTCAACAGCAGTGGTGGAAATCGGCTCCCACCTCGACTCACGTTCCTCGTCTAAACGGCCCAGTGTTTACACTCGGAGCTACTATATACTGAGGAATGACGGGGAGTGTGTACAGTATCAGTAGCAGGTAGCGGCGGGGGCTTGGAAATGAGAAGGTGAGAAGAGACGGGAGGCTAACGCACTAGGCTCTCAAACTGCTTATGGTTACATTTATTTACTTACTAAATGAGATGGTTTTAGAGTGGGGTTCTATGGAAACATGTAGATAGCTTTTTGAATTATCTTAGTTTGAAGAAAGAAATTAGCTCTGACTGAAGGGACCAGCTAAGGGCTAGCATGAGCGGAGCAGGGGCGTGTCTAGAATTTTTGGGGGGGGGGAACCGGCAAGGGGAAAGACTGTAGAAGGGTGGCACAGTATAAATGATCAAATGCTCTGCCGTATTGGATTGCAATGAACAGCAGGATAAAGTTTTAACGACAAAACTATTTATTTACTGAAGTAAAACACCTGGATCTGTTTAACATGCAAGAACTATGCAGTGGATTCAAAATTGGGGACATGTAGAACACAGAAGAAAACTTGAATACATCAGTCTCACTATACACCATCAAAAACAGTCTGCCTGTGCTTTCAAGATCAAAATTACAGTAAAGTAGAATTAAAAGACTTTTTCTGCTTATTCTTTACAATACATCCAAGATTCTGACCACTAAATACGTCTGGTTTTGGCAACGCAAAGTACGAACAAACCGATTAACAGCTCTGGTGGGGGTGGCCAGGCCCCGCCCCCGGAGGGGAGACAAGCTCTGCTACTAATTAGCTGGGGCGTCCTGCATTTTGGGCTAAAGGCTAGAAGACCATCTCTAATGATACTGCAGCCAGCCTCAAACTAACAATTGTTTTACAAAAACTTTAAAGGTTCCATATTCTGCACTTTCTATCCACTCTGAATCTTTTCTTTTACATCTCAATAACATGTAAAAGCTCTGGATTGGTCAAATTGGTCCTTACTTTAAGTGCAGCTGCTGTTCTTCCACACCCTAATTCAACCTCCTAAAACAATACTTTCCTTTCAAATGGGCGGGGCTATTGGGGAGCTTCTCTAAGCCCCGCCCATCTATCTTCTCTATGTGTTCACGAGACGTTGCTGGGTCTTCAGGGAGTAAAAAAAAGACTTTTGTGCCATTGATGCAACCATGTACGAAGCAACTGCCGTGCTTTGCTCGTAGCTGCACCATGACTGTTTGCTAACGTTTGTGAGGATGCGCACTCCCGTGGTTTTAAAGGGCGGGGGTGGGCTCAGGTAGCCAAAGGTGCTCGTGATTGGCTCTGTCCTCTAGAGAGGAGTGGTCTTTTCCCTTTTTGACATCAGCAGGGGAAAGATTTAGAAACCACCCGTTTTAGCATTAGCTCAAAACACATTTCCAAAAAATGAGAATAAGGAAGTGAAAACAGTGAGCATATTTGAACACTTTTGGGTCTCAGACACAGTCCTCGGGACTGATGTGACTGTTAAGAAATCTTTAGAAAGTGAATTTTTGAGTGGTAGAAGGCCCTAAAGGTCACATGTACATTCTTGTAAATCTTTGATGTTTTATATAAAAGATATGACAAGTTAAAAAAAACTTTCCTTTCCAATCTTTAAGAGAAAATAGTGAACGTTTATTAAGGTTGGAGGGTGTACACTGCTCTCTGATAATCAAACAGTGGTGAGATTCAGAGTTCATCCAAGCTAAATCCACTTTCCTCCCATAAATAATTTCCTATTTAAGATTCGAGCAGTTTTCAGGTTTTAAAGTGGCGTTACTCCACAGAAACATAAACCCGCTGCAATAAAAGCCGAAGAGCACGCGAGTAAAGGAGTCAAAGGTCAGCTTTACTTTTTGGACACTGCAGAGGAATCGTGTAATTGAGACGTCTCAGGAGGAAAAACAGCTGACGATGGAAGCAGATGGAAATTCGTTTTGACTGAATGCACGAACATTTGTTTTCCAGCGCAGTTTAGAAACAGTTCAGAATGAGCTCACTCCATGGCGCTTCCACTTTATTTCAGGCAAATAAAACATCTGAATTCATGCCGACTCCCGTCCAATCTTTTCTATTTGTAGACTCAACGTCAAGCAGGTTTTTTTACATGACAATCTTTATTCCTCTAACTGAGCTCTGAGGGGAGCGCTGAAGCCTCAAAGTGCGTTCCTTTTGTTTTATTTATAATACGCTGATTTTGTTTTCCCACACACAGACCTGAGAGACGGGCGGCGGAGAAAAGACTAAGAGATCTAAACAGAAGTGACAGAGAAACGCAGACAGGAGGATTGATGATCGGTGGAAGGCAGAGAAAGAGGAGTTAATGTAAACAGGTAGAGCCTGAGACGTGCATGTGACAGAGCTGGTTTAAGCCCTTTCATTTCCTACCGCTGATTCTATTACGTGTCTGAGCACAAACAGCGTTAGCTCAGCAAACAGTCGAGGGGGCCCCGCGGTTTCATAAAGACGAGCGGGGCCGCGACACCTCGCAGGAAATCACGCCGCTTTAGTTACTCTTGGGCTGATCATTTGTTTTTATTATTTAAGAATTGAGCTCGGGTCACGTCAACTTCTAAACCAATTATCAAACATCCCGAGCCATTAGGAGTCCAAAAAGACCTCGGCACTCCGCGCTCTGGAGGAATCAAAGGGCTTGGCGAGACAATAACCGAGTTGGAGGAGTTTTAAAGTGAGTCAGTGGACAGCTGGACGGCAGCAGGTGGATCGTATGAAGCTGTGAGAAGCAGGACTTAATAAAGATGGGCTGCAACAATATGATTCCTCTGCTGACCCAGACAAAAAATAAAAAAAGAAACGCCTTATGAATTCACCGGGAGCTCAAGCCAAACCACATCACGGAGGTAAAATGATAAAACGTCAGCAGTAAATGCAACTTCAACTAAAATATTTGACAAATAAAGACATTGGAGAAGATTTAATGGGATTATTTTAAGGAGAAATGGGAGGCGTGTGTCAAGAGGGTCATCTGGGAGCCCTTAAGGGATCCTCAACGCGCCGTGGACAATCAGAGAGTCACCTCCTGGTTTTTAAGGAGGCCGAGTGCTTGAAGAGACAATAAACACAAGAGCCTCCTCACAATGAATGACTGTAATCAGATATCAGCTAAAGGTCTTCACAGCATTTCAGAGTTGGTGATTGTGAGCCTGGTTGGACCCGAATTTGTTTTGTTTTTATGTGAGGAGATCTTCAAGAGATTACTGATTGAAGTTCTCAAACTCAGCTGGACTTTAATAAGCCAATAATCAGCTTCGGCCTGCTAGAACGCAGTGCCCTTCTAATCCAATCACCTCGGGGCAGTGGGTCAAGGGTGGTTCTGATTGGATAACCAGAAGCCGGGTCGCCGTGCTGCTTTGAATTGGTAATGACGTTAATGTTCTCCATATGGCCTTACGGTCCCAAAGCGTAAGGCCGATCCGGAGGCTGGGATCCCCCCCCCCGCTAATGGCCGGTAGAGAGTGAGGTAAAAGCCAAAGCGGTACTCTCTCACCCTCCCTGGGGTAAACCTCCCCACTTCCAGACTTCTTTCCAAATCCCAGTTTTTCTCTGGCTGCTGCGCCGCAGTCCTCAGGACTCCGCTCCAGGCGGAGGTTCAAGGTTTCTTTCCATCAGGCCTCCTTCCTTTGGCGTCCACTTCTTCGGGTCTCTTGGTTTGAGAACGTGAGAGTAGCCAAACAGCCACACTCTGAGCTGTTTTCCAGAACAATAAAGAGTTTTACTGTGAAAGATATTATAGATGTATTCCTTAATACTGAAACCTGGTTCCTAAATGTCATGTTGTCTAAATTTTCCAAGAGTAAAAATGAGCCTTAACATTTGGCTATGACCAATAAACTGGTGTCAAATAAAAACAGGAAGCACTAGACACCCTGTTTGGTGATTTTACTAATTTTATGACCTTCCTTTGAGTTGAACACCAACATCAGATTTATCGTTTCAGTCTGATTTGTTTAAAAGTCAAGAAAAACTTTCTGAAAAGTCACTAGTTTAGTTGGGGGGTGAAACGATTGCGAATAAAATTTGCAAAAGTTTCCAAAATTTCTTGAAACTTTCTGCATGTTTCTCTATTCCCTTACAGGGGATTGCAGGGGCTTGTTTCTGTTGCTGGAATGTTTAACACGCTTCAAAAAGACAGCTTCAGGATCCATCTACATTTCAAGTCAAAAGTGCGAGAAATTTGGGAAACCTTTGGGAAGGGTTAGTGACCAAAGTGGATAAAATGAGAGAGTTATGACGGTTTTTGACCAAACTGCATCAAGAACGAGTCTCAAGACCTAGTCATTTGTTTGCAATCACGTCAGATCCTCTGGTTCACTAATTCAGTGTGATTCTATATGAAAATTAGCATAATTTATGCAATTTTGTGTCTCCAACTAGTCACCAATGGTTGATCCTAGTGAGATACTGGCTTTTTATGCTCTAGCTGGTTGTAATGAGGTCTATTAAAGGTATGAAAGCAGCTACAGTCATCAAGCCTCCTGATCTTTCTGCACTGACAGATTTTCTACTACCTAAAGCTTGAAATCTTTACTCCAAAAATAAAGATCTGGAAAAAGCAGATTTTGATCATCTCTAATTATCTTTGTGAAACTAACTGATGACTGAAAGTCTGATAAAGCTTCATGCTCTGAATGAGTTTCACATCTACTAGGACAGATCAATCGTTCAGCTCATAAAATAACTTAAAGGTTTCATTTCTTTACCCAAAACATCTCAAAAAAGTAGACTAAGACTACATACAGTAAATGCACCCAATCAAATAAGCTAAATGTTGATGACACGTCATTTATCAACACAACCCAGGAAGTAAAATGTCTGCCTGAACACTTCAATACCTCTTTTCTCCTCTCCATATGCTCCCATCTGTGAGATGCTTTGCTACATCTCCTGTTTTATCCACACACACACTTATGCAAACACTCACCTCCTTCGCTCCCAACCCTCCAGCTGCAGCCCCAGCCGGCTCCACACAAAAGGCAGGCCAAATGTATGCTAATGAGAGCCAGGCCAATGGTGGAGCCGCACTCATTTTGAGAGGAAATGGCTTTCAATAATGGCGGCCCCCGGGGGGATTTTGCACGAAGTTCAGCTCCACTTTGAAAAATGCATTCAATTCTGTGCTGTCTGCTCTCTCTTTTTCCTCCCGTTTCCCCCTCTCTTCATATATATAATATATATGTTTAAAAAAAAAAACACATTCCCAAAATATATATTTTTTCCCCCCATCTTCCTTTTGCCGGTGAGT
The DNA here is from genome assembly GCA_006937965.1 of Callopanchax toddi. Classification (NCBI taxonomy): domain Eukaryota; kingdom Metazoa; phylum Chordata; class Actinopteri; order Cyprinodontiformes; family Nothobranchiidae; genus Callopanchax; species Callopanchax toddi. The sequence continues at coordinate 2,712,221 of SSNR01000057.1, read as the reverse complement.
TTCAGCTCGTGAGAGTTTGCGGGAACCGAGGAGAAAACATCAGAAACGAGAGCACAAACATCTGAGTCCGAGCGGCGTTCAGACTCTAGCTGCCACCTCTCCAATGCTTTTTGTTTCTTTGCTTTCGCCGTCGAGGCAAACGTCCCCAGAAACACGTTAATTGTACAATATGCATTTCAAGTACGGCATATTTAATGGGTTTCGGGTCTAAAAATACTTCAAAAGGGGAGATAAACAAAAACAAAGACAATTTATTCAGGGAACACAGTTTATTTGAACCTTACTTGTTATGTGCAAATCTAATCAGGTAAGCAGATAATTTGATGGCTGCTAGTTCGACTTTGTTTGCTGGAATTCACCACAAACTTAGAAATTATAAATCGTAAAATGTGGTGTATAAATATAATGACAAAGGACTGCTGAAGTATCTGAAGACATTTTGAAAGATAGCTGCTGCCTATTAAAAAAAAAACAACTTTTGTTAAAAAATGTGTGACATACTTTTTCTAAAGCGATGTGAAACGCTCAAGTTTATTCCAACTATACGTTGTGCCAAAAGGATTCTGGCTAATTGATGGTTACAAATTTTAATTTTTGTGTGTCTACAATGTTTTCTGTAAAAGACCCTTCTCTTCTAGTTTTGAGAAGAAAATAATGAGCTTTGATATAATAGAACTAAATACGAGCTGCAAACACTGGAGAGATTTGAGAGAAAACCAAGTCATAGAGAAATGAGTGAAATAAGGTGAAAAGGGACTACATTTTCTATGTTTTTATCTGTAATTTGTATATGTAGCGGAACAGTTTGTAGGAGTTTGTTTGGAAACACTTTGGACGGCTCAAAATGTAAAGTGCATGACATCACAAATTTATTGTAAAATGCCCCAAACTCCTGAAACTTAAACTCTGATTGTGTAGCATCCATGAAAGTTTGAACGGTGTTTCGATTCTGAAGTCTGCCTGAGCTATAGTAGAGCTCCTAACTGGGGTGGGTTTTCTCACCTGTTACACCAAACCCCATTGTTGTGTGTGTGGGGAATTTGTTCTGATTTTGGGAATTTTCTCTGTCTGATGTACAACTACCAACTTCCTGATCAAGTCATATGATTTAAAGTCTGTTTTTGATGGTTTTTCCAAAGCTACGGTAGCAGATACAATCTAAAACTTGTGAAAATAACAATAGATGAATAGTAATAAGTAAAGGTGTGTATTGTAAGAATCTGGCAATATGATATGGCTCACGATACAGAGGCAATGATATGATATATTGCGATATATCACGATACTAGAAGCAATACGATATATTGTGATTGTGAAACTCTTGAGTTGTCCGCTAAGCAGAATCAATTCGCTTTATGCTAAAATGAGCCTTTAATGCTACGTCGTCATGGTATCTAGCAACGTGCCCACAAATTTGTCGTGTTACCCGAGTATTTTTCTCTGCCCTTGCAGATTTTACAGACTGCGTAGCTTCTGTCACAGTTTTTACTACATTTCTTTGTTTTGAAACCAAAAGGTGGGGCCGGCTGTATCCTCTCCACTTCATTTATCAGACAGCTGTGTGAAGTTAGCAACATGTAGCAACCGGTACTATCGCGAGATCTTGTTTTGTGGAAGCGGACGACTGCTGAGGACTAATGACTGCAGCCAACAAGCGATCGGAGGTTAAAATGCAACACAAAAATGAACTACTACTGTTAATTTTTGCATGTAAATTGGTAATAAAAAAAAATCAATATTGTGCTTTAAGAATATCAATATACACCCCTAGTAATAGGGTTCTATACACTGGCAGCTATAACAAATTCCATTGTAGAAACACTTACAGTTGGTTTGCTAAATCATATAAATGCAAAATTAATAATCAAATTTGTCATTTTAAGAATAAATCACCAGCTCAAACGATAGCAAAGGTTAAGCTTGAGTTGTTAAAAGTTTGCCCAGATCTCCATACCTAGAGATGACTAATCTATCTGTCCGTCTGCTGCTTAGTCAAGTCCTTCCTCCTCTTCTCTTCTCCCTCCAACATTCTCCATTTCCCCCCAACCAGAGCTGATGTCTGCGCTCCCTGGTGCCTGTCATATCATGAGGGGCAATAACCCGTGAAATAACTGTTCTCTTTTTCCCCGCTCTCCTCCTCTCCATCCCGGTGTCCCCTCTTTTCCCCTCCTCTCGCTTTGCTCCACTTAGCAGCCGGGCCGTGAAGACGCTCGGCGTGTGTACACTTACACGGGAAATACATATTTTGTTCAGGCTCGACGGACGCACGTGTGTCGTATAATTTGACAAGAGATCGGCTAAACAAGCAGAGGGAACGTATGGTTCTATTAAACCCAAAGTGGAGGTTCTACATCTTTTCGTATACACACGTGAGATCCTTCTCTCCGGAGAGCCGATCAGTCCTATTCCTGGGATGAGTAGACACTCCCAAGGCAAACACTCCAGATTTAATTATAAGCTCCAAAGAGGATTAGTCTGCACTACTTGTGTGTGTGTGTGTGTGTGTGTGTGTGTGTGTGTGTGCCAGCGTGAGTGGGGGGGAGAGACACAAAGAGAGGGAGTGGCGAGAAGTTATCCCTTCATTTCCAGCATCTAAGGATAAAACACACCAACAGATGAAGTGATCTCACCTGGGCTGTGCAGCGTAATCCAGTTCTGGCTCTTCGTAGCGATGTCGAGGTCGGGATTCAGCTCCTCTGGGCGCCACCTGAAAGCAAACACAGCGAAGGAGAAGAAAGATTTTAGGCTAAAGAGAGATTGCATGTTCAAACACTAAAAAATCTAAATGCCCTGAACACATAACTGCCTCACTGGAAGTCATTTAGGCGGAGAGTAAATAAAAAAAAACGTGTTAATGGATCTGTACTCAAACGCCATGTGGCCTTAGGGCTGCATGTTCAACCTCGGTAATATTTCAGCAGTCCGCTGGAAGTTTAACCCATTTAGAGCGAAAATGTTTTCATGTGCAGCCTTGAGCTTCGACTGGAATAAACAGAATGAATACGATTGGGATTGAAATGTAATATCGCATGTGGCAACGTAAACACATGTAAGCACTGCATCATACAGACACGTTGGTACCCTTCTGTTAAAGAAAGAAAAACCCACGTTGGTCATTGAAATTACCCACACTGACAAGCGTACAAATAAAAATTGGTTGATAGAAACTGTGGTCCAACAGAATCATTTAAAAAACCTGACATTTCACATCAGAACACCTTGATAAACTTGTCATTGGACCCTGAACAGATCCAAGACATCCTGTCTGTAAGGTTTGCTTTGACTATTCCAATATTCTGAGGTTTTAAGTCTCCTTATTGACTATTACAGATGGTAACGAATGCACCAGATGTCCCTTTATTACTCATTGACCTCCGCTTAGTCTGAATCAAATTTAAGCCCCTAATGGGGCCTAAAGCATAAATGGACTTCAGGGTCTGGTCCCAGCTATCTAAATTGATCATACAGACATAAGCTCCCACTCAACCACTGAGGTTTAGAATCAGTGCCGGTCCAGACTGTTCTCATTTGTGGTTCTTTAATGGTGCAACCAAATGTTTCAAAACAGACCAGGGACATCTATTTCTACCTTTATCTGCTCTACCTACTGTATACTCTGTCCTTCTTATGGTCTCTGAAGCTTAAATGTTCTCCACTTCTGTTTCTCTTGATAGAAACCTGCTAAATGACTTAAAGTGCTTGTAATTGATGTTTAGACATACGATACATCGTTTTGCTAAGTAAGTACTTTGAACTGCAAGGAAGATATCTTGAGCGGGACAAAGGGAATCCAAAATATCGCAATAGGATGAAGTTCCTTTCAAAATGTATTAATTCTTGGGAAAAGAAAGACTTATGTGACTTGTTGAAGTTGCAAGGTGAGTTATGTCATCTGACACACAGCATGTTGGGATAAATCTATCATAAATGAGACTTTGAGAAGTAGTCCTTGTGTTATACATTAAAATTTATAGGTTTTGACCTGGTACAAGACGTACTTGAACATATACCAAGTACAGCTTTATCCCTCCATAGTTATGTCAGCTCACGACCCCAGGCTGAGTCGAGACCCATGAGTGTACCACATATACAAGTGTCTAATTTAAAAATGACAGAAGTATTTAAGTTTTTCTTTAAATCAAAGCCAGACACAGATGGAGGGCTTCACTTTCCTCATGAGGAAACTCATTTCGGCTGCTTTTATCTGCGATCTCGTTCTCCCGGTCGCTTCCCAAAGCTCGTGACCACAGGTGAGGACTGGGACGTAGATCAACCAGTAAATCAAGTCTTTTTTTCTGGCTCAGCTCAATGCACAGCTGGACTAATTAAAAACTCAACTATAAACTGTAGAAAACTTACAAACTACATCTCTTTTTTTTTCTGTCAGTTAATGTCTCACAGATTTACCTGATCATTCCTCACACATACGACTTCAAGCTTTACTTTGAAAAAACATGAACTGATGCCTGACGTAACATCAAATTTTGTTGCAAAGAGCAGACGTGGTCTAAGAATCCGATAACACAAAGGGACTTAAACAAGCCGTCCCTGAGGGCAGAGGAGGGGGGGAAGGAGAGGTCAGACAGAGAGATAGAGAAAACGCATAGCTTTAATTATCTGGGCTCTGGGTTCTCACATCCTATCGACTCGATACACATCAGTACAATCATTAAACACAGCATGGTAGTCAAACACACATAAGGAGATATTGGATAATTAGACACAAAAAAACACATTTCTGACTAAAATACACTATAAAGCTTCCAAATACTTCAATACTAACCAATGACCACACAATACAACTTCATATCAGCAATACAATACGGGCCTTTGACAGTGAAACAACATGGCATTTAATACAACAAACACACCAAAGACTTGGTGAAGCTTCCAAATGTCTCCATGCAGGCCCAGTCTGCTGCTTTGTTTTGCTCATATGAACCAGTTTAAACTCATTCTGCATGTCAATGCAGCAGTTCCACATTAGCAGATATCATTAGCATGTCTGTGTAATGTAAGCAGCTCTAATGTGTGCGAGTCGACGCCAGGAAGGGAGAGCACATCAGAGCCGAGGCTGCTGCTCTGGTGTGTTTACGCTAACGCTGTAGCAGCCGTGAGGAGTGTGTGCTGTTTTAATATGATGTCAGGAGGTGAATGCTCCATCTTTGGATGGCAGCGTGTGTGTGTGTGTGTGTGTGTGTTGCATGGGGGCCATTATGCAAAGAGGTGCATAAAGGAGGCATTAGAAGCAGGGACTCAGGTGGAAGACCTTCCATATGTGTGTGTGCCTCCATAATAAATCTTCTAAGTATCATGTCACAGAATAAAGAGCGAAGGTAAAGGAAAAGAATGATGAGGAAAGAAGGAAATGTGTGTTTAGATAGCATGATTGAAATTCTTTGTCCATTGATTGTATTAACATAATAGCCTGCAGCCATAGGTCTGGTTACTCCTTTTATTAACACACACACACACTAACACACACACAGAAAAAATTATGGATGTCTGTCATATGGATGCTTTTCAGGCAGAAGCCCATTTCCTCACTAAATTAGTCCGCCAGCTTCAAATGATGTGCCTTGAAATTCTGCTGTGGCGTACACAGGCAAGTAAACAACACACACACACACACACACACACACACAAAAACAAGTCTCAGTCTCACCATGGCAACTGGTAAAACAGAAACGTGAAATTCATCCAGGTTAGATTGAAAATACAGCAGGCGAGAGCTGTGAGGAGGCGGTCAGCGAGCGCGGAGCCTCGGCTGAGCGGGAGGGTTGAGAGCGATGAAGCGCTCTTAGCTACCTCTCGCGCCACAAGTTCACGTCCTCGTCCTGAACCTGACATCGCTGATACGGCTGTGTGCGGTTATTAGAGGAAAAGTTAATGTTTTGTGCAGATGGCAGCCTCTACGAGCCTTATGGTTAACCACGATGCATGCACACACATGACGGGGAATTTCCTACTTCTTATGAGCATCATGTGGTGAGACTCTAGAACCAGAGGAATTATGGTAATCATGGATTTACTAGAAGGGACACTGACATTGCAATATCTGATTAAAGGCCTGCGTTTGTCCGTTTAATGCTAAAATTTTAAAAATATTTTTCCCTCAAAGGACGAGAAGACACAGAAGTTTGAGTGACTTATCAGGAATTTTACACCATTAATTGCTGCCCATTAGTAATTAATTATCCAAATGTTGATAACAGCACGTCTCTTCACAACGTATTTCCCACAAATAAAAGCCAGTGTGGTTTTTCTTCATTTTGCTCACGATTTGGCACAATTTTTGGTCCATTTTATCAATGGCGCCCCTATTTCTGATGGACAAATTGAGTACTGCAGCCTCACCATCACAAAAATTCGGCCTGCTAATCCACTGAGGGGGATGGGGGACCCTAACGTACACGTATGATGACTAAATTTACGTAAAAGAGCAAAGTGGAAGCAGGAAATGGGTGTGTTTATCATCGACGCAATTTTTTTCTGAGAAATTCTTTCAAATCCACCCATGGCTTCATGAGATATTTGCTAATGAACGAATAAGGTCGACTCCGATGTGTAGCGCACAGAGTGTATATTGTGAGCACCTCTCAATTACCATCACACCCAATTTGAGCTAAATTTATTGCTAATGCTAATTAGCTGTGGTTTACACCTCCAGTTGTAGATATTCATCCAATGAGACACTCAGACAAAAACATTAATGCCTGCCTCTTGCCCTACTGTGGTGGGTGACAACAGCATTGCAATTGCATGTTTTCCTAATATTGTGTACCCCCGATTCATTACAATCAGCAGATTTGAATAGTTCATTATCTGAGAAAAACGATCAACAGGAGAGAACAATCTCCTTCTCAAGAAGTGCACGATTGTGTCGAGTCACTGGATGTGCTACAATTCACCAGCTGCCAACGCTCTGACAGAATGCTTGGCGTGTGTGCGAGTGTGAATGAGCAGAATGTCACTTTTCCATTTTTTTTCTCCAAATGAGTAGAGCTGGGCCTTGACAGGGCCAGATGATATGCATTGAAACCCGCTCGCACACACCACTCGGTTTTAGCGGCACAGCTGTCGCATTCATCAGAAAGTACTGCCAGGGCTCAGGAAATGAATTTCTTAGAGTACTTTTTGGCTGTGCCGTAAATTTGCAATGTTCGTATTTACAATAAGCTGCAGATGATTGTCCAAGTGCTTTGACACAGTGCCTGAGCGGCGCTTTTCACTCTCTGACTGAGACGCTAAGATTTTCCAAGGCGTTTAACTCCGCCGTCTCATTTCAAATAGCATAATTAGCCTCCTGTACTGCCATCCATCCATCCATCCTTTACCCTCCTCCCTCCATCTATCCTGGATGCTAATTAAGCATGTGTCTCAGTAAGGAGCCTCTGCCTGCCACCCCACGCCCACCTCCTATTGGCAACCTCACAACACACGCCCTGCATCCGACTGGCACCATGAGGCGCAAGCCCAGCGATATCAATCCACCCCCTCCCTAAAGACGGCTCCCCTCTCCCTATGTGAGGAGATGGAATGAATCAAGAAGAACAGAAGTGTATTGGCACAGAAAAGAGACCCAACAGAGAAGTTGTAAATATTTGGCATGTGCATGGGGGAGGACAACAAAGGAACTCGTGAGCCTCAGCTGCTCGATGTGCTGATGATGCTAATTGAAATGCAGAAATGTGGCGTGATGGGAAAATAAGGTTTAGTGACATATCTCCACTAGAACTGTACCAGAGTATGTGTCCGATGGTACGGCTCTCTGGGTCTGATGAAGGTCGGTGTCATTGTGTTTCTGATCAACTCTGTCAACCTTTTAAAATACTTTAATACTTTTTAATAATTGGAACCATGGGTGTAGATTTAGCTGGACGAAGGTATTGTGTCCCCAGAAGACCACGTTGAGCCACTCTCAACAACAGCACCTACCCTGGGTCTGGATGTGGACCAAGCTGGACTGGCCAAAGTGGGCCTATGGTAACTTTGGGCCGATCTGGACCGGGTAGGACGGGTGCGCAGCCCACGATCCGAGCGTCTTATTTTAATCCGCACTTGCAGCGCACATTCATACACATACCACCCCCATGTCGCACTGACCAAAAATGCCCAGGCCAAATTATGGTCCCAGTTCAAACTTGGCAGCCGCCTGGTAAAGCCTAGTCCAGGGGGAGGGGGCGTGTCCTGTCCTGGTCCCCACAAATGTCAAGAGCAAATCTACGCCACTGCTTGGAATAGTCTCTCACATTCGTCAAGGAGTTTTCAAAATGTCTTGAAATGTTCTCAAGGGTTTTTATTTTCCTTGCATGAGTTGCAGGGAATTCTTAACAATTTAGACAAGTTTGTGAGATAACCTCTCTCAAAATAATCAGAGTCTTCGTGAGAATCTAGAACTAGTCTCAAACCTGTCTCAGTTTAAGTTCCAGGGATTAGAAAGTTTGAGAAATGCAACACATCTTTGGTAGGAGTTCATGAGCTATAGAACCTTTTCAGTGTGACGTATTGTGGGAAAAAAATGACGTAAAATTGCGAACATTTTAGAAAATAATTGGAAAATATGCATGACATTTGCAAAATTGCTGCACAAATGCCACAATTGATTCACAGATTTGGTATTTCCAAGTGTCCTAAATACAAGTTTAATGTGAGTACAGCTGTAAATTAGTGCTAAGTTTTTCTATTTTATGTCTCCAACAGTTCAATCAGATACTGACTTTCTGTCCCTTCTCTTGCACTTAACCTTAGAATATAGAACCAGATGGTTTCTGCAAATATTCTTAACAGTTAAATAACCTACATTTAATTGAATACCTTCAATCCTTTTTTCATACCAAACAGGTGCTTTATCACGTAAAAAAAAGAAAACTTTGTGAAAATACTTTTAAAAATGAACGCATGTTTTCTCCTATTTGCATCGACTGACGGTAAAGAGAACCGCCTGCCTGCTCTTAGCGGCACGTCGTTTAAAATGTCAGCTTATTCGTATTACCTTTTGTTTAAGTGCATCAGACTCAGCTGTTAACAGCCAGCGTTTAAGAACGAGTAAATTACTGCTCTCTTGCTGCAAATATAATCACTAAAGTATTATTTTAGATGTGCAGATTTAATAGTTTTGAGGAGAAAACTAGAAAAAGTCTGCCTGACTGATTGCTAAATAAGTAGAAAGGCATCATTTAGCAGCTTTTTGTTGTCCATTGTTCAAAAAAGTCCATCAAAGCAGCTTTTTCAATACAGTTGATTCAATTCAATATAAATAAGGCAGAAAATGCCATTTCCTGACAACATTTCTCATTTTATTGCCTTGTTATTGGTTTGTGCCAAAATAAACTGTCTGTAATGATTGCAAATGTTGTTGCGAGACATCCTGTTGTCATGGAAACCAATTATTAATCAACTTACACTAAAAACAAAAGGTCAAAGAGCCTTTCTCGTGTTAGTCGAGTTGAGCTTGCTGGCATCCAAGATGTTGTCAAATTAGGAAACAGCGAAGCGAGTGTGTGTATCTCAAACAGGAGGCTCGACTTGCCCTCCAGTGTACACTAAACACTCCCACACCTGGACCCGGCTCACTCCGAGCTCGTTAGCAGCAGATGGCACACACACATCAAAACAAGCACCCACACACAACAGGACCAAGGGTTACACACACTCAGAGTGGAATGCAGTCTATTTTGATAATAGGCCAATCTGCTGGTAATTGTCCTCATTGTTAGTGTTTGTTTAGGTCTAAACTTCTGACCTGAGGACAGATTTTCACGTTTACTTACAGTCGGGTTTGACGAGGTGTGTGTGTGTAGTTGAGGTTTAAAACTGCTAACGAATGACCTGAAAGCTGCACAAAATGCGAGAACTCTACTAAAATCATCTATTTTGGCTCAAAAATGTTTTATTTATCTGTCAAAAATATGTTTTATGGTTTCACATTCAGCCCAAATCAACTGAACGGATATAAAAAAAGACAGTTGAAAGATGTTTTATGCATTTCTGTAAAACGTCCTAATGCCGCTGGCTCTTAGCGGACAAAAACAAGAGATGCCGTTTAGCCAGAGAGAGCTTTTGATTTAAATCATTTGATTTATATCACTGTTCTGGTTGTGCTTTTGCTCAGATTGCTAAAAGCACATTAGATGATCAAACTCCTGATCAAGTTTTCGACATTAAACAATTCAGAATCTGCATGTGTGTCGGTGTGTGTGGCCATGAGCTGCTGTTTATTTACCAACGCTTTGTCCCTGTTCCCGTCTTCCTGTGTGGGTCTGTTTGCCTCCCCGCGGTTCACTGTAATAACATCCCAACACGCCTGTGAGAGCGTGTAGGTGCACGTGTGCAGCTAGTTTGTGCTTCCCACTCATTACTGCGATGCCCCACATGGTGTGTCCCGAGTTTTGGTTTATTCTTTACAAATCGGAGTTTACAGCTTTGAATTCCTGCACACAACCTCTACATTAGTGGCCTGAGAAGGCCTCGTCAGGTTAAACGGTTTGTCTTCTCTTTCCAGTCGCAGATTTAAAGATGTCGGAGGTCCTCGGGTCTTTAAAGATCGCCTCCAGCTCCTAAAGCTCTGCAAATGTTGTGAGGTTGACCTGCAGATGCTTTGAAGTGAGTCCAGCGTAGTTAGAGGCTTTAAAGGGCCAGTTCACCCAAATGTCAACATGCTTTTTTTGGTCTTATTTACCTGCTCTAGACTAGAGGGAGATTGTTTACAGCATTACTAAAGAGGTGAGGTCAAATCAAAGTTGGGTGCAGGTGGTACAAGTTTCAAGGACATGGTGTGTACTGAGCATGAACTCATCATTGTGTGAAAACAACCTTGGAGTACCACAAGGGTCGGTTCTAGGACCACTGTACTATTCTGTATTTATAAATGACTTACCAGGTGTTTTTAACCTTGAACTTTCAACTGTATGCTAATGATGCAGTTTTCTACGTTAAAGGTTTCATATTCTGCACTTTCTAGTCACTCTGAATCACTTCTTTTACATCTCAGTAACATGTAAAAGCTCTGCAGTGGTCAAAGTGACCCTTACTTTAAGTGCAGCTGTTGTTCTTCTACCCCTCATAAAAACTTCCTAAAGCAAAACTTTCCTTTCAAATGGCTGTTGGGGAGTCGAGCTTTTCTAAGACAACCTCTATTCCATTGCACATCGGTCACCCCTTATATCAATATTGCAAAAGGTTGCAGTAATCGCAGGAACAAAGTGCATCAGTAATAGATTTGTCAATCATGAGCTCCAACTACGTGGTAGAAATTGGTATTTCAAGCTAGAATTATATAATATTATATAATTGTGAATGGAAATTTATGTTGCGTTCAAAGTAAACTATACACACGTGAAAAAAAAATCTAGATTTTAAGTAACAGATGTCCTGAAGGACAACTCACTTCAACTTTCTGTGACGCCTCTCCCTCTGCAGGACGCAGCGCTTCCAGATGTTTGCAGCTCTGTAGCCTCTTGGCTCGTGAAGACGTTTTGCCTCAAAGCTCACTGCTGGCTGTGGTTTTTCTTTTTAGAGAAAATCCCAGATTTGTCCAGCACTCACGTTCCGACTCTCAGCGATAAGAGGTCCATTTGCTGTACTAGACACTTAATTTAAAAGTCAACTTTGAAGATGGTTTCCAGGAAATAAGAAGCTAACTTGTGGTTTTTTTTTCATGAACTGTGAATCATATATCATAGATTAAAAAAAAAAGTCAATTAGGCTTTTCTTTTTATTGCTAACCTCTAATTTGTCAATTCTGACAAGAGGTAAGACATGATTTAAGGTGGAAGTGCAACACAAACACACAGTCGACCTGACCAAACGTCCTTGTCATGAATCCATATGTTGCATCGCAAAGCCCTTTGAAGAGGGAACATGAGTAAGAGGAGGAGAGCAGGGCTTTTCTATCAACTTGCAGACTGATCACACTCTGCAGTTTGCCTCAAGGCCACAGACAAGCTGTGGGGATAAAGACACACACCAAATAAGTCCCTATAGGCCTTCGCTGGCCCAGATGGAGCAGAGCTGAGGGCTGCCGTACAGCATCGGAATGAAGCGACTTAAAACAAGGGAGAAGCATGAGGGAGAGGAAAGCTAAAGCCTCAGGGATGAGCTGCAGAGACAAGGACGGAGAGGAGGAGGCCGTGGTTGGAATCACTCATTGTGACTTTGCACAAAAAAAAGTGAAGCAGCAGGAAGGTGAGGTATGTGTGTGAAAACTCCTAATAGGAGCTGGTATGAACATATCTACATTTAAGCATGTAGATAAGCAAGGACTGCTTTGTGAAATTTCACTCAATACGTTCTCCTTTCTCTGCCGCGGAATGACTCATGAATTGAATCAATTGACTTATTTCAAGCTGACAAAAGCTGCTTTTCACTGTCAAAGAAAGAAAGAAACCCCGGCATGCTGGCATGGTTTAAAAGGCTTTTGATCTGCAAACAATACCCGAATGGTGCGAGGCAATTTTACTTGTTTCAAAGGGTAAAAATCAATTTGTTTAGGAATATTCATGAGCAATCGCTTCCTGATAATGCCTTACTCGGAAATGTTTCAGGGTATTGGTGCAAGACACAATTACATTTGCAATGCAGAACGTGTGGAATTATCTCACCTCACTGGAAAGGAATGAAATGAGGACTGAATACTAGAATAAATACCCAGTGAGTAAGGACAATCCCTGCAGGAGGAATTTTGTTTTTATTATTATTATTATCTCAACAGATTAACAGAGAATTTTCCCACAGTGTGGTTTCCAGTAGCACATCAAGGGAAAGCTTTTCCATGTATTTTAAAGTTCATCATGCAAACCTTTATTTATGAAGGGGCCAGAACAGGAAGCTAATCCAGAAAGTCTGGGAACAACAGCCTTTAAGAGGATGAAGATGTCGCTGTGGTGTAAAAAACTTTGCAGAGTAACAGTGAGGTCCTCGGAGGAGATAGGATAATGGAGTCATAGCCAAGACCAGACTAGCTAGTTCTCAATGACCAAGCCTTACTGGAGCGCCACCTTATGGATAAGCTCCACTGAAGACCCTGATGGTCTGCTACCATGAGGATGAACCACCGTGACTTTGCTATAGAAGTTTGTATATACTCAAAATCATCATTGACCTACATTCTTCATTCTCGGCATCCTGTAAAGAGTTGCTAGCACAAGGGAGGTGCATGATGTCATCATGGGTATATGTTGCTGGATCACTGGGAACGTGCTGCTGACTGTAGAAAGGGTATAAAAGAGCAACTCTGGGATGTAAAAATCTATTTGTTGGCAAAGTAGCAGCATCCTGATTGTTTACACACTAAAAAAGGTTGAACAAATGTACCTACCTCTAGCTTGTTGTAATAGTTGCAAAAAAGAGAGAAAGTGCAATGAAAAGAAAGTTAGGTTTCCAAAGTTTGACGTATCTTTCTTTGCAGTGATTGGTGGTGGAAAAATTACAAGTCTTCAAAATGTCTCGACACATTTGTTACTGCTCTCAGGTTGTTTGCATGAGTCACATGACCGTTCTGTCAACTGGCTGGAGGTTTGAACAGGTTTAAAATGTGCTAAATAAATATTTTCTGAAAACATTAAGAGTCATTCTGTGCATCTGAAAGCCAACCTTTCTAAATGTAGTTTACAAGAGTCAGAAAGTGTGAGGTAACTCTGTAAGGGGTTGTGACCTACAAAACTTTTAAAAACAGGTGTGCACACAACTGGTACGAATGCGCACCCAGATATCATGCATCCCTCTGCCCGAATGCGCCTTTGCGGACCGGTGCTGTCATGCAAAACAACGCTAATTAGCTTCCCCGATAGAGCTTTTGTTCATGTTGTTCTGCTCTCTGACATTGTTTTCAATAAAGATTTGTTCCGTTTCAGCCAGCGACTTATTGTTGCTGAATAGTGACTCCTGGCTTCAAGCGGGTGCTTTCATAGTCCCGATCACACAGCAGCACATTTGCAAGAATTTTGTGAAAACTTCCTAATTTATTTGCATTAACACAGAAAAAAATTATCTACCAATAAAAAGTGACTCCAACCGTAAACGTGCCTGTTTTCTTACATGTATGTGTCTAAACAGCCCAGTTAAAATCAGGCTTTGCATTTATCGTACCCAGTAAAATGTTCAGACTTTAAAAACGTTGAGCGTAAGTGTGTGTTTGGTTGGAGCCTCCTGCAGTAAAACGAGCTTCTGTTTGGCTAACTGAGGTTTGAAGCTCTTTGGTGACGGAGCGTGAGGACACGCTCCATGAACCGCCGCGGTATGCGTGTTTATACGAGCCTGTGGCATGTCACCTCCTAAAAGTCTGCTATAAAACATCTGTAAATGGGCGCCCACATGTGTGTGTGTTGGCTTCTGTACAGTTTTGTGTTCATGTTCAATAATAAACACAACCATGAGTTTTCCCCAACTTTCTTTGTGATCTGAAAAATCTAAGTGGTCTTTTCCCGTGAGAACTGTGTGAGAAAAAAAAAAGTAGTGAAGGAAACGATGAATGACCGTGTGCAGCAGCCAGAGAGAGTCCTTCCCTATTAAAAATCTGCAGGTGCATCCTCAACATACATGCACACACAAACACGCACGGGGGGCATATGCTAACCTGATTAACACTAGCATTAGACTAACATTAGTGCTGCCTCCCTCAGAGAAACACCCCCAGAGCAGCTGCTATCGCTTTCTCACCTTCTTCCATATGCACAAACGAGCATCTCAGCCTCCCACTCGCCCAATCCAGAAATCAACATTTTCTACATTCGATTTCAAAGAGAAATTGATAATTAATTGACTAGCACAGCGTGGAGGGGGAAACAAGAGTCACAGGATGTGCAAAATGTGTTTTTCTTTTTCAAAAGAATGTTTAACTCTTTATGGCCAAGCTTGTTTATAGGCTTGACTCCATTCTGAGATAATCCAGAGTTACAGAAGTTGTAGATAAAGGTATATTGCTTTTACGATAACCTCTGCCGGTATCGCACTGGAAAACGAGGAACAACTGTGTGTCATGTATCCATCCTGGTTATCAGACACAATAAATACCCACAACTACAGCGAGGCTTAGTAAAAATACAGACAAAAATCTATATTTTCCCTGCAGAATGGGTTTTAAATGTGTTTGTTATATCAGTTTGCACCATCAAAGGGAGGGAAAGCCTTTGTTTCCAGCCTGATCCATGAATGTGACTGACAGTTAAACCAGCAGGGGAGCAAAAACACAAAAACAATCTAAATGTGGCTTACAAGCCAAAGACAAAGCACAATCTGTTCGTAGCGATTCTGAATATTAAGATCCACACAAAACAAATGCTCCCAGCTTGCGTCCTATGAGTTGTATTGACGTTAAACAGGTGCAGGACGAGAGATGTGAATAAAAAGCAGACATGACAACCGTAATTTAGATTGTTGTTTAAATCTTGAGGGTAATTTTTTTGCGTGTGTGAGTGTTTTATTAATCAGACTTGCTCTGTGGCTCGTAGCCAACATCACCATCAGCCAATGACAGAGCGGTAATGTTTGCTGCTTTATCCCAAATGAAATGTTTGGACTGGCTGGAAGCCAAAATGTATGGGTTGATTTTAATCTATGAAGACAGTGTAGCACTTGATGCACGGGAAGGAAACATACATGCACATCTTTAGCTTTATGCAGGGCTGGACTGGGACTGAAAAACGGTCCTGGCATTTTGAGTCGTGGCAACTCAGCACTTGGAGGGGCCTGTGAGATGCGTCGAGCGTGCACGTCACCGGGCATTTGCAACCATTCTTTGTATCAGTGCTCCGCAACAGGAGGTGCAATTTGAAACTAGCTGCTCAGATCACAGGCCTGTTATGGTCTGGACCGGATCAAAACCACAGGCGGCCCAGCAGGCATCACCCAGTACGCCAAATGGTCAGTCCATGCCTGGTTTTATGTACCACTGGTGACACCAGCAGTGATGAATAGGGGTGGGACTTAGAGCCACCTCCAACAAACCAATACCATAGGAATTGTTCACCTCCAACTTTATAAATTCCTCTCAACAATTCTCGTTTCTGGTTTTCCAAAATTCTGCATCGCGGTACAATTACATCACGACTTTGGGAGGGTGAAGGCACTGCAGCAGATCGAATTTGGACGATTTTGTGAAGCTGCACCTCCGACCGAGGGGAGCAGATTATCCTACAGAAACTGGGGTTTTGCTCTGTCAGGCCAGTGAGAGCCTATCCCCCTAGGGGGTGAAGGATTTTTGACCAGAGGGGAGACACAAAAAGCAGAGGGGGGTAAATCCCCCCCAACAAATCACACCCTGCTCATGGTGCAAAACACAGAGTAGAACTTTTTTTGCTACCTAAACTACTCAGGAATTGATAAAGGAATTGGACTGATAGGCACCCCTAGTGATGAATAGAACAAACTAGAAAAAGGTTTTCTAGATCTGAATATGAAGAGGTAGTTCGCTCCACAGATTTAATTTAAAGTTTGGCTCCTGGTGCGCCTATGAACATCTGTTTGTTTGACCTCATTATTCTAGAGGAATTATGCCGATATGCAAGATCCTGAAGGTGGGACGACGCCAGGACATTAAGAGGCTTAAAACCTAGCAAAAAAATATCAAAACCAATCCAGTATTAGACAGGACGCCAGTGGAGGGAAGCCAGAATTGGTGGTATACGCTCATGTACAAGAAAGTCGGGCTGTTTGGAAGCAAAACATGAAGAAATGAGGGATGACAGCACTGTATATTCTCCCAATCCTGCATCAATGTCAATATCTGTATTCAATCCATCTCCTCATTGCGTCAATCCAACTCCACATGTCAGATGTGTCATCTTTCCCCCATCTTTCCCCTAAAGACTCTTGCTTTGACTGTTGGTTTGTCATGTTCTCACATCTACGCTACCGTTTCCATCCCCTCCCTTGCTCATTTGCTTCCCTCTGGTTCCCATCACGTCTTTATAAGCAGCTTTTTTGCAGTAGCAGTCACACAGCAGGACAGTTACAGCCCTGCTCTGAGAGTCCGCTATGAGCAGGTAAACTTGGAGCCTTCATAGCTCGAGAGTGTGCAGTAAAAACTGTGATGGTGAGTAGATTATCTGATTTTATGGTGTTTTTTCAGGATGAGTTCATAGATAAATAAGTGTGGCTTCATTAGGAATGTGAGCAAAAAATAAAAAACTAAAAGAAAATCATGGGGGGGGGGGTTGAGCTTGTGGGCACCCCGCGCTGATCACCACTGCCCGTATGTGTGCGTGCACCAATGTGAGTGTGTGTGCAGGCCATCTATCACGATGACAGGCGAGTGCGTGTTTACTTAATGATGTGGGGGTTTATTTATGAAGTGATGGCCGACGTGTGGGAGGGAGGAAGGGGGAGGCTGAGAGAGGAGGGAGAGATTGAGACAGCCTGAGGATGTGACATTAAAATATCATCAAGGTGATGGATGTCCGCACGCACAACATTAGAGAGAAGTACAAAAAACAGCTGCGCGACGGATGGCAAGTCGTATTCTGGACTTGTGTGTGAATGCTGCAAACTGTGTGCGTGTCTTCTAATGACTGAGTGTTTTGTTGTGTGTGTGTGCGCGCGCGCTTTTCTGAGTTCATTAAGGTGTCGCTGTTGTTTACGACTCACAGGGTAATGAGTTGAAGGTAAGATGCATGAGTTCACGAGTGTGTGTGTGCACGTAGTCCTGATTTGATTACATTGTAAGGACTGGAATCTGTTTACTCCACATTTTGCAGGTTCACATGATTTAAGTCACTTCATTCCAGCTGAAAATGTAAAGCTCAAACAGTAAGCTCAGATTTAGGTTTTCAGAATATGATCAGAGTATGTAAATGTGTAGATTTTACTGAATTAACAAACTAAAACTGCAGCATTTATGAAAAATATTAATTTAATTAGGAGAAAATTGATATTTTGGTCATTTTGAATCAGTTGTGTATCTACAATAAGGACTTCTCCCACTGGTGACATCACTCAAAGTGGGTGGAGTCTCTAGAAACAGGAAGAAATCCTCTGAACGGAGAAATACTCACGGTTAGTCAGATATAGATGCAGTAGAAGGCGTTATTACAGATTGTGGTGATCATTTCAACCAAAAAACATGTTCATTACTATGCTACTGTATGTGATGCAGCAGCAAAAGCACCATAAAATAATAATAAATTACTTTAAACTAAACAGTTTGGAGAAAAAAACTTAAATTTTGACTTAATTGATCTGAGTGGGACCAAAACTAAAGGGATTACTGTCCTCATTCAACACCATTCAATCTCAAATTATATATTTATATACTTATACGCTGCCTTCAGTTTCACAATACATAATTATTTACTAGGGGTGGGAAATATGACAAAAATAGTGAAATCCTGATTTTGTCACGATTCATTTTTACCTTGTGGTTTGTGAAAACCAGCCCTAAATGATCAATATAACACAACATTTAAGCTAAGCAACATTTCTGAACAGATTATAATAGGTTTGAGAGATTTTGCATCAGACAGTATAGCACACTGGTTCCTAAAGATGGAGTCCCAGCTGTGGCTGTGCAAATACACCATGTAGGTGGTCTTAAGATAATCTACAGAAATCCTACTTTAAAAACTGAAGGTGGCATATTTAATCTTAGGAGAAAACTAACTAAAATGCTAATTAGCAAAGTTTGTAAACTTTAACCAACAGGAGTCGGAGCTATTTGAAGGCCGATTACGTCACAGTGATGCAACAAAGGCTGTCCAAATTTGAATGCTCCTCCAAACGTGGCACTCAAATGTGTCCTCAAGGCCCACTGCCCTACATGGTTTAGAGCAGGGCTGATACTCCGGATCCGGCCCATGAGCTGCATGTTTCTGGCCTGCCAGCCGTATACTGCCGTCATTCTTTCACTAAATCCAAGCCGCCATTGCGAATCAGCGCGGTGTCACCCACGCAGCTCGTCATTACAGGATGAGGAGCTGCACTACTGAAGTCTCACTTTCACTACAAGGCTTTATTAGACAAACACACTTGTAAAAGTTGTCAAATATGCTTAAATTCAAACAGATTTCTCAAAGAAAAAGCAAAATAGATCCAACTCTGAATGCCAAAAACATACAAGCAAAAACCGATTTCTGTACACTTTTTGTTGTTGTTCTAGAGGTCTTCCAGTTCCCCTTACTCATTACTGTACATAGCAGATGTAGACCATACATTATAGTCTAACATTGTCTTAGTGGAGTGTTTAAGTCTGTTCACCAGAACTCCTTCCAGACAAATCAAACTAAAGGTAATTAGAAGGTAGCTTGACCCATGATTTGGTAGCTGAAAAACAACAAAAAGACCATGAAGATCGACTAGAATGGCCTAAAAACATACAAGATGATGACAAACTTAGACACATGAAGTCAAAACATTTTAAAGACAAGGAATGAACGTAAATGCAAAGAAATCTGAGCGACTGTAGTCTTGTTAGAAGCTGGAGTACAATCCAACATTGCTGCTTTGATTTGATTGCCAACCCTTATTCTTCAAATTCTACAAGAATTGTCAAATCACAATCCAAAAAATCAAGCCCCCAAACCACTGCCTAATCACATACTGGATGGTTTAGAACTAAACAAAAAATATAGCATCTATAGTCAAAGTTCTCCCAGCTCAGCTCATAGAACAAAGGCAAAACTTTTCGTGTACTTTTCAGCTTTAATTGGCTATGAAGACAACCTATCATTTGCATATAGAGAAAGCAGACAGAGAGTGTGATTGGCATAATTACAAGGGTGACCTATCCGCAGACAGGGAACATGGTGAACTGCTCAAATTAGAGACAGATACACAGACGGAGCAGAGGTAGGAACTGAGGAGGGGACAGGCTGAGGTTTTTGGTTTAGCGTGCACTCAGTGACAAAGACCTCCATCTCATCAATGAAGAGATTAAGGGTTTTGTTTGTATGGCTAACATATCTTATAGAAACTTTGCAAACACAGACATCTTTTTTAGAAAATCTGCCTTGGCTTTGTGCATGGAGCTTCAAAACTCTTTCTCTGACTGTTCAAGGATACATGTGAGCATAAAAGAGCAGTGCGGCGCGCTGGAGGTGACGGCTAAAAGGCTCATCAAACAAGGCCGATGTGAGCGAGCGCCTCGCTCAAGTGGTTCGCATTTATGCTGCACTCAAACCACACACCGGGAGAGAGAAAATAGCTAAATGTGGAGTGAATCAAACAGTGGGGGCACTGATGACTCCACTTCAACATCGGCTGAAGATGAGCAACACTCAGCGTGGGAACAAAAATGCACTGAATTCTACCTGATAGTTAGCTCAGACTTGGATTTTAATCAATAACATGAAGATATTTCATTGTGTTACCGTTTGTATGGAAGATTGCTTAACCTCAAATCAGAGACGGCTATGTTTATTTAAATGAATTATTCTATTTTCTTCTGCTTATCCAAGGTTGAGTCCACGAGGATTCCAAGATGGAGAGGGGTATTCCAAGATCTCTCTCTCTAGCTATTCTTAGAGGAAGCCAAAGAGTTCCCAGGCCAGGCAGGATGTATATAATCCCTCCGGTGAGTTCAGGGTCTGTACTGGCATCTCTCCCAAGTGGATTATGCCCAAAAAACCTCTAGGAGGCATCCTAATCAGATGCTCAAACCACTTCAATTAACTAATTTCACTGAGGAGGAACAGCGGCGAAACTCCTTACCTCTGAAGATGGAGCTCATCTCTAAGGAGAGCCCATCAACCCTATGTCTAAATCATGACCTGGTCCAACCAGGAAATAAAGAGCTCTGCCTTGAGGCTCAATTTTTTTACAACAGACTTGAACAACATCCTCATTACTGAAGATGAAGCCCTGATCTGGTGCTTTATCTTCCATCACTCATGAACAAGACACCAAAATAAACTCATCTACTTGATTCAAAGACCCAATGGAAGCATTCCACTTTATCCGGTTTAGAGCAAATAGAATAACATCATCTGCAAAAAGCAGATATAAGACCCCAGTGTTCTCCACTACTACACCCTAAGAACACCACAAACAGGATCAGAGACACGAGTCAAACCCACGCTGGGATCAAGCTCATCTTCTTGTTAAGGATGAGAACCCTATTTAATTGGAAACAGAATTTAATCATCTCATTTACGGAGTTTTTGGTCATTATTCATCCACTCTTGTATTTCAGGTCTGACACATTAAAACCAAGTTCTGAAATTAGAGATTTTAAGAGTAGTAATGAGGTAGAAGAAAAAAAAAAAACACCTTAATTCAAACAGAGGTTTGGTATAAAAGCTAAATTCAAAGGGACGGGTTTTTGAGGAGAAAAGGGGTTAAGACGAGCTTAAATTTGTTATCATATGTGTGAGCTGTTTCAAAAGATTTCTCCAAAAAGATCAAAAGGACTTTGAATATTTTCTTCTGAAAGGACTTCAGAATATAAAAGGCCAACGTGATGGTAACAGTTTGACACAAATAGCCTCTGATTGATGAGATGGTACAAGAATCAGGATCCGTCTTTCATCATTAGGATAAAAAACAATACCAGTACATAGGAAGACATTATTTCCCCAAACTAACCAATCTTTACAAAAAACTGCAATACAAAGGTACACTCGTTTCTGTTGACACTGCTGCCAACTATGTGCTCAAAGGACTCTTACATGCTGTAAGGTTTATTCTAAATAGAATTTCAGATCTTTCTCTTATTTATTTTTGGTAGAAACGGGTTAAAGGACCATTCATGCATCAAGTCCAGAAAGTTGTACCAGTTCCCTAGCGGCGTTTAAGACAACAAATACACAGAAAATAAAAGAAACCAGCTTTTAGAACAACCGCTATTCCTGAAAATGTAGCCATTTCAACAACAAATAAGATCTGCATATATTACAAAAGCCTGAGTATGAACTGACCTGCCTACAGCCCAGATGGGGGGGGGGGGGGGGGGGGGGGGGGGGGGGGGGGGGGGGGGGGGGGGGGGGGTTCTTATTGGGCTTTGGGTTGACGCGCTAAAACCAAAAGTCGTAACAGGATACCAGGGAGTTTTGTTTTGTTGTTTTTATACACAGGCTGATTGAAAGGTGCTGCTATGTGGTTATTATGGGAGTTTTAATTTGGTTTCTTCTCATATAAAATAATATACACAAGAAATAGAGATGCACCAATACCAGATGTATTCAAAGTACAAGTATGAGTACTTACATATAAGTACTGAGTGCTGATACGAGTACTAATAAACGCCATTGATCCAAGTTAGGGTTTGGTACAACAGAAAAAAAATAAGTCAAATACTAGTTTAGCCTTTTTAAAATATATTTTTATACACAATAACTTTAATCATCATCAGCTGGTTGATTAACTATAAAACAAAAAGTCACGTTAATCTGAAGTAAAGGTTAGCTTTAATCAGCTCTACTGGTTTCTTCTGTGTAGCCGTTAGCAAAACGTTAGCGCCTAAATTAAACATGCTAACATGGAATTGATCGGGCATTACGAACAGATTACTGGTACTTTACCAAACCAGACGTTTGTATTATGAGAATTTGGACAACTACTGCATAAAAACAACAACTACTACTACAGATATTACTACAACACAAGTAAATTGATTCCATCTGCTCCAGTTAGCTGCTGTTGTCGTTCAACTGAGAGCTGAGCATCATGCTACGTTAAATAGTATCGGCTCCATATCAGAGTATGAGTACATGACCTTAGTGTCTGACTGATACTGTATCGGTGTATACCTAATAAGAAATGTTATGCATGTACAAGTGTCTGGCTAAAGGGGGCACTGGGGGGGACCAGCACATTTACAGCCCCCACTGGGTGGTACCAGTACTAGAAACATTATAAAGACATAAACATGTATGCTGTGATGGAAGAATAGATGTTTACTCATACAAAGTTTACTGATGCACTTTTCATTGATTTGGAGTAGAATTTTAGTCCAAATATTAGTTGTAAATATGGATATAGACCTTAACAACACAAGAAGCTGACATGAAGTGAGGATAAATAAAAGCTAAAGATAGTAGCATTCCATTATTCTCCATTTCTCCTTCTGTGTACCCAGTATATAGCCTCCTTCATGTTTTACTGTTTCCATTCTCACCATGTGTGAAGGTTTGTGTGATTGTAGGTGGAGTGTTTCATTATCGGGCTCCTCGGGGGAGGATCCCGCAGCGGGTTCTCGCTGTGGACATGACTCCCTTTATCTGGGTGAAATATACCAATTCGATCAGAGGCTGCGGCGCAGACTGGCTGTGCTTTAATTGCATCAGAGTTTCGGTACCCAAACCGAGACAAAACCCCTTTTTTCTGCGTGGGTTTTTGTAACGAATGACAAAACCCTGCAGGCGCAAGAGACAGCGAGTGTAACGTGTGTGTGTGCTTAATGAAGACTGAGTCACTGGGCTCCGTTGTTCAATAAACACTAACTACAGTAAGTGAGGAGGTGAGCGCTGCAGGAGGCAGGGTGTATCGGCTGATTGGAAATCAGCCACGCTGTTGGTGAATCCATCCTGTGCATCTTTTTTTCCTTTGCTAATCAACATTAGTAGATGCGGGGATTCTGATCTGGATCAAAGTGCGATTTTCTGCCTCTCTGGGCTCACGATTAAAAAAATCCGTGTTTAAAAATGGGTGATAAATGGCTATCGATTTCCAGCTCCAGTATGCTGAGTTTGCGAGTGTACGGAGGTAAATCAAACGATTCCTCGGGCCGGATCAATGAGGGTTCAGGGACACTTAGCCGGGCTGCCTGGTTAAGAGAGGCAGTGATCGGAGATTTCAAAGCGCTGCTGGTCATGTCAAAACAAGAAAGAGGGAAGAAAGAGCAGAGGTAAACGAGAGAGGATTATGGGAGAAAATAGAAGTTGTGGTATTGAACTAACAGGAAGGTTAGATGAAAATGTCAGGATCTCTTCGAAAACTAAATGATGAGAACAGGTGGTGCACACCTCGAAATGTTAACGAGGAAGCTGAAAATAGCAAAACAAGCTCAGCCTTAAAAGAACATAGACATATTTTATTATTATTTCAAGTTCTTGCCATAGTAGGGTGTTTGTGTTAGATGCAAACTCACCCGTTGAGGGTCGAACTCCAGAACTCGGCGTCTCGCTGCGTCCAGCTCCTCGTAACCCGGAGCGGCTCGGGCCTGCTGGTACTCCCTCCGCAACCCCTGAATACGCTGATCGCTGAGGAGACATGGATGAGAAATCATCATAAACCTGAAGGGAATCGTGAGACGATCACACATCGCTTCGTCTGAGAGCTAAACAGGTCGAAGGCGGTATATATTCTGCATAATCTTTTATTAAACTCTATGGCTTTACGTTGACAACCCGTGACGGCGCAGGAAGGCAGACAGAATATTCACAAAGCTGAGAAGACGTCAGTGTCTGAACTGAACCTTCTACAGCTGACAGAGAAACCCCAGGTGGAGGGAACGACGTGATGGATGAGCTTCTTCACTTTAGAGTCAAACTCTAGATCAGCGATTGTCCTGAACTCAATCAAAAAAATGTAACAAAAAAGGACAGAATGAGGACAAAACCTACAGTAAAGAGAAA
This sequence comes from Callopanchax toddi, assembly GCA_006937965.1. Lineage (NCBI taxonomy): Eukaryota > Metazoa > Chordata > Actinopteri > Cyprinodontiformes > Nothobranchiidae > Callopanchax > Callopanchax toddi. The sequence goes on along the minus strand of SSNR01000057.1, from coordinate 2,687,718 downwards.
CATCATCAGGTGTCTTATCCTGATATGATGACTGTTTGCTATTTAGCCTTTGGGAGTAAAACCAACTGAAACTTTCCACCTCAGCAGCCATAAACCTCAGTAAGGCCTTCATCCCACTTCGCTAAACACACACCGAGCCTCTCGCTCTAAAGCTGTGACCTGCAGGCAGGTATTGACCAAAACACGGCGAGGAGGAGAGAGTAAATCCGTCAGACTGAAAGCAGATAGAGAGCTTCATTAGTGAAGTACATAGCCTACATGCTTAAGTCTCTCCTGTGACCCCGTCTTTAATTAGAAAATCTGCTTGAGTGTGCGTTTGTGTGTGATTCCGGGTGCACGCTGCGCCGCCGGTCCTTGTGATTTGGTATGTGGGACACACAGCGAGTTTCTGACGGCGCAGCTCGTTTAATGCAGCCCGTCTCCTGTTCGTCTCGCTGGGGACGGACGGCTGAGTCACTCAAACTTCTGAGTGTTGATATTCAAAGTGTCGCTATCTTTCTGCACAAATGTGTGTGTGTGAGAGGGAAAGAGAGCTGCAGAGATGTGCTGGCAGGAAACTTGGTCCTGATTTCCTGCCATGTGGGAACAACTTTCAGAAGTTTCTGTGTTACAGTGAAACGCCAGAACAGATGCTTCAGTTTTATAACCGTGGAGTGTTTGGCACAGCAACTATGATGGGTCTAAATCAGTGCAGGTAACTGCTATTAACATATATGCAGATGATCTCTATTTATTCACTTTTTGCTTTTTCTTTAAGAGCTGCACAATATATCAAAACTTGTTGTAATCCCAGTATCAGATGTAGATTCAGATTTTGAGGGTTGGGATAATATCTTTCTACAGTCCTACTTTCTTTATTAAGGGCACTAGTACATAAACACTGAGTCATCATTATTGCTATTCACAAGTTACTCTTTTGTATCTGTCCTAATCCTTGATTTGATGCAGCTTCAGCAGCTTTAGAGGGAATAAATAAGGGGTGGGACTTTAACGCGCTAATGTCGTTTAATTAATTAGGAAAAAATAATGCGTTAAAAATAATTAACGCAATTAATCACAGCTTGCATTTGGAGCAAGATTTCCTGCTACCCTGATTATCCTGATGCACACAGAAGCCGGTGTCCTCGCTACCCAACTCGAGGTAGGCTCGGTCCGTCTTCTACCGCACAAACCAGAAGTAAGCGGATGTGAAAATGAATGTTCTAGCTTTCAGATTTATTCCCGCCACATTTTGTACGGTCCGTTTTAGTTGGAAGGTCCGGTTTAACAACAGGGACAGACAAAATAGTGACCCGACTCGTCCAGGACCCCGCAATGGATACGAGGCAGAAGCGTCTCAAGACAGTGGGTCAGTTTGAACAGCTAACCAGACTGGGACAATAATAATAAAGAAAGAGACTCACACAGAGTGTTTAAATACATTTCTTCATAAATTAAAGGAGCTTAAGTTTTTTAAATTCATCGAGTTATTTTTGAATAAAACTGATGGCTTTTTGGGGCAAATTTTCTTGTTATTTTTAAAATGTAATTAATTGCGATTAATTATTCACAAAGCCTCCAATTAACTCGATTGAGTCCCACCACTAGAAAACATACATCAAAACAATTTGACTGGTAATAGTGAGCTATGACTTTTGGGATCAGTACATTGTACAGAATAGAGGAAATTCACAAAAAAACGGTGGGAAAATGTCCACGCAGACAACAGTGGGAGCTATATCTCAGTCTGATGTCACAATGACAACATTATTTATTGTTGAATCATGATTTCTGACCATAACTTTAACCATGTGAGGCCTTTAGATGTTGTTCTGGGTTCTATTGTTCTTGAATTTCTTTATAACGGGACAGGATGCGCTGCTTTTTGAGATCGTTTAGCCTCCTTCACGTTGTCAGACACCATCTGTTGGAGTTTTATCCTAATTCTGGCAGTGATCAGGCCTGGGTGTGGCTAGTGGAACCGAACTCTTCAAAATTATGTGTAATCACTGTTAATTCAAGATTTCTAGAAGAGATTTCAGGCAGTACTTTTTTCAACAGCTTTTACTGTTATGGTGGATGGAGCAGAGAGCTCAAAGAATGGATGCAAGTCAAGCTGTTGTTGTTTTCTCCTACCTCTCCGTCAACGCAGCCATTAGCCAATCCCCGGGCTCGTAATTAGGTCTGCCATCTTGATTGAGCGAACGTGTCGCTCTCCAAATGAAACAACACTGTAATTATCTCATTACGTCGCGGCCTCCATCACTGACAGGGCTGAATATTATCATATTAATGGCTGAAGACGGAGGCTGCTTCTGCTTAAAACATTAGCGGAGGGTGATGGAGCAGCGGTTTGATGGGTTGACAGTTCAGCAGGTGTAAATGAGTGTCCTATATACAGTATATGTGTTAACACAGAGCCAGGTGAGCTGCTGTGTTATCAGCTGCTAATAAAGGCTGCTTTTAGCCTGAGGCCTGGCGTGTAAACACAACGGTTTGAGCTTTAAGGACCAGAGCGATTCAGCCAGCAGCTTTAACGTTTCTGATAGCACTTAAACGAGACGCCCTTTGCCTTCAAATCTCTTCTTTCATCCATTTTTCAGAATGGAGGTTGATCTGAGCGCGCACCGAGACATGGAAATAAAACAAAGAGGTGGGGACTGTGAGAGGGAGGGGGTGTGGAAAAGAAAAACATCAGAAAATGGCAAAATCAAACTGCAACATAAAGAAAAGAGGAGACACAAAACTGTTAATTATGTGGAAGTGTGGCTGTGAGCTGGTGTGAGGGCAGATTAATTAGGACGTCTGCTGGTTTGGTGGCTTGTTCCTGCTGTGGTCAGCTGATGTTAACAAAACACACTGAAGGAAGGTTTTTAGGAGCCTGAACGTCGGTGCACACCAAGGAATTTAAACAGAAAGTCGTCAAGTATGTCTAATTTTATGTCTTTTATAAATCAAATAACTCTTTAATAGCTTAGAAATAGTGACCATCTTTGAATTCTTTTCATATTCACTGCAAGATGTTTGAAGGCAGAGAAAAAAACATTTTAATTGCTTCGAGAGATCGCCAATAAAATACATTTTAAAGAGACAGAAGACAACAGCCCTATACACAGACTCTAATGACGTGTTTATTTCAAAGGAACTGTTTTCAGCGTGTCCTCAGGCGGCTGCTGTCTGACAGCTGAACACATGGCGTGCTTTTCAGACATCCGTCTTAATGAGGAAGTCACTATATAACGTCTAAAACGGGGTGGAACTTTGCAGGAACAACTCAGAAGCTGTAAAATGACCCAACGCACCAGGATTAGTAGATCACGTAGCGTCGTTCCTGAATATTCCACTAATTAGTCACACCTGTCTTGAGTGATTTAAGAATTCCACTTCGTCACGACGTCAGGTAAACTTAGACGCGTGTAATCCTCGCGCCGTTAGTCGAACCGCGGCAGAAATCACAGAACACGTTCGGCGATGTGTCATCCGCGTCGCTTTACAAGCTCACCTTCGGCTTGCTTTTCTTAGCGCGGTGATGGATTCAACAACACACCTCTCCAGAGTCTTCACATCTCTGCTCTCTGGCCTCCCTTTTTCTCGCTCCTCTTTCATCTCGTCTCCCCGTTTCTTGCTGGAGCTACAAAGACTGCCTTCTGGCTAATAAGATTTGACAAGCATAGCTAACCTTTTTTCTCCACAGGTCGGCCTCTAGCGAGGCTCTAATCAAATGTGACGCTCATCAGCGTACACACCTGCCATTGAAGGCCTAATGAAAATGTCTGACGGTAAATTAGGGAGACAGTGCTGGAAGTCCACTGTTCAGGGCCTTGACGGGAAGCTTGTTTCCGTTTGCAAACTATAAAAACAAAGATGGATATCACAGATGGATCAAAGTTTTACGACATTAATCAACAGGAAAAAAACACAAATCTGACACAAAACACATATAAGGGACGACTTTTTGGACCATAATGATGGATGTATGTTTGCATAGATTTACAGTACACACACTGTAAGCTGCGTTTATTCCTGAGACCACACACAGCACTGTTGCTAGGTTACGGTCAGCTTCCATTCTGATATATTACATGTTGGTGGCAGTCTCCTTCTGACCATGTGTTCATCCATTTCTGTGTCTGTCTGAATGAAAGGGGTTCCGACCTCATGTTGAGCTCAGACTGGGTGAATGAGCGAAAGAAGAATACACCAGTGAAGCCACTTTTTACAGCAGTCTAGCAAAACAACAAGTTCCCATGGAGACAATTATACAGTTAGCACCATCAGCTAATCAAGCAATCTAGACATGAGAAACTGAGCATCAGAATGAGGATGGAAGGAGGTTTAAAAAACTTTGGACGAGACATGACTGATGGCACCAGGTGGTCTGGTCTGAGAGTTTCAGGAATGGCTGGAATTTTCACCCACAACCACCTCTAGGGATACAGAGAAAGGTCCAAAAAAAGAGAAAACATCCAGTGAGAACTCCAACGACCTCCACAGTCACCAGGTCTCAATCCAGTCTTTGGGATTTGGGGGGACCATGGACGTTATATGGGGGAAATGTCCCCTGTGCTTTTTTAAAAGGCAGTTTTGAGGCCGTTTTACTGTCTAAAAACAATGTTACTCAGTGTAATGCTGTCATGTCAATTTAGACCAGAACCTCAGAGGAACGCTTCCAATACCTCGTTGAATCTATACCATAAAGAATTAAGGCAGTCCAACAAAGTACGAGCAAGTTGTACCTAATAAAGTGGCTGATGAGTGTATATTACCCCATGTATTTAGAGGCATGCTACACTTGTTAGACTTTCCCCTTACATTACCCCTAACATTTTCAAGTGAAGCACACGTTTTTTAAAAGGTTCTTAAAGTTGTTCTATCAAAAAGTGAGTTAGATACAGGACTGAATAATATCGTAAAACGTGTGATTGTGAGATTTTTCTAAATTACAACACTGACATCATCCCAAAACTCTCAACACTTTAACACAACGACCTCTACCATCTAAACCAGAGGTCACCAACAGGTGGACGGCAGTCTGAATCCGGACCCAGAGCCGGTTCTGTCTAGCCTAGTGAACAACTTCCAAGCAGTCCTTTGCGGTACGAATTTTGTGGCACACGGATAAACTCAAAACTGTAAGTCACCTAAAAAACCTCTCAAGTGTCATCTCTGTCATCTCTATGGAACATGAAATTGCAAAAGTAGTTATTGTTTTAGACTTGTGTTGACACAGAAATTGAGTTTTAGGAGCTCCAACCATTAGATTTAGACAAACCGAGTGGGAAAAATCCTAAAACACCACGTTTGTGTTTTTGTGTAGAAAAACCAAAACAATGTCCATTTAGTTCAACTTTCACATTTTTAATTTGTGTTGCCGCTTTCCTTGCGGGAACTGATTTTCGTTGTACGGATTTCAAGGGTAATAAACCATCTTCTATAAACTAGAGGAGAAAATGGACGGGTGACACTTCTACATTGTTGGAGACTCATAAACAGAGAAAGTCTGAAGGAGAATATGGAGGACAGGGAGAAAACAGGCTGGTAATGAAGTACCCAGCACTAGTGGATGAGAGCTAAAGTGGTCTAACAGATCTGTCAGGCTGCTAGACTGTGGCTAATTATCCCCCCTCCTCTTTATCTGCATCAACTCCTCTGTCACTTCTCCTCTCTCGAATTTTCTCTGCCTTATATGTTATTTTCTCTCCATTTCTGGCTCTGCGTCTCTTCGTTCTCTCTCCAGCTTTCTCTTGTCTCTCTTTCCCTCCGTCTGTTGCTTCTTCCCATTCCCATCTGTCTCCTCTCCATGTCCAACCCCTCTTTCTCTCTCTCCCTCCTTTTTCTGAGTCGTCTATTTCTGGATGAGATTGGGTGTCTGGGGCTTAGTGTTTGATTTGCAAGTCAATAGTAATTTTTGTCAGGGAGTTTAAGTTGAGGGAAGTTTTAATGTGGCTGGTATTATTTCACACAGGAAATTATGAATTTGCATTAGAATCCTCTCTAGATTTGCTCTTTTTTTTCTCCTCTCACATACAAAGTTAAGGTTTCAAAAACTTCAGCGCGGGCTCCGAGCCTTTGTTACGCCTAAAATGAACCACTCTGACATCTAGATATTAGAATATATAATACGTTTTATTAAACTACTTTAAAATACTCCACTAGTTGATATTTTTACAGCTAAAAATCTACACTCACTGGCCACTTTATTGGGTACACCTTGCTAGTACCAGGTTGGGCCTTCGTGGCGTAGATTCAACAAGGTACTGGAAACATTTCTCAGAGATTTTGGTCCATATTGACATGATAGCACCACACCGTTAGACCACCAGCCTGAACCGTTGATACAAGGCAGGATGGAGCCATGCTTTCATTTTGACGCCAAATTCTGACCCTACCATCTGAATGTCGCAGCAGAAATCGAGACTCATCAGACCAGGCAACATTTTTCCAATCTTCTGTTGCAGTGTTAATTTCGTAGACGAAATATTTTCGTTATTTATTTCGTCACGAATATATTTTACCGAACGAAAACTAAACGAAATTCAAAAATATAAAACGGAAAAAGACGATGACGAAGACTAAATCGGCGGACCTTTTTGTCAGGAATGAAAGACGAGACGAGAATTGACAGTGACGAAATCCAATCAGAAAACGGGAAGAATTTGACGAACATACCAAAGAACCAATCAGCAATCGGAGCAGGCGGGACAAGAGAAGGGAACCAATCAGCAAACGTAACAGGCGGAAGTAGATGAGAAAGGAACCAATCAGAGTCCGCCTTGTCGAGACGCGCCGGAGTTTGTAAACAGCAGAGCAGACTCCGACAGGAACAAACTTTATTAAAAGTAGGTCACATGAACAGAACAGAGGCAAAGTTACGACGCTAATTTTAAGATAATAGTGATGAATGCAGCAGAGGATCAAACAGCTGTCAGGGAGACAGGAAATATGGAGTTATGGAGTGAAATGACCGAAGACGGAGCGTTGTGGCGATCACGTTCTGTGGGAGGAGACGGACCGCAGCGTGAGAACAGCTGATCAGACTCTGAGTTAAAGCCTGCAGACTTTTGATCTGACATGTCATGAGCAAAGTTCTGACAGTTTGCATTATTATGGGATTTATTTGCTCAGGACCACTAGTGTCTTTCCTGACAGAACTCAACACACAGTAGAATATGAATTACAGATCTTTGTGATTGAATTAATTAAAAAAAATATTAAAGGTCTCTAAATAAGATAATATTTAAACTACTTAATCAAATTTTCAACAAAATAGTTTATTTTAAAAGTTAATTTAGTTTTTTTCTGAAGATTAGTCTTGGAAAGGGCTGTGTCTTATAATTGGGGTCATTAACAATATTGGGAACGTTGATAAAGAGCCCATTTGTTTATATAATACTTAATAATGCACTAATGTTAATAAAAGTAAAGTGTTACCCCAATTCATTTAAAGAAATGTAAAATAAACGCACCAGAGGAAAATATATTAATAATAGTGAAATATGCCTATTTTATATTTAGCCGACTAAAATTCTGAACTATTTTAGTCGACTAAAATTAGACTAAAATTAAAACAAATTGGACGACTAAAACTAGACTAAAATTAAAAATAATTTTAGTCAAAAGACTAAGACTAAAACTAAATTAAAATTTCACGCCAAAATTAACACTGTTCTGTTGTCCTGTGGTAATTGTAGCCTCAGTTTCCTGCTCTTAGCTGACAGGAGTGGTACCCTGTGTGGTCTTCTGCTGCTGTAGCCCATCTGCCTCAAGGTTCAAGGAGTTCAGAGATGCTCTTCTGCATGCCGTGGTTGTAACCAGTGGTTATTTGAGTTACTGTTGCCTTTCTATTGGCTTGAACCAGTCTGGCCATTCTTTTTTGACATCAACAAGACATTTTTGCCCACAGAACTGCCACTCACTGGATGTTTTTCCCTTTTTTGGACCATTCTCTGAAAACCTTAGAGATGTGTGACAATCCCAGAAGATCAGCAGTTTCTGAAATACTCAGACCATGCCACGTTCAAAGTCACTTAAATCACCTTTCTTCCCCATCCTGAGGCTCAGTTTGAACTGCAGCCAACCGTCTTGACCATGTCTACATGCCTAAATGCATTGAGTTACCGCCATGTGTTCGACTGATTAGTAATTTGTGTTAACGAGCAGTTGGACAGGTGTACCCAATAAAGTGGCCAGTGATTGTATTCAAGTTATGATTTAGAAAACAAAATCTGCACAGTGGATTTTACATTTAAAAATGATTATTTTCTTATATAAGAGGTTATTATTATGGAAAAGATAAATGTTTGTTGTTTTAGGGAAAACCAACATAAGAAAAATGATTTTCTATTTCAGTGCCAGACATTAAAAAAATAATTTATTGAATATTTTGCATTAGAAAAGTTTTTTCTAACAGAGTCCTGCTTTTGGCTTTAAGGCTGGACAGTATGACCAACACCTCATATTGAGGTAATATCCATCACAATACAGTACATTTTTAATAAAGTCAGTCAGGAATATGAAAAATCCCCACATGGAAAGTACTATTTCTTTTAAACATTTAAATTAAATCATCAAAAATAAAGAGTACTCATTTAAATGTGATTTATTTTGTCCTTATATTCAGAACACTCATTAAAAAGGCATTGCTTTATTATTATTTTAATAGCGGAACATCTTGTTCTGTTCATCCAGCTACAAAGTCTTTAATAAACTCAGGTGTTTTATCTGCTGATGTGATTTATGTGGAATTTAGCTGAAAGTGAAGCTAAAGCTAGCTTACTTCCTCTCTCTGTTTGGATCAGCATTTATTTTCTTGTAAATCATGGATTAAACTAAACTGACTGAAAAGCTGTTCTGTTATAAACTTGTTTAGTGCTAAATGTGTCATCAGCCTACAGACGACCTCTTCTCTTTCGCTCATTTCCTCCCAATCCGCATTTCAACATTAGCCAAAAGGTTTCGTTAGCTTAATAACGAGCGTCCTTGTGGTCCAAAGAAGCTCAACATACCTGCTCCAGGCTGACATTGAAGGTATATCTTTCACTTTTTCAATTCAGTCATAATGTTTTCCCTGTCTAACAAGCTAGCAGCTACTGGAGAGCAGGCTGAACCAACTCAAAGGTGAGGCAGGGTGAACTGGGGTTTCTAGTCATTCTAAAAGGTTTTAAACATGTCTGAGACCAGAAGTTTTGGTCATAACTGACTGACAGGTCCGCCTCCCACTTAGCTATAGGAAGAGATATCGAATCATCTACTTTAGACAGTAACCTATATATTTTAGATAGTAACTTCGGAGATTTGAGATTAAGGAAATCTAATACCCTTGATGGTGTTTGTAGCTCTGTTCTATTAAACTTAAATTTATGTTTTATTATAGATTTAATTTGTTGATATTCTAAAAATCTATTCCTGTCAACCCCATATTGTGAGACTATCCTGTTAAATGGGATAAAATCAGTTCCCTCAAAGAAATGTTCCAGGTATATGATTCCTTTACTCCTCCAGTCTGAGAAGTTGATCATATTGTTGTTTTGTAGGATGTCAGGATTGTTCCAGATGGGTGTACGCCTGCATGGAATCAGTGAAGACTCAGTCATTTTCAGATACTCCCACCATGCTGTCAGTGAAGAGCTGATGTTAGGGCTTTTAAAGCAAGCATTTCGTTTAATGTTTGAGCTAATAAATGGTAGATCTGAAATCTCTATATTGTTGCATATTGTCTGTTCTACGTCTAACCAGGACTCATCTAGTGGGTCCTGCTTAATCCATCTTGAGATGTATTGTAGCCTGTTGGCTAAGAAGTAATGATAAAAATTAGGTACATCGAGTCCTCCTCTATCTTTGGTTTTCTGTAGCGTTTTCAGGCTAATACGTGGAGGCTGTCTCTTATACNAGCAAACAGTGAGGGGGAGAGTGGACATCCCTGCCTGGTCCCCCTCTGAAGACAGAAGCTGGCTGATGTCCGGTCGTTTGTCCTGACACGAGCTGTTGGAGAACTGTATAAGATTTTTAACCAGTTTATAAAAGAATTTCCAAAACCAAATTTATGTAGGGTTGCAAATAAAAATTTCCAGTTTACTCTATCAAAAGCTTTTTCTGCATCTAGAGATAAAATATTAGTTTCAATGTTTTTACTGTTAGAGTAATCTATTAAACTAAGTAATCTACGTGAGTTTGTGGACGAGTGTCTTCCTTTGATGAAGCCCGTCTGATCAGGATGTATTATGAGGGGAGTCACCTTCTCTAATCTTCTAGCGAGGGCTTTACAGATGATTTTGAGATCAGCATTAATAAGTGATATGGGACGATAACTGGTAGGAAATACAGGGTCTTTACCTGGTTTTAACAGGAGACTAATGTTGGCAGAGTTCATATTTGGTGGCAGTCTGCCATTTCCTTCTATTTCTTGTATCATTCTGAAGAAGATTGGAGCTAGAGTATCCCAGAATTCTTTATAGAATTCAGCTGGAAATCCATCTGGACCTGGAGCCTTCTTATTGGGCATGGTTTTAAGGGCCTCCTGGAGGTCAGCTGGGGTTAATGGTGAGTCCAGGGCCGTCGCTTGACCATCTGACAGTTTAGGAAGTACTATTCTGTCTAGAAACTGATTAATCTCATTATCTGATGGGTTAACCTGTGGAGAGTATAAGGTTTTATAAAAATCTCTGAAAGTGTTGTTTATACCTTCAGGATCATAAACTGTATTCCCAGTCACGTCTTTAACTGCAGATATAGTTGTTTTTTCTTTATTTTTTTTCAACTGGTTGGCTAGAAATCTACCTGATTTATTACTATGTTCAAAGTTTTCCATTCGAAGTCTTTGTGCTAAAAATTTTATTTTTTTATTAATAATTTCATTTAGTTCTAGCTTTGCTTTCCGTACTTTGCCCTGTATTTCTTCTTCCTGGGAAGTCTCTAAAGATTTAATGATTTCTTCTAATTCCTGAGTTCGTTTGTTCTCT
>SSNR01000057.1:2656620-2676090 GCA_006937965.1 Callopanchax toddi | reverse complement strand
AAAAAAAAAAAAAAAAAAAAAAAAGGTGAGGCAGGGTGAAGGTCAAGAATTTAGAAAACGTGTTTAAAATTAACCTATTAGTTTGTAAAACGATCAAAAAGTTGAGACCCCCACATTAAAATGACGCTCATATAAAACCAAAAACACTATGTACGAGCGTGCGCCGCAACAGGAAGTGCAGATTAGAACGAGCCGCTCAGATCACAGGGAAGGGGCGTGTCTGGGAAACCACTCACCACTGTCTTATACACCTTCCTTTCATTCTTTTCTTTTTCTCATAATCTAATAAATAATTACAGAGTAGAAATAGTGACTAATAATGCTTAAAGTAAATTCCTCTCAGCTTGTTGCAGGATTTTTGAACCAAACATGAACAGAGATCCAGCTGGTGGCTTTAGAAGTTTGATAATTCAACACTAAGTTGGAGAAACGACAGAGGAGGCGTCGTTGACCTTTAAGAGATGTGCACTGCTGCACCTGTATGCCATTTTATGTGTGAGGGAGTCAGCAGGAGGGGATTCTATTCGTAGAGTTCAAACTGAGCCTGCTGCACATTTAAAAGATGCAAATACATTTATCTAGATGCTGTGCTTTGCACTAAACTTTATTGTGATTATCAAACGTTTTAAGTCATTGTAGTCAATGACTTTCCTAAATTACTTAAAACATTTAGCAAAAGCCCTGAATTTGTTAGGATTAATAGATCAATTCACACACATAATCACATGCTGTAGTGAAAACAACAACTCACCTGTCTGCCTGTGTCGGGTTCTGAGAAGCAGGCGGGGCTCTGATCTTGTTCACTTTGGCGTAGAGTCCTTCGATGTCCTCAGAGGTCGCCTGAGGCAGGCCTTGCCCCCCTGCTGGTAATGCTGGGGAAGGCGTGCGACTGGGGGACCGCGGTGATGGCTGCTGGCGGAACTTGTTGATGCGAGCGTAGTGTGGGTCGCTGTCGTCATCGTCCAAATCAGGAAGGGAGCTCTGGTCGGGGGTGGTGTAGCCGGAGCGGGCCTCGGCGAGGCGTGGGTCATAGCTGTCAGGAAGAGAGCAGGGGAGATGGATGATGTAAGTCACATTTTTACTTACTTTATTCAATCTTCCTATTTTCTTTCACTGTAAATCTCTTATTATAAACAATTTTCTCTTTACCCATCTCTGTTGTCAGGAACTCTGTCCAGCTCCTCCTCACTCAGGGCCTCCAATCTGCTCTTTGATCCTTTCGTATCTTTGTTCTTGTCGTCTTTCTTCTTACCAAACCTGAACAGGACAAACGAGACAATCAGGGAAATTAATTTTAGACACAACATTTCTCACCCAGAACTCCCTTTTTTGCAGTGATTGAAAAATAGACTTGTTGTGGAAGGTTAACTTTGCTCCGCAAACGTACCGAAGCCGGTGTGCAGGCTCTGATCGGACTCGATGTTTTTTCCATCTTTGCAGGTTGCATCGACTACTGCTCTGTAGTGACTTTTTATACCTTACATCGACTAGTCGCTGATCACGTGATTATGGCTGACAAAATGGATTCCTCAGGTGTAAGTGAGACAGGTCGTCTGTGGGTATTCGTCGGCACAATGAGACGAGACAAACATGTTATGTGTGAAGTTGTGAGACGGTAATCAAGTAAACTAATTTTACTCTCAATCACGTGAACATTTAATGTGAAGGGGTTGACCCTTTGATCAGTTCCAGGGCGATCAGTCTATCATCTCTCTGGCGGTGCGCTAATCAAATGGATATTTATTCAAAAAAATACTTCTTGACAGCTTGTGACAACCCTGCCAATTGATTGTCCTTATGCAATCAACTTGACGGTGAGTTGTTTGCTTTGTTTATTTTGTCTTACTAAAAATGTGGTGCTACATTCAACCATTTCAAACCACTGTAGAGATAAAGGCTCGACTAACGAGCTTTGAGTGATTTTCATCATTAAAAAGCGAATGTCTTTGTTATAATTATGGCTCAACGTTAGACCACAAACTGACTAAAACTGTTTTGAGTTTTTGTCGACTAAAACTAATGCATATAGACAAAAATGTGCCAAAAACTAATCAGCATTTTAGTCCAAAAGACTTGAGACCGTCATGCAAACTACCAGTAATGATCAACATGTTGGGTACCCCTGCCGTACACCAATTTTGCACATCTACTGACTGTTATGCTCTCAGACAAACCAAGTTTGTCTACATCTCTTATTAGAGATCAAACCAACAGCAGAAGTGTCATCTGCAAACTTTACAACATCATCATATACTGTATGAGTATTGTGTACAGGAGGGGGCTCAGAACACATCCTTGTGGAATGCCAGTGTTAAGTAGAATTGTGGAAGAGGAGACACCATGGATCTTCACAGACTGTTCTGCTCATTGAAAAGTCCAGAAATCAACAGGACATCAATGGTCCGAGTCCTAGAACCAGATGTTTGTTGACTAGGACCACTGCAATGATGGTGTCAAATGCAGAAGTGAAATCCAGAAATTGCATTTTGGAAACAACAAAAATACAGATATGTGAACATAAAATTTTTTTTTTTAAAGTTTTTGCAAAATGTTATTTCTTTATTTTGTGTCCTAAAATCAACTACTTTTGTCTGATTTTGTAATCTTAGATGCACCATTTTGGAAAAAGTTTTTTGTTGTTGTTGATTTTATGCCAAGAAAAGATTAAATTAGCAGTTTGTTATTTTTGTTTGCTCAAAGTTTAGACAAAGTTCTCTGATTTCTTCTAAAACTAATAAAAACCCACCCTTTGATGATACTGTTCCCTGCACCTTTACCTTTATGTCAGATCACATGGATATCTGCCATGTGTACTTTTACTTTGAAGGCAAGGTTTATGGACTTGAATAAAACCCTTTTGAAAACTTTTATGATGAAACAATAAATATCATCCAGGCAACAGAGCTTGTAGAACGGTATAAACTCGTATTAAACACCTTGCACCAGCGCTCTGAATGCTGATAGACTCACACTGAGACACAAACTCATTTAAAGTCTGATTAGTTCATTAGTTACTTTGCCTGGAAAACGACTACTTAGGGGTACAGTTGTCACGCAGCATATGGAGCCTGAATATTTGAACATTTTATTTGATGAATCCCACTGCTGTGTTATCCTTTCCTTATCAACTTCCCCACTAAAACCATCATTGCGCCTCTGAAGAGCTCATTCCCTCTGTTGAAATAAACCCCTCACCTCTATTCCTGGTATAATGAAGCTATACTTCACACTTTGGAGAAATTAACCAAGTCTTTTCTGTTAAATATTTCATATCCCTCTGTCTCACCCGCTTGTCTTTGCCTCTCACCCTCTCCTTCCCTCTGAGCTCCTGCTGAGCCAATCTAATGTCTGTGTTTATCTCATTAACAGCGAGGCACTTCTCATTACTGCTACAGGCAGATACGTGGCCTGAATGCTAACCCGCCGGCCTGGCCAAGTGGAAACCTGGATAGAGATGCCACATCGGCCCTGGCAGCATCCTGCAAACCAATTAGTGCCTCTTTCACATCATATACCAGCTTCGCTTTTACCTGTGTGGGTCATTATTGACAAATACAGGTCAGATATGAACATTGTTTATAGCTTTCTGGGAGGAATGCACAGAGAAAGGTAGAGGATTTAATTGTAGTCTCTTGATTTGGCGTCTACGGACTCTCACATCACTTTATGGGATGTACACCAACTAAAACCTGTTCTAATACCACCTGTAGCGCATCTGGATAACAGAGTTACTTAGTACCACAGTCCAGTAAAGTTAGAGGTGTGATGAAGAAGACTTCATGAAGGAGAACAGATTAGCTTGCATAGCAGCTCAATAGCCCCAAGCTACCAATTTGTGACCAAAACACGGTAGTTTGGAACAATTACCATCATTTAGTGACAACTAGGAGTGGATTTAAGGCATGGAGACATTGAAGTCGATCTACTTGTGGCATTTCTGTGAGCTTTAGCTTTAATTATTGGTAAATGTACATTTTTCTTTGGAAGACTTTTCAGACATTTTACGTAAAAAATACGTTATTAGCTCTAAATTTCACTCCAAATTTGATCACTCTTCAAGACATTCCACTCTAATAAAACTGTTGATTTGCATGGTTGGAAATAGCACATTATATGTATTGTTGCAGGAAAATAAATTGATAAGTGATTGACATGAGCTGCTTTATTTACCCATAAGCTGAAGAAAGTTCAAGTACTCAAGTTTAAAAAGGTCACGTTTAGCCATTAAATGGCTTTATAACACAAAACACACTGGTCCATTAGAAGGATCCCAAACATTTTCAGCTAATGGCCAACAAAATACCACCGGAGACCCTTAAATATCACAGGATGAAGTACCAACACGACCAAAAACACAATAAAATGTCATGACCCACAGTGACTCACTAACAGGAAACCACAGAATTGCTCCATACATTATTCCAGATTGTGTTTTTCCATTTAGTTTTTTAAATATGTAGTTTAGATGCAGCAGGGTTGGGCTGGAGTTGTTTAAAGATGCGGGACTTGCACGATCCTTACAGGCAACCAGAAAACATCTCAAAGTTAAAAAGCTGATTTTGTTTGGAAATGTGGTTTTATCCAACAGTGCTGACTTGTAGTGAAATCCATTAAATATCAGCGCTTCGATTACTTTTTATGTACTTTTTCAAACCAGTTTCAAACCACAGCTGTTAGCAAAGATATTCACGAGTTGCTGCAGCATAGCTATGGAGCAGTGTATGAACAAGAACTTGCACAGAAACCGTCTAGACCAGGGCTACTCAACAGGCGGATCCGGCTTGCGTGCCGCATCTTACCGGCCCATGAGCCACACACTGTGTCCCTCAAGCTGTAATTCTTTGACTAAATGCTCGTGGCCATTGTGAGCGCGGCATCACTTTCACTACGGACTGGCAACCTCACGTACTACAATGAGAGTTTAGAAGCATACATTTTTGAAACAAAAACAAACCTCTAAATGTGTTTCTGCTTGGTACATGTGCGTAAGGATTACATGACTTATGTATCCACTCATTTGACTGGAACTAATCTTTATTTATCCAAACAGATAAGATACTAGTAGTTCATAATAGTTCCACAGAACCCCACTTCAAAAGATCTGAACAATCCCTTTGAGCTTTTTCTCTCCATCATACCAACAAACCAATGCTTAGAGGTCAGTTTAGCGTTCAGCATCTCCCCCCCCCCGAGTCACATATGGGCCGAGGAATCTTCAACCACCGAGCCGCTTGTTGCCAAACGACGGTTTTACTTCCTGATCCACGGCCGCCCCAGCAGTGTGGGTGTTGAGCTCTCATAAAAGGCGTATAATACAACAGCTTTTATGAGCACACGGAGCTGTAGCCATAACTGGTACACCGAGCTTGATGTGTTAAATCTGAATAGTGCTCCTTTAAGCAAAACTGGCAGCTATTACATTTCCGCTCAGATCTTTGAACCATTTTGGGAAGTTTAAGAAACTGTAACATCGCTCCCTATTTGTATTTTTCTCACGGTGATATCACTGGTGCTAAGCCCTTGCTGCTTTAATGTTTTTCCACCTCACTTCCTTGAGATCACTTGCCACAGAAACAGTGTGGGCGCTGCCGCAGCATGGGTTTTTTTTCTGTTTCTATTTCTTGGAACTATTTTGATTTAAGCACACCCACATTATGCTGTAGCCAAAAGCAGACTACCAATTACCTCAGTGAAAACCATATAGAAATCACGGAATTTGAGGAAAGAAATCAGCATTATTCACCTTCTTTGCATCAATGGGCTTAAGGAACATAAAATACAGGATATTACCGACCAAAATCGCCAGGTTTTATCTAGTCCCGCCTCCACACATCCACACACAGCCTTAATCAACATTCTGAGGGGGGCAGAGGTCCACAGTTGGACCCATCATTATATCTGCATTAATTAGAAAAGCCTCTTTTTCTCACTTGTATTGTCTAAGAGAAGGAAAACCAGCGGAGGGGGGGTGACAACGAATGAGAGTGGGACATCCAATTAGAGACATACCTGCCATGAGAGGTGGTTATCCCCCCTCCCCGCTCTCCCATCGCCTTATCACTTATTCATCACCAAAGATATTCTCACACCGCCGAGAGCCGACTTAGTTAAAGACGTGGCGTTGTTTCCCTTTTCTCTTTCTGTGCTCATATTTTTATTACCGTCGCACGATTCTTTGTTCGGCTTATTAAATCTGTCCCGTCTTTGAACCGTTTCTGCTCCGTCACTCAGAAATCTGACAGTTAATTTCCTGTATGAGAGCCAAACTGCAGAAGACGCAAAAGTCCACATCTTTAAAAAAATCCCCTAGTCTACACACACACACAAAAACAAATACACACACTCCACAAGACAGCTCTATACATCAACCCCAGCAGCGTACACGCAGGAGCTCTGTAGGGAGCCGCAAACAGCGTCGTGGAAAAGGACGTCTCATTAACTTAGTGTTATCTACCTACACGAATACTCCATCAAACTCTCATTACAGGGACATAGGGGGTCCGAGTGAGGCAGACTGATCCGGTGTCCCATTTAATGCGCTCCCCACTGTCACAGGAGCTACTAGGAACCATTATTAGTGTGTCGCTGTCGTCATTAGCCTGCTGCTCGCTCCGGTGTCACCTCAGCAGCCCCGCAAGGAGATGATGATCTGTTCAGCTGCACACAAGAGCTTCTGTAACCTAGTGTTGTTCGTTTTGATCGCTGCTCTAAAAACGCTAAAAGCTTTCCTGTATAAAGCAGATATTAACATTGGTATTTAAACCTTTGTTTTACTAGAAGTTCAGGAAGAAACACCAATGTTTGTCAACCATCGTAGATGACGTATGTTTCCAAATCAACACCGTAATTTGAACAAAAACCAAGCAGTTGCTCTAGAAGCTAGAGACTAGATAATAACAACAGCTACTGTCATTCTCGTTTATGTGGGAGAAGGGGAAGAAGTACACACACACACACACACAGTTAACTGTGCTCTAATGAGGCTCCGTATGTAACTGAGATCACAGCTAGCCAAGTGCGGTGGTGTCACCAACCTGACCTGCGCAATTAGCCTTCTTGGAAGGAGGGAAAGAGCAGGAAAAGAGCAGAAGAGCTGCCTCATACTATCAGACCAACTATTACAAGCAATTTCCCTAACAACTGAGTAGAATTTCAGTCCGAAGCCAAATATCTCATCGTTTATGCCTTTTAATTCTTCTCCTCACTCGAGTTTGGAGTATCACGAGCTCTTTGGTCTCTGCAGCTGAGACAGCTCTGAAGGTGTGCAGCTGTGTGTAGTCCTAATAAGCTTTCCTATTTGGTGCAGCAGGGAGTCAGTGGGTGGCTGGTTATCACCAGGCGTTACTAAGGTTGTGAGAATGCTGTCTGCTAGCAATGTGTGTGTGAAAAATGTCTGCTTTTACCATGGGTGAAGGTGTAGCATGTGTGTAAGCTTACACTCTTGAAGACTTGATGAAAGATTTAAACTTGCCATACCTTGATTGGGCTGAAGTACATGCAGAAAGACAGGTAAGCTAACACTCAATGCAACCGTAATACAAGCAAAGAGCATTTAGCAACCAAAAAAGTTCAAACAAGCCAATTATCTTTTGATAATATTAGCTTGTTAGCTTACTAATTTGTTTTAAATAAGACCATGACAGTTACAATTTGTAAAATGTCTTGCAGACAAGTAAAACTGATCTACATAAACATTTTAAGCCAATAAATGTTTATGTAAAAAAACTAAACAAAAAGTGAGCTGTGCCCACTCTTGCGGCCCCACCTGCAGCACCTTCACTAAAAGGAAATATGTGCACCTGGGTGTTTTTTGGAGAACTAAGGATGTAGGGCTGAAAGTCCCGCCTACTTACACATAATGGAGGTATTGTGGGCATTAAATACCCAATTACAGTTTCACATCACGCATATATTAGGCATAAATATCAAATTAATGATAAAACAATGTGTACGAGTGTGTATGGCTCCATTTTTAAAAGAAAAGGCAGGCTGAGGTAGTGAAAGTTTATTTAGTTTCACTTAACTGATTATAAAGTGTTCCTCAGAGAGACACCTGGTGGAAGAAACCATCTCAAAACTATCTAAAAATGGCTCTGAAAATGGAGGGGGCGGGGTTTAAAACTCGTATTGGAATCAGCCAATGGGGAAGCTGATCTTTTTTTAGCTTCAGACTTACGGGTTCCAGATGGATGTCTAATAAACACACACACATATATATATATATATATATATATATATATATATATCCAGTGGGTAATATAATGGCTAATATTAGGCCTATGCTAACTAGCATTTTAGCTTTATGCTAACTAGCATATTCCTCAATTATTCCTTATAAACCAACCATAATTCTTTATTTTCCACTAAGAATCCTTATAGAATCTTTTCGTTAACATTTCTTATCCGAATTTATTTGGTGTGTCAATTTTGTAAATAATTTCTTAAAGATGAGATTGCAAAAATGCCATGTTGCTAACTGGACAGTTATTAATAATCAGCAATTACTTCTGTTCAAAACAGATGAATCGCAGCGCAATTTGATTTACCTCAAAAAACGAAAATCTATCTATATTTGAAGCCCTGGTTCTTGGTGTGAACACACACAGTGTTTATAAGTGGTGAGGGCAAGGGGTGAAATGGGATTGGACTGGGGTGTTCTTTGCAGCAGATAGCTCATAGCAAATGAGAAAACTGGCCAATCATCCTATTTGCCTTGGAGAGTCAATATATAAAGAGCTAGAGTGCATGAAAGAGAAACAGAAAGCAGGAGTTCGGGGAGTAAAGGAATCAAACGAGCATGGCAGACATAGTGAGAGCTAGCTAAATAGCCTATTTGCCTCAGAGAATAAATGCAAAAAGACTACGAGTAAGAAACAGGTTGGAAAGAAAGAGAGTGGACGGATGAGTCAAAGCTCCTGTGAAAGTGCAGTTTAGCTGGGAAGGAGTAAGAAGCTTAGGGATACATAGAAGAAACGTGGCTGCGTTCAGAGGCACAAGGAGAACCGTTAATCAGCCAAGCAGAAATGTTATCGCAGTAATTAGATTGCCCTGTATGTATTTATGTCCCAGTGGAGCTTCCTGTAAAGACAGATAGAGGAAGGCGAAGAGAAAAAAAAGGGGAAAAATTGGAAAAACAGACAAGAAGAGTGGGAGAGATTACCACTACAGAAAGCGGTGATGTAACACAGCGCCTTCTCCTGTCCTGGCTGTTGCTCAACGGTGTGACGAGTCGGAAAATATCCCAGGCTTCAAATAGACGGAATGACACGCTCCCTTCTGTGTTGGTGTAACTTCCTTGTGGAAGCGGGGATCAGGCTACAAGAGGACTGTCACCCAGCGACAAGGTCACGAGTCAGAGCCGGCTTTGACTGACACAAGCACATCTTTACCTTTTGAAGGAAAGTCCCATCTTTGCTTATTAATGCAAAGAAAGAATCGGCCAGTGAGCTCTTGAATCCCCCCCACCATCACCACCGGGCATAATTAAATCTATTCATCTGACTTTCTCCCCACTCGCAATGCAATTTGGTCAAAATCAGCCTCCATTAATAGTAGATATGAGAAGTGGTAGGATGGACGAAAAAAGGAAAAAAACTGCACTCGATGCTAATCGCAGATAAAAAAAAGCTTCACTTAGAAGGCATTAATAATGTAGGGACGTAGGAAGGCCGATGGGAGAGGAGGATATATCTGCTGCTTTATATATTTAATACTTTAAATCAGTGAAATCTACAACGCAATAAAACAAAGAGTGCAGAGAACACACTTTCCAGAAACTGAAGCTAATAAAGTGATTTTTGCATGCACAAATTCTTGCTAATTTCCTTTGCCAGGGAAGCAAAAAAAAAAACCGCTGCAAAAACAATCGCAGAAAGCGCTGGAATCATTTTAATATCCTCCTTAAATGAGTCTAATTTAACGCCTAGAGGAGAGAAGATTGAGGCAGACAGGTATGAATGCACAGCAAGTTGTTCCCAAGGGAACTGAAGGCGGATATGGAGCGCTTGTCTTAATCAACGCCTGGCCGGTCTCTGGAGTACCGATACTTCAGTCAGACAAAAGAGACTGCCATGAAAGGAGGTGGGGGGGAAGAAGGACTGAGAGGAAAGAAGGTAAGACAAAAGTGGAAAGATTGAGAGAAATCCAAAAGCAAGGAGGGGAGAAAACAGATGAAAGAGCGGAGGTGGAAAAGCAAAAGTACAAAGAAAGGAAAATAGACGAGTATATTAGAAAGAAAGAAGGAAGCAATATAAGGAAAAAACAAGAGGAGAGAGGAAAGGCTATGCCGACTGGGAGCCGTATGGTGAAATATGGGTTTCCCTTTAATTGTTTGCATTCTGATATGGGGCATATTTTAGCCACAACACATAAAAATCTGTCACCCCGAGCAATTTGTCTCGTCTTTCCACTTCTATCAGGGGAGTTGTTAATATTTAACAAGGCCACTGGGCTATAGGCCTCACACACTGTCACTGTAGAAGGCAATGTGTGATTGTGGAGCCCATAAATACAGCCCAAAGAAACTGGTCTTTCTGCTGCCTGGTCTAGACATCAGGGGGTTTAGCAGCTGTGCACCGAAAACAAGGTGGACAAATCTAACTTCCAGAACTTTTACAAACAGCTTTGAAGAAGTCAAAATTTTAAAAATAAATCCATTTTACCTTGTATATTTGTTTATAGGATCATAGTGTTCATGTTGTTGCCGTCAGGCAAACCCAATGTATCTCCAAAAATGCAACTACTCAAGAAATGGGGGAAAAAAAACGTTTCTTTAGACAAGAAGAAGCCCTGGGCTGTAAAAAGTCAGCACACTCTTTTTGACACTGAAAAAAAAAAAGAGTGAACCATAAAACCACAGATATATGTGACAGATGTCCCATAAAGGTGATTTATGTCTAAAACATGACAGTGATGAAAAATGGAGATGTGGTTTTAACCTGTCTCACAGGTTGTGGTTTAAACATTTTAACAAATTCCCAGACAACTACATGGTCTCTTGTTTATCTTGATGAAATGAGAGCGTCCATGCCTGAGAGTCACTACTTTATTAAGCTATAGTGTTGAATTAAACATGAATGTAGAGGTCAAAGGTATCAGTTTAAGGTAGTATCTCCCACCCTACTCAAATGTGTTTAAACTGTGATAATGCTACCCTCTAAAAATGACCTATTCCTGGTATATTTGTAGCTAAAAAACTCACTCAGCTGGAGACTGGTTAAAATGCACCATGGCTCCAGATGATAGCCACTGGCAGACAAGGAAAGGTTAGACTCTTGGCTCCTCCGCACACGCTCCAGACAAGAAACACTTAACCTTCTCCATCTGGACAGCAGAGGTCACGCTCCGGGATACATGAGCAGGGCAAAGAAAGACCCAAGAAAAGAGTGTTCTCTTGCATGTGTCTGTCATTAACAGACAATAAATGACAGAGGAAGTCCATCCATCACGCACGCCAAGACTGGACGGGACAGGACAAATATTGGGAGGTGTAATCGCTTCCTGGCGCCCCGTGCTACGAGCGCATCGTTGGGTAGGTAGGATCATATGCTAATGGGTTGCGACTGCTTCCTGTGGCCACATGAACGCCTTTAATTGGTTGATGAGTGATGGGGCAGTCGGCTTCCGAAAATGCCGCTGAGCTGTCTGGGGTCGTTACGAATGTGTCCGCGCTTCAAACGGTTCCCCCCGTCCCTCAGGGTCAATTCAGATGTCATAACTCGATAGGAAGTGATGGATCGTGAAACCGATCAACACAAATGGAGGGCTCGCCTCACTGTCTCCCTTCATAATTACAGTTTGGGCAATAATTCACGGTACAAATGAGAGGTATTGTGTTTCCCAGCTGGATGAGTCATATTAGAAATAATAATATCTGCAACTTTAGCTGCAAAAATAGAGGAAAATTACTAAGTGGTTTGCTTAATGTTTGGTTCTTGCTGTGCATAACACAGGTGATTAAGCACATAAAAGTAAGCTACATATTCAAAAAGTAAACACCTTATGCCCTGGGAAACTCCAGAAGGTAAACAAGTTGTTAGTTTATGAATAAAGTCATTAATTCTTCTACTTCATGGTCAAACCGCCGTATCCCTCCCCTCACGAAAAGCTGCGAAAACGAGAGCAGCTCAGAGCCAAACGGCCTGGTTGGAGGCAGGTGTATGAGGCATGAAAGACAGGAAAACATAAAAGCCTCTGGTAGGAGAGAAGAGGGAGGAATTTCAAGAGTGTAGAGAGGCTCAAGTGAGAGGAAACGACAGCGAGGGGAGGGATGGGACAGAACGGAGGAGGCTTGTTGCGACTGCCCCTTTATCAGCTGATATATATGCATGAGGATTTCCTCATCATCTTCACCGTCAATTCCCCGTCCCTGTGATATTTGACTGACAGCTCACATCAGCCCCAATAAACCTGCACATCATTTCAGGAAAGCTGCCCATCGCGCTGAATGGAAGGGGAGAAACGGAGGGAAAAAAGTTAATTTGTTTTCCGGCGGCTGCTGACAGTGATAGCGCTCGTGTCTGTTTGCCGCCGTGGCAAAGTTGTAAATTAAAAATTGTGCCTCAATAGTGAGTTCAGGAAGCAGCTTCTGCTGTGCAGAAGCTCATTTTACACCGACGGCTTTTTATATTTAGGGCGTCTGGTGTCTTTGCAGAGAGGACATTTGTGGACAAATCGGAATTATGAAGGGAAAATGCAAATAGTTGTCGTTTTATTCCTCTATGAAGGGTGATTTACTGTCTTGCTGCCAACTGTATTTCATGATTATGGTACGTTTAGGGAGCTGAATGGAAGATTTTGGAACAGTAATGAAAAACGTTGATAACTACGATGACTTTAAATATTGGGTAAGTGACTTAAGTTATACATGACGTACAAAACGCACAAAAAATGATTTTCCCTACTATATTGTCCTGAATCCCCCAGCATTACATAGAGTGAGAGAAAGAAGTCAGAGGCCATGAGTTCAGCTCTACATGTCCAGACTTGTAAAGAGAAAAAGCAAATCTACACACTGATTTTTCTCAGAGATGAGATCAACGTTTAGACATTCTTATTAAAGGAGTCCTGACTTGTTGGACTTCAGAGTTTCTATCCTAAAGGCTCAGCTGAGGAGGAACTCTAAGGTTCAAACTGAGAGGAATATTTTCACAAGAACATAAAAAGTTTGGTAATTAAAGGACACAGATGTTGTACTCAGGCAGGCCTAACGCCGAGGTTCAGGTAAAGGCCAATTCACACCGCGTGAATGTACGTACGACTTCCGAAAAGTCAAAAAGACATCAAGTCCAATCAAAGCATTCACACCGGCTCCAGTGCAGCTGTGAAGTTCAGTTAACTTTCCGCATCAAGTCTATTTTTTCCAGACGCCGCATCCAGAATTTCATGAAAGAAATGACGTGCGCCAGACAGGAAGCGAGACATGAGCCAGCGAGGTGCATCCAGTATATTTCAAAATAAACTTTAGCTACATTGCTAAAGTTAACACGATTTGGATATTTAAAAGACAAAGAAACAACATAATACTTAATAAAGCAAAACATTAAACTACATAAAAACTGAGTGTAGAACAAGCCAAGTACGAGAAGACGAGTGTAGCATTTGTTTACCAGCTCCTGTTAATATACCGTACGTACTTATTATTGTGTGAATCACCTAGATTTGGTGCTCCCTCTGGAGCAAATTTCCAGAGACATTCTGCACACAAACCGCAGGCGGTGTGGACTGCAATCCATACAAAAGCTGTACGGAAACCAGAACTAGGTGTGAACTAGGTATCTCTCACTCAGCTCTACATACCTGTCAAGAGACTTTATCACCATGTAGCAAAAAAAAAGTTAGGAACAATTGGATATCCGAGTACTCAAATCAATGGATTATTTGATGTAATACATGGTTACTAAATCAACAAGTAGCTGCAACCCTAGTCCAGTCACCACCATAGACTGTAAAGGTACATATACATCCTACAATGTGTACTTTTGCCATCGTAAAAAAGCTCCAATCTCTAAAATTTAAAAACGAGTCATTTCAGTTATTTTATAAACCTCTACACTTACATTAATTTTGCATCAAGATGGTAAGTATTTCTAACTTTCTCACAAAAGGATGATGTTTTTGCATAATTTTACCTCGTATACATACATATATGAAAAGAAGACAGGTGAGATTTGCATGGCTGCATCCAGCGTTTCAGATTTTCCACCCTCTTCCCAGCAGGGACAATCTCCTCTTTAAGCCTTTTCTTCGAGCCCTTGGAATATGTATTTAAGGCAGCTCTGATTAGTACGCCGTAGCCGTGCCTTTCATCAAGTGTTGCAAAGAAAATTGTCTTGTGGTTTTGCATGCATTATTTAAGATCCGGAGATGAATAGCGATGTGATGATGCACAAACGATAGGTGGGTCCTGTGGGTAAAATCTATGACCTTATGCATATTTTACAAAACAGAACATCAATAGCTAACCTGTTGAAGACTCCACATCGGCTCGGCTAAGAGCCTTAAATGCTGGATGAGATGCTGAAATCAAAGACATCCACCTGCGGAGTATTAACCAGCAGCAGGATTAGGTTATCACCCCTACAGTTTTACCCCATTAAAGCTTAAAGTCACCATGCAAACATGTCAGGGATTTTGGTATGCCTACCAACACAGGTGACATTCAGCGCCCACTTAAACACTTTTCTGCACATTTCCTCTCTCGCTTCCAATCGTTTTTTTCATTTTTGCATCTAGTGATTGATTTATGACGACGTGCAACACTGTCGTAATCTGTTTTAGTCCTCCAGTTGGAAGTTTTGATGATAAAATTGACATTTTTGATTTATTCAGACCAAAAACAAGCAGTGAGAGCCTTCTTGATGGAAAGGAAGGAAGAGACAAACTCCAAAAAGTCTCAGGGATGTGTATTAGCACACTTAATTATAGTAAATCATAGACTTGTGTGAATTCATGCAGAACTTGAAAACTATTAGCTTCGAATGGCTAACAGCCTCTCGCAGAAAAGAGAAAGGTGAAGCGAGAAAGAAATGCTCATGAACCGGAGAGTTAAAAGAGGCGAACATGCAAATGAAGGGCATAATCAAAGCTGCAAAGAATGGGAAGAAAAAAAATACAGGCATTTCAGGACACGATGATGAAAACGGGAAGGCTGAGGGCTCGGGGAGGGAGAATGAGTGGGAGAAAGAGAGCACAATAACAGCAGTAATCCATCAGAAATCACCGAGCAGAGACTCTCTGGTTTGACGTGGACACTTTAGTTCTGCAGAGCACAGCCCACCAGTGACAACCTTTCAACCCTGTGCATTCTGCAACTACGCGATAGGATAAGAGCGGAACGGATGGCGCTAATTGGCTTGCATCCCTGTCGGATTTCTCAGCAAACAGAGAGCGGGAGAGGGAGGGGGTTTATATGATGCTGTATGTGGATTTGTAAACAGCAGATCAGAACGTCAGCTTTCATGTCCCATAAACTGGTTAAGGGTGGTGGCGTGCTGTCAACATCGGGACGCCAGCTGATAGCGACAGCTCTACATTGATCCTCACTAAGAGAGAGTGAGTGATGGGATACAGGACAGACGGGACGTGTCGGGGCCCAGCAGGGCTGATGAGGCGGTTCGACTATGACACGCAGTGATTGGTGACACTTGAGAGTCAACTGCATCTGTAAGATGAGTAAACTGGAGGAATGTACAGCTTCAGCCTAACATCACTCAAACACAACCAAAGGATGCTAGTCACCGGTTATATCCTTCAACCATTTAAAGGAAGGACTAGCATTCCTGGAAGGAGTGAATGTTGCTTGGTGAATTTCACACCAGAGATTTAAATTAGGATCAGTGATAGACATTTTTCTGTTGGCTAACACTGGCCGTGATGGCCAGCTTGAATTAGAATGACTAAAAGTTGACTAGTTACAGATGTACACCTAATGTTTGTTTCATTAAAATACATCAACTGGTTCATGGGATAATCTGACACCAGACCAATAGGGTCAACTCCAAGGGCAAATGGTTGACTTAATAGAAAAGTGGGTGGAGCTTATGCTCAGCTACAAACACACTAAACTCTAGCTCGATGTTCATAAAATTGACTGATTTATAGACATTTGTCCATTTTCTAATGTTGATAGGCAGTACTGGCCATCTTGAGTGAGGTTGGCTCCCAAAATAATAGTTGTAGATTCAATGGTTACTTCCTGAGAATTTCATTATAATCCACCCAGTGGATCGTGAGATATTTTGCTAACACACATTGTAGTGACTCTTCACCTATATGTTCTGTAATTATGTTAAAGTGATTGGAAAATGTGAAGCAATTACAAGAGAACAGTGAGACCAGATTCAAATTTCTTGTATGTGAAACAAACTTGACTTTCAGTGTAGTCTATCCCAGACCCTATATCTAACCCTAAAGGCTGAAACCCACAGGAGACGTCAACCTGATGACGTGATTTTAAATTTAAACTATTGTAGTCAGTGAGAGTGGTCTCATGGGGAGCGCCATGGCACGTCCCAGAATCGCGGTCCACACTGCATCGTTGAAAATGCACACCAGTTGTATTTCAGCGCCGTGGAGTACTTTATGACACAGACAATACGCTGAACCGCTACTAGTGCGGCAAACAAAGATCCACCATTACATGGACTAGGACGATGAGGGTTTCACTATGAAATATTTATGTAACTGAGCTTTTAGAAACAGACTAGTAAATAGCTGACTTACCCATTGTTGAAGAATTAGAGATTGTCCCACAAAACACGGTGGTAGTTCTGACAATAGATATCATATACTGTATAATGGCTAGATGCCCTATCTGGGAGTCGATATTGTCCCTACATGGCGGCCATCTTGCTTCAGACAGCTGACGTTCTGCTCTCTATGGTAGCAGATGGAAGGTGAGTGACCAACTTAACAAAAAATACTCTTTAACTCAATGAAAAATGAACGGATTTACAAACGGTTTACTTTCTTACAAACCTTATTATGTATAGACTTGAGATAAGATACTTTCACAGTTTGAATTTCCCGACCATTATCGATATATTTTACAGCCACGTCTGACGTTTATAACAAAGCACACCGTTTGAAAATCAGCTAAAAATTGAGCTAATTAGAGATATTTAATAGTACATGGCACCAATGTTATGAAAGGGGGCAGCTGTCCAAAGTTAAATGGCTGCCTTGTAGACATCAGGGTCTATTGACGAAGAGTGCGGGTAAGATATCTAGCCATTATATATGTTCTGACCACATACAGAACAACTGATGCGCTTCATACTTCCTGTTCTCAGTTCCCGCGAGATATTTTCACTATAACGTGATTTTGAATGCTCCATACACCAGCGCGCCACTTCAGGAACGTGTCTTGTAAGAACAGAAGACTTGCCAAAGACGCAGCGCTACTGCAGCACGGCGCTCCATCTCCTATGGGTTTCAGCATTGACACTACTACGAAGTGTCTAATCCCAACTCTAAAATCACCCTATTTTTTTGCCTTTTGTTGGCAGATTTTGAAGAAAAAACTCACAAAAACCAAACAGTTCAAGCTCAAACTCCAAGAGTCCAATTTCTACCTACATTCCAAGATGGCTGCCAGGAGTTTTTCTCTGTGAATGGGTTCTCCCAAAATCTGATAAAATTTACTGGATCCTTTCAGATACTCTCAAATCTAGAGGCTAATTGTCTCAAGTTGACTTTTATTTAGATTGTGACCTAACTCTGGGGAAGAAATTTAATCTAATTGCTGAGCTAGCAGCTGCTGCCCAGGGAACAGGCCTTTGGGCCTACCAGGACTGCTACAAACAGGTCTGTTTATTTTAAACAAATCTGTCATCATCATTTTTTGACCTTTGCTGACTTTTGGTACATCCTGGTAAGAAATATCATGCCTCCTAAAAACACTAAAACACCTCCTTGTGAGGAGGACACCATTGTTACTATGAGTGTACTTTCTCAGCTAATGGAGCAGCAGAGAGAGATCTATAAAGACATGCTGTCACAACAGCAAGAGAACTTCAAATGTTTCATTCAGTTGATCATGGACGGGACTAACAAAAGACTGGATGGTGTTATCAGAGATGTGCAGGAGCTGAAGACTAGCTTGGAATTTTCACAAGCAAAGTTTGATGAGAACAAGATTGGATGCACTGAGATAGAGGCAAAGATCAGAGCTCTTGAGACAACTATGTCCACTTCCAAACAGGAAATGGACAGACTGGTTACCAAGCTGGACCACATGGAAAACCAGAGCAGGAGAACAAACATCTTAATTGATGGCATCGCTGATGAGAAAGGAGAGAATTGGAGTGTATCAGAGAAAAAGGTGCGAGATATGCTTTCTAAAGATCTGGGCTTGGATGGAATAAAGATGGACATCGACTACGCCCAGAGACTGGGTCAGTACCAAGATGGGGGGAGGCCAAGGAAGATTGTTGTCAAACTGCTTCGTATCAAAGATAAAGATCTGATTCTTTCCTCTTCTAAGAAGTTAAAGGGCACCAGGATCTACATCAATGAAGATTTTTCTGAACCTGTGCAACTGAGGAGGAAAGAGCTGTGGCCAAAGCTGAAAGCTGCCAGAGAGAGAGGTGATAAAGCGAGCTTGAAGTATGATAAACTGATCATAATCCCAAGGATTGGACAAAGTCAGTCACCAGCCTAATTGTTTTATAGTCTAATGTTGAGTGTTATTTTTATGATTTTATGGTGGTTAAAGGGAAGTGTATATGCAGATGTGCTTTGTGTTTAGGTTCATTAAGTGTGAGGATGATAGAATACAAGGTTCATGATACTTCAGTCTACAGTACAGAATACCATTAGCACAATTTAAGACTTATTTTATTATAAATGATGAAGACCAGTATAAATAATCTACCTAAAGGCTTAGTTTTGGGACATATTAATATATGCAGTTTATTGCACAAAATTCATGATCTTTCCTTATTCTTGCAATTAAATAAAATAGACATACTGACGATTTCTGAAACCCATTTGGACAGCTCTGTCGACAATTCAGATGTTGACATAGAGGGGTTCTCAATTTATAGACAAGATCGAAATAGGTTTGGAGGAGGTGTGGCTATATATATACGTGATCATTTTCCTGTGAGACTGAGACATGATCTAATGGTTGACGATGTGGAAGCATTGTGGCTACAAGTACAACTTCCACATCTAAAACCAATTCTTCTTGGTAGTTGCTATAGACCACCTAGTGCCAGGATAGAGTACTTAAATGAGCTATGCAGCATATTAGACAGAGTGACTGAAGAAAACAGAGAGCTCTACTTGTTGGGCGACTTAAACATTGACTGGCTATCTGATAATTGTCCTTTGAAGAACAAGCTCAAATCTGAGTTAGATATTTGTGGTTTAGCTCAGTTAATGGATCAACCTACAAGAATTTCCAGCAACAATTCTGGATATCTAACATCTAAATGTATTGATCATATTTACACTAATAACCCTGAC
>SSNR01000057.1:2606149-2656610 GCA_006937965.1 Callopanchax toddi | reverse complement strand
TTTCATTCAGTTGATCATGGACGGGACTAACAAAAGACTGGATGGTGTTATCAGAGATGTGCAGGAGCTGAAGACTAGCTTGGAATTTTCACAAGCAAAGTTTGATGAGAACAAGATTGGATGCACTGAGATAGAGGCAAAGATCAGAGCTCTTGAGACAACTATGTCCACTTCCAAACAGGAAATGGACAGACTGGTTACCAAGCTGGACCACATGGAAAACCAGAGCAGGAGAACAAACATCTTAATTGATGGCATCGCTGATGAGAAAGGAGAGAATTGGAGTGTATCAGAGAAAAAGGTGCGAGATATGCTTTCTAAAGATCTGGGCTTGGATGGAATAAAGATGGACATCGACTACGCCCAGAGACTGGGTCAGTACCAAGATGGGGGGAGGCCAAGGAAGATTGTTGTCAAACTGCTTCGTATCAAAGATAAAGATCTGATTCTTTCCTCTTCTAAGAAGTTAAAGGGCACCAGGATCTACATCAATGAAGATTTTTCTGAACCTGTGCAACTGAGGAGGAAAGAGCTGTGGCCAAAGCTGAAAGCTGCCAGAGAGAGAGGTGATAAAGCGAGCTTGAAGTATGATAAACTGATCATAATCCCAAGGATTGGACAAAGTCAGTCACCAGCCTAATTGTTTTATAGTCTAATGTTGAGTGTTATTTTTATGATTTTATGGTGGTTAAAGGGAAGTGTATATGCAGATGTGCTTTGTGTTTAGGTTCATTAAGTGTGAGGATGATAGAATACAAGGTTCATGATACTTCAGTCTACAGTACAGAATACCATTAGCACAATTTAAGACTTATTTTATTATAAATGATGAAGACCAGTATAAATAATCTACCTAAAGGCTTAGTTTTGGGACATATTAATATATGCAGTTTATTGCACAAAATTCATGATCTTTCCTTATTCTTGCAATTAAATAAAATAGACATACTGACGATTTCTGAAACCCATTTGGACAGCTCTGTCGACAATTCAGATGTTGACATAGAGGGGTTCTCAATTTATAGACAAGATCGAAATAGGTTTGGAGGAGGTGTGGCTATATATATACGTGATCATTTTCCTGTGAGACTGAGACATGATCTAATGGTTGACGATGTGGAAGCGTTGTGGCTACAAGTACAACTTCCACATCTAAAACCAATTCTTCTTGGTAGTTGCTATAGACCACCTAGTGCCAGGATAGAGTACTTAAATGAGCTATGCAGCATATTAGACAGAGTGACTGAAGAAAACAGAGAGCTCTACTTGTTGGGCGACTTAAACATTGACTGGCTATCTGATAATTGTCCTTTGAAGAACAAGCTCAAATCTGAGTTAGATATTTGTGGTTTAGCTCAGTTAATGGATCAACCTACAAGAATTTCCAGCAACAATTCTGGATATCTAACATCTAAATGTATTGATCATATTTACACTAATAACCCTGACTTGTGTTCAACACCTGAATCTGTAATAGTAGGGTGTAGTGATCATAACTGTATTGCTATATCCAGGAGAACTAAATTACCTAAAGCTTGCCCTAAAATGATCATGAAAAGAACGTATAAAACATTTAATGAGGAGAATTTTTTAAAAGATGTGGATAAAATCAATTGGGACTTGGTATGTGCCACAGATGATGTCGATGCCTCCCTTAATTTATTTATGGATAGCTTTATGAGGATTGTAAATAATCATGCCCCTATGAGAAAATTCACAGTTAAAGCCAAAAGTGCTCCTTGGGTTGACTCCGAATTGAAGAGCTTAATGGAGAAAAGGGATGTTGCAAAAAAAGTTGCTGTTAATTCAGATTCTTTAGTAGATAGAAAATTATATTGTATTTTAAGGAATCAAGTTACCAAGGTGAATAGATCAAAAAAGAAACAATACTATCAAAAGAGAATCTCTGATAGTGGTACGGATGGTAGGAAGATATGGAATGTACTAAATGATATTATGGGGAAAAAATCTAAAAGTACTTCCTTTGTCGAAGTGAATGGAACTTATTTAACCAAACCACAACAGATTGCAGAATACTTCAATGATTATTTTGTCAACAAGGTTTCCAAACTTAGGGACAAGATGAATTGTACTTTTGATTCCAACTCCGATGAGCTGATAACAAACTTTATTAGGAAAGATAAACTGTGTACATTTGAATTTCATCAGGTCGAGGTAGTGCAGGTGGAAAGATTGCTGAGATCCTTGGCTCTGAGTGGGTCGGTGGGGATAGATAATTTAGATAGTAGGCTCTTACAATTATCCGCTAAATATATTTCTAGACCAGTTTGTCATATATTCAACAGGTGTTTGACTGGTGGTGTGTATCCAAAGCTTTGGAAGGAGAGTAAGATCATTCCACTACTCAAAGATACCAAATCAACTTTCTGTGGTCCAAATAGCAGGCCTATCAGCATTTTGCCAACTCTAAGCAAGCTAATGGAAAAGACTGTATTTGAGCAGGTGCAAGATTACTTTACCAAAAACGATTTGTTTACCATGTTTCAGCATGCTTACAGGACGGGTCATTCCACCTGTACTGCAATGACACAAATGTCTGATAGTTGGTTAGCATCAATAGACAACTCCATGCTAGTGGGTACAGTACTACTGGACTTTAGTGCTGCCTTTGATGTGATCGACCATGAAATTTTAATCTCTAAACTAAACAGCTATGGCTTTACCTCCTCTGCTATCAAGTGGTTTACAAGCTACTTGTCGGAGAGGTTCCAAAGGGTGTATTTTAATGGCGCATTATCTTCCAGAAAGCCCCTGCAATGTGGTGTCCCCCAAGGAAGCTGTCTAGGACCTTTGTTATTCTCTATTTTTACTAACGATATGCCGTATGTACTCAGTAAGGCCACACTGACAATGTTTGCTGATGATTCAACAGTTTATTATGCTGCTCCCACATGCTCTGAGCTCCATCAAGTTCTGTCCACTGAGATCGGCAGGGTATATAGTTGGATCATGACAAATAAACTAGTTCTAAATATTTCAAAAACATTGTGTGTAATATTTGGTTCGAGGTATAGACTATTAGCTAATCCCAAATTAAATTTACAGGTAAATGGTCAAAGTATACAGCAGGTTAAAAAGGTAAAGCTACTTGGACTCTGGCTTGATTGTTCACTGTCGTGGTCTGACCACATCAACATTGTTGTAGCAAAGATGGGCAGAGCTGTTGCAATAACACGCAAATGTGTACCATTTCTTAATTCACAGCTGCTTAGTCGGGTTGTTTGTACACTGGTTTTATGTCATTTAGATTACTGTTCAGCTGTGTGGTCTGCTATGTCCAACTGTCTTTTAAAAAAACTACAGGTAGCTCAAAACAAGGCTGCAAGACTGGTTCTTGGTTGTTCCTTAAGAACTAATACCACCGAAATGCATAATCGTCTTTCATGGCTGATGGTCAAGCAAAGACTATCTGCTAATACGCTATTGTTTTTTAAAAGAATTATTGACACCCAGACTCCTACAATGCTCTACAATAACATAATTTTCCGTTCAAATGTGCATTCCCAGTTTACTAGAGGAGCTATGAGCCGACTGATTACTTTACCTAAACCTAAGACGGATTTTATGAAGAGAACTGTGTTTTTTAGATCAATTTTATTGTGGAATAATCTTCCGGCTGAGGTTCGTGATGATAAGGGTAAATTAGGCTTCAAAAAGAAACTAAGACTGCACCTGTACGCAAAATCGTAAACATCATCTGGATCAGTTAATCGAGTGGTTGTTATATGTGCTTTGATTTTACTTATTTTTTATCTTAAATCAACTGAATTTTNTCATTAAGTGTGAGGATGATAGAATACAAGGTTCATGATACTTCAGTCTACAGTACAGAATACCATTAGCACAATTTAAGACTTATTTTATTATAAATGATGAAGACCAGTATAAATAATCTACCTAAAGGCTTAGTTTTGGGACATATTAATATATGCAGTTTATTGCACAAAATTCATGATCTTTCCTTATTCTTGCAATTAAATAAAATAGACATACTGACGATTTCTGAAACCCATTTGGACAGCTCTGTCGACAATTCAGATGTTGACATAGAGGGGTTCTCAATTTATAGACAAGATCGAAATAGGTTTGGAGGAGGTGTGGCTATATATATACGTGATCATTTTCCTGTGAGACTGAGACATGATCTAATGGTTGACGATGTGGAAGCATTGTGGCTACAAGTACAACTTCCACATCTAAAACCAATTCTTCTTGGTAGTTGCTATAGACCACCTAGTGCCAGGATAGAGTACTTAAATGAGCTATGCAGCATATTAGACAGAGTGACTGAAGAAAACAGAGAGCTCTACTTGTTGGGCGACTTAAACATTGACTGGCTATCTGATAATTGTCCTTTGAAGAACAAGCTCAAATCTGAGTTAGATATTTGTGGTTTAGCTCAGTTAATGGATCAACCTACAAGAATTTCCAGCAACAATTCTGGATATCTAACATCTAAATGTATTGATCATATTTACACTAATAACCCTGACAGGACCTCGGGAGAGAGGTCCTGCCTCAAGTGGAGGAGTTCAAGTATCTCGGGGTCTTGTTCACGAGTGAGGGAAGGAGGGAGCGGGAGATCGACAGGCGGATTGGGGCAGCGTCTGCAGTGATGCGGACGCTGAACCGGTCTGTTGTGGTAAAGAGAGAGCTGAGCCAGAAAGCAAGGCTCTCGATTTACCGGTCGGTCTACGTCCCAATCCTCACCTATGGTCATGAGCTTTGGGTAGTGACCGAAAGAACGAGATCGCGGATACAAGCGGCTGAAATGAGTTTTCTCCGCAGGGTGGCCGGGCTCAGCCTTAGGGATAGGGTAAGAAGCTCGGACATCCGGGAGAGACTCGGAGTAGAGTCGCTGCTCCTCCATATCGAAAGGAGCCAGTTGAGGTGGTTCGGGCATCTGGTAAGGATGCCTCCTGGACGCCTCCCTCGGGAGGTGTTCTGGGCATGTCCTGCCGGCAGGAGGCCCCCAGGTCGACCCAGGACAAGCTGGAGGAAATACATCTTCAGTTTGGCCTGGGAACGCCTGGGCGTCCCAGCTGAGGAGCTGGTGGACTTGGCCGGGGAGAAGGTGGCCTGGGCTGCCCGACTTGGAATGCTGCCCCCGCGACCCGGACCCGGATAAGCGGAAGAAGGCGAGGCGAGGCGAGGCGAACCCTGACTTGTGTTCAACACCTGAATCTGTAATAGTAGGGTTTAGTGATCATAACTGTATTGCTATATCCAGGAGAACTAAATTACCTAAAGCTTGCCCTAAAATGATCATGAAAAGAATGTATAAAACATTTAATGAGGAGAATTTTTTAAAAGATGTGGATAAAATCAATTGGGACTTGGTATGTGCCACAGATGATGTCGATGCCTCCCTTAATTTATTTATGGATAGCTTTATGAGGATTGTAAATAATCATGCCCCTATGAGAAAATTCACAGTGAAAGCCAGAAGTGCTCCTTGGGTTGACTCCGAATTGAAGAGCTTAATGGAGAAAAGGGATGTAGCAAAAAAAGTTGCTATTAACTCAGATTCTTTAGTAGATAGAAAATTATATTGTATTTTAAGGAATCAAGTTACCAAGGTGAATAGATCAAAAAAGAAACAATACTATCAAAAGAGAATCTCTGATAGTGGTATGGATGGTAGGAAGATATGGAATGTACTAAATGATATTATGGGGAAAAAATCTAAAAGTACTTCCTTTGTTGAAGTGAATGGAACTTATTTAACCAAACCACAACAGATTGCAGAATACTTCAATGATTATTTTGTCAACAAGGTTTCCAAACTTAGGGACAAGATGAATTGTACTTTTGATTCCAACTCCGATGAGCTGATAACAAACTTTATTAGGAAAGATAAACTGTGTACATTTGAATTTCATCAGGTCGAGGTAGTGCAGGTGGAAAGATTGCTGAGATCCTTGGCTCTGAGTGGGTCGGTGGGGATAGATAATTTAGATAGTAGGCTCTTACAATTATCCGCTAAATATATTTCTAGACCAGTTTGTCATATATTCAACAGGTGTTTGACTGGTGGTGTGTATCTAAAGTTTTGTTAGGAGAGTAAGATCATTCCACTACTCAAAGATACTAAATCAACTTTCTGTGGTCCAAATAGCAGGCCTATCAGCATTTTGCCAACTCTAAGCAAGCTAATGGAAAAGACTGTATTTGAGCAGGTGCAAGATTACTTTACCAAAAACGATTTGTTTACCATGTTTCAGCATGCTTACAGGACGGGTCATTCCACCTGTACTGCAATGACACAAATGTCTGATAGTTGGTTAGCATCAATAGACAACTCCATGCTAGTGGGTACAGTACTACTGGACTTTAGTGCTGCCTTTGATGTGATCGACCATGAAATTTTAATCTCTAAACTAAACAGCTATGGCTTTACCTCCTCTGCTATCAAGTGGTTTACAAGCTACTTGTCGGAGAGGTTCCAAAGGGTGTATTTTAATGGCGCATTATCTTCCAGAAAGCCCCTGCAATGTGGTGTCCCCCAAGGAAGCTGTCTAGGACCTTTGTTATTCTCTATTTTTACTAACGATATGCCGTATGTACTCAGTAAGGCCACACTGACAATGTTTGCTGATGATTCAACAGTTTATTATGCTGCTCCCACATGCTCTGAGCTCCATCAAGTTCTGTCCACTGAGATCGGCAGGGTATATAGTTGGATCATGACAAATAAACTAGTTCTAAATATTTCAAAAACATTGTGTGTAATATTTGGTTCGAGGTATAGACTATTAGCTAATCCCAAATTAAATTTACAGGTAAATGGTCAAAGTATACAGCAGGTTAAAAAGGTAAAGCTACTTGGACTCTGGCTTGATTGTTCACTGTCGTGGTCTGGCCACATCAACACTGTTGTAGCAAAGATGGGCAGAGCTGTCGCAATAACACGCAAATGTGTACCATTTCTTAATTCACAGCTGCTTAGTCGGGTTGTTTGTACACTGGTTTTATGTCATTTAGATTACTGTTCAGCTGTGTGGTCTGCTATGTCCAACTGTCTTTTAAAAAAACTACAGGTAGCTCAAAACAAGGCTGCAAGACTGGTTCTTGGTTGTTCCTTAAGAACTAATACCACCGAAATGCATAATCGTCTTTCATGGCTGATGGTCAAGCAAAGACTATCTGCTAATACGCTATTGTTTTTTAAAAGAATTATTGACACCCAGACTCCTACAATGCTCTACAATAACATAATTTTCCGTTCAAATGTGCATTCCCAGTTTACTAGAGGAGCTATGAGCCGACTGATTACTTTACCTAAACCTAAGACAGATTTTATGAAGAGAACTGTGTTTTTTAGATCAATTTTATTGTGGAATAATCTTCCGGCTGAGGTTCGTGATGATAAGGGTAAATTAGGCTTCAAAAAGAAACTAAGACTGCACCTGTACGCAAAATCGTAAACATCATCTGGATCAGTTAATCGAGTGGTTGTTATATGTGCTTTGATTTTACTTATTTTTTATCTTAAATCAACTGAATTTTGTCTTATTGTTCTGTTTTTTAATCCAATAGTGATTGTGTACAATAGTTTTTAATAGTTTTTAGATTTTAATGTGACTGTGTTGTATGTATTGCTTGGACCCCAGGAAGACTAGCTGTCGTCTACCCGTCAGCTAATGGGGATCCTTTTTAATAAACAAATAAACAAATAAACTTAAGATGTTTTACTCCCAGAGGCTGATAAAAATGTTTTAATGTAGCATAAAACAAAAGAAACATCTAAACCTTTGACCCGGTCAGCCTCTACGCCCCACAATAATATGTAGAAGTGGCAGTGATGTTGAGAGAAAAGAGAACAGTTAAAAGTTTGAGTGTTGGAAGTCATCCCCATCCCTCCCTCGCTCCCTCCCTGAGGCGACATTTCTAGGCAAAGATTTCGACGCTGTCTGCTGAATACAGACAAGACAAACAGCCGGTCTTCCAGGTCTGAAGGGCACTGCCATTTGTCTCGGCTTATTTAGCAATCAGGGGGACAGGATGTGAACTGCGCTTTGAAAGGCTGGTGATGAGCAAGAGGAGAAGACAGACCTGATAAAAATAAGTGTTGAATCATAGTTTGCATTACTCGATAGTGTAGGATAATACACCATTAATTTATTATCTTGCATTTAAATACTTTGAACGTGCAAGAAATAGAAAAAGAATGTAGTTTAGATTAGAAAAGCAAACGCTTCTACAACAAATATGTGATTTCCAGAGGTCACCTTACAACCAACTGTTTGCAACACACTCTTCTGCAGCCAAACACAACCTGCTCTTCAAACAGTGTCGCAGCTAAACTAAATATTTACAGCCAACCGAAAGGACGGGGCTGACGTCCAACATTCGCTGTGCAAGCTGTTGTTGCCCACACTTTTCACTGCGGTGGTAAATTGAGGTCATATGTTTATAATTTGCCCTTTTTCCTAATGCTGCCATCGGAGTAAAATACCATTTGAGA
This sequence comes from Callopanchax toddi, assembly GCA_006937965.1. NCBI lineage: Eukaryota > Metazoa > Chordata > Actinopteri > Cyprinodontiformes > Nothobranchiidae > Callopanchax > Callopanchax toddi. The sequence goes on along the minus strand of SSNR01000057.1, from coordinate 2,648,122 downwards.
GCGGCAATCAGATTGAACAGAGCAATTCTCCGGCTAATTAAGTCATATTTCTAGTTCAATACCAATCAGGTTGGTGAGATAAAGGCCAGGCGGAGAGAGATGGGAGTGTGTGGAGCAACAATCTGGAAGCTTTTACCGCACTCGGCCCATTGTTAGGGTAGAGATGCACTCCACAAAGAGAGGCAGGCTTTGAGTGTTTCTCACAACAAATAGAGCAGAATATGTGTATTTTACTTCGTACAAGGGAAGGGTGAGGCGGAGTTTATAACTCGAGTTGGACGGCGTCCATATTTTACTTCCATTAAGCTTTCCTCATGGTATACCACGGTATACAAAATGACCATCTACCTAAGAGGCTTTGCTGCTCTCTTATTACGGCAAGTAATTTAGAGCATTTTAAAGATTTCCGATATATTTCTGTCATTTGTATCTCATCAAAGTGATTTAAACAACAAATAAGAGAAGCTCAAACAAAAGGTTTATAGATTGTGATGCAAAATTAAAAACAATTATCTCAAGTTTCAGGAAGTGGACGTCGTTATATTTCTGCCATCTTGGTGGAAGCTGTTCCTCCTCTAGACATAAACAGAAACTGGAACAGGACGACCGCCAGTGGCTGGTTCAATGCTGGGATCAAAAGTACTCCCCCATTGACTGCATTATAAAACATTTTTGATGACAGAAAAAATGACCAACAGAAGCAGATGAAGACCAAGAAGACATAGCAATCAAGACGTACTCATATAAAAAGCACCATCTGTCTCGCATCCAGCTGCATCACCTTCTACATTTTTGCAGAGGAACCAATAATAGGTTGAATAAATGAGAAGAACCAGGTAAACCCAAACGGTTTCACCTTCAAACTCTTTTGCAGTCGAGCTCTTCTCGTGTCCTTCGTGTCGCCCTTTGCGCTCCTGCCCTGCTCTCCACTCCCAGCCTCACCGGGCGAACATCTCTTCCATTACTGCCCTTGACACTGTGGCCGATTGGATTCTTATCAGCCATCTGTAGTCCGACGCTCGGCCCGCGCTATCTCTCGTCACAGCCTAATTGAATCCCAAGTGTTGGAAGTGTGGTGATACACTGACCACACCGTGTCACTGCCAATAGATAAGGATTGCTGCTGGAGGATTGGACCGCCACAAATCACAACGGGGACAGGTTGATAAAGGGGTGACAAGCATTTTGGGTCGGTACTGTGTCTGTGGGACTTTACTTTAGATTGAGAAATAATGGATACTTTCCATTACTGAGAAGGTTGTGTTCATATCCAATCATCCTGTATCCCATAATCCCGCTGTGCTCAGTGGGGTGATTTGTTGAAAGTTAACCAAGAGGAAAGTAGGGCAGGTTGTTGTTATTTTCCAGCAGCTGTATTATTCTCAAACAAAAAATCTAAATTTTTAGACATCTATGTTTCTTGAAGTGTAAAAATGGTTATTTGTGGCTTCAAATGCTAATTTTATTTAAAGATTTCATACCTTAAAAGACCAAATCCTTTCTTCTTGGTTTTCTTCTCCAGATCATCCCCTGAATCCTCAGCTTTCTTCTTCCCCTTGATCTTCTTCTCCTTCTTCTTCCCCTTTGTTTTCTTCTTCTTCTTCTTCCCATCGTCTTCATCCAGGTCCTGACGAGAGGAGGTGCTGGCCGGTGTTTCGTTGCCGGAGCTGTACTCTGATAGGTCATCATCTGAGGCGGTAAACGGGTCACAGGTATGACCAAAAGCATTCAAAAACACACATTCTGGGAGAGGTTTTGGAATCATTAACTCTGTATTTCAGCTAAAAAGTGTTCATTTTTAATTTCCCTTTAAGCCCACGTGTATGTGTGGTCACGAGGTGGAGCATTATTTTAAAAAATGCTGCTCTAAGATATAAAGTTGTTCTTTCTAAATTGCTGAGTGGATAAAATCATGTAGCATTTCATTAAAGTACTTAGGCTGAGCACCATCTCCTTTCTTGGCAGGCCTCTGGCTCTTTCTGAGTGCCAGTGTGTTATACAGCCTCGGGGTTGAACATCAGCAGTGCGGTCTCTAATTTAAAATGGATATAATGCCAAGAAAAGAATTATATATTATTATAGCAGCAGCTTTTAAAAAAGGCCCTATCCCTCCAGTGGTAGGTCCGTTTCATTGGTTTTAAAAGTAGTCTTACCATCTTCAGAAGGCCCTACGTAGGATTTGTCGATGGCATTACGGAAACTCTGGTTGCACCCTCGTCCTCGGACCATGTGTGGACGGGGCCGATGGATGGGAACTTGAGCTTCGATGCGATGCTGCTTGGCCTCGGACACGGCGGTCTGGAGGCTCTCCAAAGAGCTGGACTTGACGAGGCCAAGCGTTGGACCCAGAGCTCCTTCAGATGAGAGATCTTTTAAACAAAAGAAAGCAAGAAGAGTAGATGAGCTTGGGAACAGATGGTCCAAATGGGAAGTAAAAATTAAGTATAAGCCATCCCCAAATGGAAATTTTGGTGGATTTGAGCATAACTTCCAACAACATGGTAATTTTACAGCACTTGAAGGACCCAGATTCCCTTAAATTTCTTGTTTTACACAATTCCAGCCAATAAGGGGAAAAAAACTGGAATTAAGAAGGGAAAAGGAAAGCCTGGCTGAGACTTGCTCCAAATTAGACATGCAGCCACTGCTAAAATGAGACGGAATAATCTTATTGAGATCATAAGCTTTTAGCAAAATCCAGCCAACTGCTTACCAAACATTAAATTTGTACACATCTCCTAGAGTTCTATTTCCTTATTTAATTAAAGGGCATCTGCATTAAACTCTCTACAAACTAATGCTCTAAATTTAATTTAGTGTAAGTTTAGATTATAGAAGAATGAAAATAGTTGGACGAATATATTTCAGAGCAGCGGGAGAGGGCTTTTATTTTAATAATTTATGGTGTTTGTGTGTTAGTGGTGTCTGCTGGTTTTACTGGCAGCATTAACTCAGAGCTGAATTATCTCTGGAAAGAAATATATCGAGGTTACACTCATCCTTTAAAGACCTGGAATAGAATTGAGCTCAAACGCTCTTATTTGAAATATGGCACTAAACACAAATTCATTTCTTAAGTAGATTTTTTCACCATCTTGCTTTAACTGTTTACAAGTTTAGATTATAATGCAATGAAATGAGATTAGAAATAGGCCATAAAATGAAACAAGATGTGAGGTGAGATGAGGGAAAAAATATGAGATATAAGAGATGAGAAGAAATGAGATGCGAGAATACAAGAAAATATGTCAGAGATAACAGATGAAAGGAGATAAGAAAATATGTGACATAAGAGGTGAGATTAGATGAGACGATAGATGAGGTGTGAGATGAGATAACGTGCAAGAGATAAGAAAAATGAGGTGAGATGTGATCAGATGAGAGGAAATGAGAAAAGATGAGATGAGAGGTGAGATGAGTGATGAGATAACGCAAGAGATAAGAAATAAAAGGTGAGATGTGATGAGAAAAGATGTTACATAAGAAATGAGAGGTGAGATTAGATGAGAGGTGAGATAATGTGAGATATAAGAAATGAGAGGTGAGATTAGATGAGTGATGAGATAACTTGAGATATAAGAAATGAGAAGTGTGATGAGAGGAGATGAGATAACGTGAGATAACAAATGAGAGGGAATGAGACAGGCGATGAGATAACGTGAGAGATATAAATTGAGGTGAGATGAGATGTGTGATGGGATAATATGCGAGAGATAAGAAAAAGGTGAAATATGATCAGACGAGGAGATGAGAAAAAATGAGAAGAGGGGTGAGATGAGTGATAACAGGTCAGAGATAATGAGAGGTGCGATAAGTGAAGATGAGTAAAGGTGCGAGATCAGATGAGAGGTTAGATTAGATGAAATAAGATTAAAGAAATGAGAAAATTGATATGAGAAACAGATATAATATGTGAAAGGTCAGGTGAGAAATAATGACTGATGAGAAATTAAATAAGAGATGAGAGATAACAGGAAAGATGGGATGAAAGGAGAGATGAAATAGTAAATATATGATAGATAAGAGGAGAGATGAAATACAAAACAAAAGAGAATGAGAGGATATGAGAAGATGTGAAAGATGAGAGACTTATAAAGCCTCCACAGAAGAATAATTTATTCATATTTTTATTTATTAAACTTTTTTGCCATGTAAACATTGGTGTTTAAACAATTCAAATTCTTATATTTTACCAAATAACTGCATTTTAAAAATCTCTATAAGATTTGTAACTTTAATGTAACAAAAATACATAAAATCTGTAAATCAACATTCTAAAATTCTGAAAAATGCAAAACAAAAGGTCAACTTATGCCTAATTATGCAGGATTTATTGTTAAGAAAAGCATACATCTATCTATCTATCATAGTCATAATCATTTAATGTAACATATGTATAAACTGCTGATTACATTCAATGTTATTTGGAGAAACCAATATTATTGATACTTCAAGACCTGGAATGTCTAAAGGCTTATTGTAGAAATACATCGCTATACAAAAGTCTTGAGTAATCCCTTATTTCTTTATGTTTTGCTTCCAAGGAGCCAAATTTCCTTGTAATCATTAAAAGTGGCTTTGATTAATGTTCCTTTAAACTTTCTGAAGGTTTTGCAAAAGTTTTCCTTTGGACTTTGGCTGCTTTTCCCAATCATTTTCAGTCCAGTTTCTGACCATTTCTAGAAAAAAAAGTGTTTGTTAGGCTTTATCTCCGACTCTTGAGTCATTCATAAAATATTCAAGAACATATAACACGCGACACAGCAAGCAATTCTTCTTTTGTCATCCACTACTGTCACAGATAAAGGATTGAAAATTAGGTAAAAAACTGCCAAAGTTCCCCCCAAAAAACTTCAGAAAACATACAAATTATCGATAAAGATCACTTTTAATGAGGGTTCAAGAAAATCTGACTCTCTAGAAACGAAACATAAAGAAATAAGTGATTGTTGCAAAAATATTCTAGCTTTTTACTAAATGTGCCTCAACAAACCCAGAAATGGGAATCCACAAGGAAACAAATGTAAAGGAAATGCAGAAACACCGAATAGAGAGCATGAAAAACAGACTTAACAGGATTGGCGAAAGAGTGAGAGACAAGAAACAGGAAGGAGAGGAGGGGAAAAAGACATGATAAACAAGGTGGGGAGGAAGAAAGTGGTGATGGAGGAGCCTGCGAAGGCCACAGCTGATTCAGCAGGGGGCACCAGGAAATGATGGAGGAAACAGAAACTGGGAGAGGAAAAAAAAGAAAGTAAATGTCATGAAGAAAAAGCTTCTGACATTCAGTCTCTGGGAGAAATTGAAGGACAGGTGGGTACGAAGGGTTAAGAAGAGCCCCCTTCAACACAGAGAAGCTACTAATTCATGTCCGTTGTAGAGACAGCAACGTTTTCACTCTCAAACTCCTCTACAGGAACGACTTTCTCGCATCGTGGCACTCACTTCTAAAGACGTACTTTTTTGTCATTTTAGAGGCTTCAAATCTTCCAGCCGAAAATAAAAAAAAAGAAAAAAGAAGAGAGAAGTGAAACTGAAGCGGCGATGGAGTCAAAGGAGGAGGAAAACTAAGCCAAGCGTCGCTGCCTTTTAAGTCCCAAATTGACTTTCTGAGAGGAAGTGGGATTTATGGGGAATAAGGGGTTATAAATAGAGAGGCGGGAGCGCTCAGGAATAAAACGCTCAATTTGAGAGACAGGATTTGTGTCACAAATGTAATTATGGCTGTCCAGCTCACAGCCTGATAGAATTAAGCTCCTTGCCAGTGCACCGCAGCACTATACGGGCAAACTGTGTGTGTATTTATTACAAAAATGGGAGAATTTTGTTCCAAATGAAAAAGAAAAAGTCACAATCCTGCCCGTGTGAGATAGCGGTGTGTGTCCTTGACCGCCTTGGATGAAATAGGAGAAGAAATATGAGAGCAATTCACTTTTTTGCTGGAGCGTGTTTGTGCGCTGCGAGCGCGCTCATTCCATGCATGTCAGGCGGCTGCGGCTGGAGGTAAATGAATAATGAGGGTTTAATAGGATGGACGAGTTGAAGAGGGGGGGTTGGAGAGGTGGCTATCAACGCCAGCTCGATCCAATGGAGGGTGAAATCAGCGTTTATCACATATCGCTGCCCGCTGTGCCAGCAGATGCTCTCGCGGATCCGTTCGCATCATGTCTGCCTGATTGCCGCTGATTCAAGCTGGTGCACATATCTGACAAACAACCTAACAGCCAAAAGGGGTCAAAGTGATGGGCAATGCCCTTCACAGCTCCTCAATCTAAGATCAGGCCGTGACATCACGATTTCACTCGGATACGCTCCTTTGATCGCACGTCGATGGTAAATAACTTTTTGGTGAAAAATCGGAGAGGAGTCACTCAGAATCTCAGTTTTTCTCATCTAAGTTGCTTGTTGGGATTTTGTTTGCAACAACAAACATCTGCAGTGTACGATTATGTATTGGGAAAGAAAACTGTATTCCTGAGACGAAAGGAGGATGAGTGAAACAAGAATCTGACATGGGCAAGGTTTCTGACAGAGGGTTTGATAAATGAAACAAGGTGACCAAGAGAATCCCTGACTTTAGGGACTAGCTTGTTGGGAGCACAGATGGGGATTTCAGTTTGGTTCATTTAGTTGCAGAAAGTTCTCAGCTATCTAGTGTTTAGCAGTCTAAACTGTAGTTTAGACATCTCATGGGGCTTAAAGGAGACGTACAGTTGAATATCGTCAGCATAGAGGTGATTCCTAGGGCTTGACTTTATCATTTAAACTGATTATATTTATTGCATTCTACAAATACTGTACTGGATTTGTTTGGAATATATTTTTGTATGATGGCTTAAACAGGGCTCTGTTGAAAATGAGACCCTGTGTGTCAATGTATAAATAAAGGTGAATGAAGGGATATTTTGATATTTTTTCCGCAATATTTAAATTTTGCTCATCATTTCATCTTTAATGTCAACATTTTGGTCCTTTTTATCCTTTTGTTTGTCTTAACATTTCGACTGTCTGAATATTTTGGCTTTATTCTCAACATATTTTTCCCCTCAACATTTCGACCTCAATCTCCACATTTGACTTTTTCTGGAAATTAAAATGCGATTGGTTTTCAACTTTAAACAGTATGTTGATCTTAATTATCTTAACATTTTAGAATTATTCTTGACATTTTGACTTTATTCAGTAAAAACATTTTCAAATTGAATCTCTGTTTCGGGCCTATTATTGACATGTTTACTATTCTGGAACTATTTTGAGTATTTTCTCAACATTAAAAATTAATCGAAAGATTTTTACTTTAATTTCAACAATATGACCTCAGTTGCCATATTTGACTTTATTCTGGAAATTATATTTAGAGTTTTCCTCAATATTCTGACTTCATTCTCAACATTTGAACTTTTTGGGGAATATTTTGATTATTTTTAATATTTAAACTTCATTCTCAACATTTTGGCTTTTCTGGAAATGACATTTTAAACATTATCTCAACATTACAAAATACTTTCTTGACATTTAGAGTTTAATCTTGAAACTGGGAAGCAAAATAAATCATTTTATTTCTTCTGGGTGGCCCTAGTTTGTTGTTGTAGCAACAAAAATAATTTAGATTTTTGATTTTCAACAAGTAAAAACTTTAATCTACCTAATTATAATTATATCAATGGGTAAATTATAGGTTTTAATGACAACCTGATGACAGCAAAGTTCAAAAGCTAGAAAAACATAAGACCAAAACACATTTTAACCATCATGATTAGATTATTTCTTAAATTGAACATCAACAATCATCTCCAGAGCTTGCAGTGTTTACAATAACAACATGAAATATTCATCTCAGGATTAGCAGGTAACTTTATGGAAAGAAAACCGCTCAGAGAGAAAGAAAAACTTAGCTTAATATAAAAAAAAAATACCCTGCCAATCAGGATCCAGCACACAACAATCTGATATCCACCTGAAAGCATGCCTGTTTACGGTGACTTCTCCTGAGTCTGGCTGCTGTTGTATCCACATTAAGCACACAGCAGTGAAGTCTTAGCCTCAAGTGTAGCTGCAGGGTCTCATTTCACTGAGAAGAGCTGAAAGGACTGACGCTGCTTCATCATGCTGCTTTGTTCCAGAAAAAGAACCACTTTACCGGTGAGTTTAAGTATTGCTATTACAATATGTACTGGTACAACTTCTTCTGAACTAGTATATCAGGATTCAAAGTCCATTTAGTGGAAAAACGGTTATTCAGAAGTGTCCAATCTTCCCAAGAGCTGGTTTTCCGAAAACCTGAAAGCCTCAGTTCAAATGTTAAACATTAAGTTCACAGTAGGATGAATAGAAAATGACGAAACGCGTGTGGATCGTTTGATAAGACTGCCAGAAGAAAGCGTCTTCTCTCTGAAAGAAACAGAACAAACCAAAGTCTTTTTCACAGAGATCATCAAGTTTGTTAAAAAACAAACCCACCAGCTGATATGAGGTGGAGGATTAATGGTTTAAGTGCGTTTCACAGCTACAGGACCTGGACGCTATCAAGTTGGCTACAAACTCCTCTGTAGACCAACGTATTCTAGAATCTAATGTGAGAATCTGTCCACTTGCTAAAGCAAGGTGTGGCAATGGTCCAATCAAAGTCCAGACTGGTGTGGGCATCTAAAGCTGTCAGTCATCGATATCCCAATTATATATTTTCCATATATCATACAGCCCTAATAATAAAGCAAAAATGCCTTGAATAATTCTGATCCCCTTCCTCAAAGTGTCTCAGCAGGAGCTTAACCTCCATCAACTGGACTTCAATGTTCTCCCCAGCAAAGCAGCTTAGTGGCAAACTGACAAAGGTTGCCACGGTTACAAAACAGCTTCCCTCCCATCAAATGGCTGGAGGTGGCAGAGGAGGTAAAGTCTCAGTGTGTTAGAGTTACCAAGGAGACACTTTGGCCAGCAATCAATGAGGGCTCCTGGTTCTTAAAATAGGTACTTTACTATTATCCAAACACACATGTAAGACAAGGAGTCACACACACTGTTCAATCGGATTTCTAATCTCAGGATCAGCCAATAAAATCTGAGTCCGTTGTTGAGGAAACCAGTAAAGCAGGCCGTGACCTGCACTCTGCTGTAAAAACTCAGTAAAGGTTATTGTCCAGAAATGATTAAAAGATGGATTTTATGGATTCTAACTCAACATAAGTGTAGTTTAAATAATTCAAATCACTCATAAAAACTGTGATCATACAAAAAAAAACCCAATTAATTTAGACTCAAAATCTTCCCCAATCATTGAATCTCTACTTATTGTGATAGATGTGGACTTCTTAGCTTCTTCAAACTACAACAGGACCCAGGTCCTACCTCAAGGATGGACCTGAAGACTGATGGAAGATCGAGGCAGCTTTTCCAGTGATGTGGATGGCAAACCTGTCTCTTGATTTACTGGTTGATCTACAGTTCCAACCCTCAACAAGTAATCATGAGCTTTGGGTAAAAACTCGAAGAATGAGTTCCCTCTGTAGGGTGGCTGGGCTCAGCCTTAGAGATGGGAGAGGAACTCAGACATCCAGAAGGGACTAGAAGTAGAACCACTTAATGTTGAGAGGAGCCAGCTAAAGTGAATGACTCCTAGATGCCTCATAAGGGAGGTGTTTTAAGCATGTCCTCCTGGTAGGAAACCCTTGGGATGACCCCAGACTGCGTCTCTAAGGGAACATCTTGGGATGCCACTGGAGGAGCTGGCAGGAAGAGGACAGGACGATCTGGTCCTTCCTGCTAGGAAGACAGAAGACGATGAGACGCGACAACAAAATCATCGTCCCATATCTCTAAAAAGTCCCACGCTGTCCCAATCTCATCACTCCTTGAAGATGTACTCTTAACAAATGAGTCAAGACATCATTTTTGAAAAAAGAAGCGCATTTGTCAGGAAACATCCTTAAATGACACATTAAACACACCTGATCCAACCCAGTAGACATTTTTGAATCGTACAAGCTACAACCTGTCATATACATTAAACGTTACGCTATAGCAGCTCTTGTCCAATCACCTGACAAACCCGACTTCAAATCAAATTGCTCCATACAGCTGTACCGCTAGTGAAGCTAAATCTAATTCACGTTACGGCCAATCAAAACTCTACTCCACTTAAAGACCGGTTCAATCATTAAGCATCCCCCTGTCACGATGTGAATGCACTCAGCTAGATCAGAGGCACCGGAAGGAGCTGGATGGAGGCGTTGCTTTGGCAGTAATTGTGTTTAGCTGTTTAGCTGTATGAGGGAATGCAGGCATATGGGCTGTATGTATTTAGCTTCCACCTAGATGAATAGCTTTAATAACTGGAGGAGACTTAAAAGGCCATTTCATAATTACTGCCTACCTCTGCTGGATTACAGCTCTGCTGAGGGGTGGCAGAGAGTGACATTTGTAGACGCTTGGCTGAGAAAAGTGCTTGCACAAGGGAGTGCTAGAGGGTTCAAAGGCACTCACTAGCACACCTAGCTATATATTGGGATTTTATGAAAGATCATAAATTATTATCGCGTTTTTTCCAGGGACAAATGAGGAGATCAATTCCAACACGACCACTGATGGATCGTCGCTTCCTCTTTAAACAATCAAGAGAAAATGCAGGCATGTAAACCAAACAAAAGACAAGAAATCCCATAGAACAGCGGCAAAAAACAAGCAGCGTATATATATATGCTTGTGTGCGAGGATGAGTGGGTGGGAGTTGGTGCTGGATGAGCTCCCAGGTGTGTTGTAAGAGGGCAGCCTGCTGCCTGAGGAGATGTTAGACTCTACGGCAGAGAGCTGGAGGGATGAATGAAGGAATATCTGTTCATTACTCCTCTGGCTGACTGCAGGGTGTTCACGTGCACGTTTAGGCATGCGCGCGCGCACACACACAGATTCATAAATCAGTGGAAAACGCCAGGCTGGGTCTGACTCGGTAGAGGAAACTCCAAGACTGGAGCATGTTCACCATAATCACATAAGACTGGAACAGATCCAGCTGCAACAGAGCGAAGGGGGGAGGATGAGGGGGAGAGAGATCCTAAAAAAAGGATCAGTCTGTTGAGAGGAGTAGCAAAAATAAAAAAAAAAGGATTGGATGTAGAGCAGAGGAGGATAAAAAGACAGAAAAAGATGGCGTTTTGGGATCCAGAGGACGCTAAAAATGGGGACAAGCTGGCGACAGAGAGCAGGAGAAGAGACGAGAGAGCAGCCAATGACGAGAGGAAGTAAAACTACAGGAGATGGAGTCACGACTAAGTGATGGAGAGAAAGAAGAAGAAGAGGGAGAGCACACCTCGGAGCAGGTTCAGCCAGAAAGGAAAAAAGGGTTTTATCCAGATTAAAGAAGCCAGGCGGGCTCTTAAGACCATCCGCCTAATGAAATATGTCAAAGCCCATAAAGAAACAGCCAGGCCATTTAGGGAGGCGGGTGGTGGTGGTGGGGGGTGGGGTAGGGCGAATACGCTGCGTCAGCAAAAAGGAAAAACACGCAAAGGCCCTGTCAATACGCATTAGCCGAGACGTTGAGAAGATGAAAAGAGGAAAAGAAAGGAAGAAATGGATGACTTTATTTATCATGAGCCCTGGAAATACTGGGATAATGATAACAAAGAGAGGAGAGGGCGGAGCCTGGGCCACTTGTGGGAATGCTGAGCACGGGGAATTTGAGTTCAGCACGGGGCCATTTATATTCCACAGGCAGCGAGGTTTCTTGGCTGTTGCAGGTGGATTTAAGAGGTGTGTGTGTGTCAGAAGGAAACACAAGGAGAAAGGAGATTTGTTTCATTTAAACCAAAACGCTGATAATGATTCTTATTGCTTATACAAACCCAGTTGTTGAGAAATGATGAAATGTGTCTAAAATTTATTACATTTTCCCTCCTTTTTTTTGTGGTTATTGTCGAGTTTCTACGTAACGCACATTAAAGAGACGTCTCTCTTTAGATTTCGTGTTCCTGAGCTACAAACACCGGTTCTTCCAGTCAGCCTATTAGAGAACAACAGCTCTACAGCACTTTGATCTGCCACTGTGAGTCTAAAGCAGTAACATCTATATGCCAGTTTACCTTTACGAAGACATTCCTCAAATAAAATGAGGCAGAACTGAGTGCGAACAAATAACCGGAGCAATTGTGATGTAATACTGCTGCTGTCAGCTGGGTGAGGATTGAACGCTGTGGGCTTTCTGACCTGGACGGCTATAAAGCAGCAAGAGCTCGAACACTAAGTGCTTCACAACTCAGGTTTGTCAGCTCGGCAAGGGAGAGTCACGAGAAAGGGAAGGGTGACGAAATGCTAGGTGAATCAGAAAAATGAAGTGGGACGAAATAATTAAAAGATGGGAAAAATTTGATTAAAGTTTGGATTAAATAATGAGGAAATACAGAAACATGAGAAACTACAATTATATTAGGTTGAATAATAATGAGGGAAAGAATAAGGTATGATAAAATAATAAAATGGAACAATGTTAAAAAGAGGAAATGAGAAAAATGAGAACAATAGATTAAATGAATAAAGGAGATGAGATGAAATGAAAAGGGGAAACAACATTTTTTTAAGGGAATGAGAAAACAAAAAGTTTTGAATCAATGAGAAAATGGGAAAAGTAAGGAAAATGCATTGTTGAAATGACAATGAAGAAATTAACAATAATGACAAAACAGGAAACAAGATTAGATTCAATTATGACATGATAATTACAATGAATGAGACCCAAAAATGAGGGAATGAGAAAAATGAGAATACAAGATAGAAAAGAATAGAAAAAACAAGAATTGATTCAACTAAAAGAGAGAAATGACGAAAAATGACAAATGTCATTTAACTTTTTTATTTAAAAAAAAATGTAAAAAAGTTTAAAGGACATTCACTGGTTCAGGAAATATGAGCACAAGAGAAATTTAAAATATCTGATTTTAAAAAGTTTGGAAAAGAAAATAACATGAAATAATGAAGAAATTAGTGAAAATAAAAGTAGATTAAAAAAAATAACTACAACAAATAGGATCAAATTTAAATTTACTAAAGCGAATGAGAAAATGAGAATGATGAAATGATGAAAATGAGCAGCAAATAAAAAAAATTTGAAATTTCGATGAGATGAAATTACAAATTTGGGGAAATAATGAAAAAAATAAGAATATAGTGGAAACATGAGATGATAATAATATTTAAAATATGTTTTTTTTAATGAAAATCTTTATTATTTTTATCTGTATGTAATGCAGGAACATGTAGGAAATTAAAAGTTGTTTGTAAATTAATTTCTCCGTATCCTGATGATATCAAACACTCACCATTTTTCCGCGCCACCAGTGATCTCATGTTGCTCTCATCAGCCACTAGGACACAAAAAAGAGCCACAAGCACACACAGATTACCCTCTAATATACAAGAAATGCATTCTGCAACACAAAGCAGGTCATTCCTGTGCTTTGTGCTGCTTCATAAATGGTTTACTGGTTCATAATGGCGCTGGCACATGCTGGAAATGAATCTGGTGGAAGGCGAGGGACGATACACACAGAGAGGAAATGAAAAAAGCAGCAAAGTATAAGAAAAGCAGCAGGAAGATCGGGATTGTGGGAGAAAATGAGAACAGATAAAGATGAGACAATGAGAGAAATAATAAAGGGACATCCAACCATCACGACACCTGAAAGAAGACTTGCAGCAGCCACCACGAGCAGTGCATTATGGGATAGGTTTACATAAGGCCACTTTTTCTCTTACATAATCCATTTGATGTTTTCCTATGAGATCAATTTTGACCACAGACAGATGAGGAAGAGATGGAGTAAAAACAGAACAGATGTGTCAGATTGTTTTTCAAATCCTAAATCAGTAGCAGTAAAAGAGGAAATCAGAAACGGTTGGTTTATAAAACCCTGATGTGAAACATCTGTAAGGAAACAAAAGAGAAATACATTTCCTCTGCACATGTTAAGGATGAAATAAAATTAAAAACTTTTAAAGTTTGAGAGAGAAAAAGTCTTCCATGCCACATGACCCCAGCAGATAATAAAAAATAGCTTCCTTTTCTGTGAAGAGAAGATAAAAGTCTGCATGGCCAGCAGCCAAGCTGGTCTCTCCTGCTGCAGTCAGGGCGAAAATATAAAATCCCTCTTTTAACCTCCAGTCAGCTACTTTAAACCATTATATAAACATATTTCCTCTGTTACAGGATTACTGAAATATGTCTACACAATGTCACGCAGTTTTACAATCCTGCAGCAGCAACGCACTTCTGATGTGTTCAGGAGGAAAGGAGGGGATGTGGAGGATGGAGAAGGAGAGCAGGAAAAGTTTAGAAAAAGGAGAAGAATCAGGGTTATGTTTAAAATGATGATATGGAAAAGGGAAAAAAGCAAAGAATAAGAAGAGAAAATAGGGAAAAAAAGAAAATTGGAAAAAAGAAAGAAGGGAAAAAAGCAACAAAAAAAACAAGAAAAATAAGAAAAAATGAAAAAAGCAAAACAAAAAGAGGGATGGAGGGAGAAAAAAGAAAAAAGGAAACAATTGGAAAAAAGAGGAAAGAGGAAAGTGGGAAAGAAAAAATCAAAAAAGCTAAAAGGAAAAAAAGAAGGGGGAGAAAAAGGGAAAAAATAAGAAAAAAGGGAGAAAAATGGGAAAAAAGGAAAAAATAGAAAAAATGAAAGAGAAAAAGGACAAAAATAAGAAAAAAGAAAAAAAGAGGGGAAAAAGGAAAAAGAAAACAAGAGAAAGATTTAAAAAAAGGAAAATAGAAAAAAAGGAAAAATGAGAACAACGGGGGAGAAATTCAGAAAATGTAAAAAAGCAAAAACAAAACATCGATATGATATTGCTGATTGTCTATTTGATTAACCTATTGGGACATTCTGTTTTCTGATATCACTAAAGCTCATACATAAAGAGACCACGCTTTAAATTACTGGAAAAAGAAACTCAAAAATGTCCACCTTTTCTACCGTTGAAATGTATATTTTTGTGTCTTCTTTTCTTCTCTCATCTTTTCTTCTTTCGTCCAGTAAACAAAGGGTCAAGGTTCAGGGTTTCTCATTTAAAAAATCACTTCAAGGTGTAAAATGTAACCCAGAGATCTCCTCAAGTAACTACATGAGCACAAAGAGTTTATTCAGCGGCTTGGCAAACCTTTGATAGCGACTTTAGAAGATTTCTCATCTAAAATTTGGAGTATTAAAATCATTGTGAATAAAAAAAAATAAAAAGAGCAGATTACAGGTTCCTAATTCCTAAAAGGTCTGAAGTTTCTGTGCATTTTATCCTAAAGACAATCTATAACGATTATTTCCCAAAGCATACTTGAAGTTTTTAGACCGATAAATGCATTAGATGTTCGTTCTTCAAATCCTGAGCAGCCAGTGGACCTCTGTGTTTGAGCAGAAGCTCTGAGTCAACACAGTGTTTGCTGAGGCATCGAGGGTCAATAAGAGCCGCTCACCTCCTTCTGTCGAGTGGTGTTTAATAAAAAGCTAACCTGCTCGACGCCGCGGCTCTAGCTCAGATACATGTGACCGTACAGACTGTTCTCTGGACCTCTTCTGAGGAGGGAAAACACATTTGTCTCTTTAAATAAAACCTGTCCTGGCCAGGTCAGGGTCTGAGGTCTTGTATGTGTATCGCAGCTCCTATCCTTACACAATCAGACACACAAAGCTCAGCTAACCACCTTATTTCATCTTAGAGTACTTTAGAAAGGAAAAGGATGAATGGAACTGGAGCGATAACAGAAAAAAAGGAGATTGAAATGGAGAAAGGCCAGAGATGGAGATAGAAGCCATAGAGGGGTGACAGATAGCGGCGAGGATTGGAGTGGGTCCTCGGAGGGTGTGTGTGTGCGGCGGCGTGTGCAGACCACCCTTGTCCATAATGAAAGCCAATCAGCTTGGGTGGCAGAGGGGTGTGCTGCAGGAAGAAAGCCAATCCACTGAACCTAATGAACCAGGATTGGAAATCAGACGGAGGCAGAGAAGAAAGAAATAGATAGAAGAGTCCGATGAAGCCATCCGCCGAAAAACAACGAGCTGAAAGGAGAGGAGAGACAAACAACGATGAAGGGAAAGGCTAGAAATCAGAAATAAAGGCGGAAAACGGGGCCGATATGATCAAAAAAAGAAACATAAATCTGAAAAACACGAGGCAAAGAGGGAAGGGAGGGTCAGTGTGGGTTAATACGAGGAAATCAGCCCCCTTCGTTCTCACCTTCCACGCACACAAACCTCATTCACTCTCAAATACAGAGGGCGCACACATACGCACGCACACACCAGACGGCGTGTTCTCCCAGTTGGACGGAAAGCCCCCTGAGCTTATGAGTTCAGGGGGTCAAATCCCTCCAGGCTGAGGATAATAGTCAGGGAGCACATATCACAACAAAGAAATGTACTGATAAGAAGCATGTGATCGCTGCCTGTAGTCTGAGATTAAACCGCTGTTTCAGCCTCAGACAACAATATAGAGTATATAGATGGGAACCGATGATGGGGTGTGTGTCAGAGCTCACCCATGTCCATGCTTTTGGACGTTCTGTTGCGAGGCACGTTGTCCTCATCGCTGATGAGCTGGCGGCTTGGGTAGAAGGCTGCAGGCATGTTGGGAGGGTCGCTGCATTAAGAAAAACAACAACAAAAACAGCTGATTACTGAGAACCGCTGTCAGCACAAACTGATGATTTTATTTCCTCAGATCCAGACGGGAGGATTCAGGGAAACTATTTCATCAACTGTTTTCATTAAAACCTACAGGGATAGAGGTCAGAGGTCAACTCTAGTGTCGGTCACATGTTAAAGAGGCAGTTTAGATGAGGAATTATAAGGATTTTGGGGAAATTTCAACAGATTTTCTAAAAGTTT
Organism: Callopanchax toddi; assembly: GCA_006937965.1. Taxonomy (NCBI): domain Eukaryota; kingdom Metazoa; phylum Chordata; class Actinopteri; order Cyprinodontiformes; family Nothobranchiidae; genus Callopanchax; species Callopanchax toddi. Next base: position 2,631,254 of record SSNR01000057.1, on the reverse strand, counting down.
TTTGTTTCCACCAAAATGCACACAAAGTTGTAAATACAGGTCTTAATTTAGGTTTAGTTGTCTACAGAACAGAAACATAAGTAGATAAATGCAAAATCAGGAGTATTAACTACAGTTACACTATATATTATTTGAAAAAGTTTAAAGTTATACTCCACCAGAAAGTGATTTTTTTGTCTATTGCCATATTCCTCATAGTTAGATCAGTGGGCAAAAACAATTTGTAACCAGCCCAGCTGTTTTCCTGATCCAGCAGTACTCCTTTAGCATTAGCTTAGCGTAAAACACTGTAAGTGAATGGTAACAACTAGCATTGTGAGAAATAAAAGTCCTTAAAACTCTCTCAGTAGTGATACTGATGATACTAATTCTGCTTAGTGACCTCAATAAACATATCGACTGCAAGTGAAAATAAAAAGTAACACGAAGGAATTACAGGTACTATTTTAGACTCGGGACTACTTTATGACAAAGAACAGCTGTAAGCCTCCGCTGAACGGTGCAAGGACATGACGCAGCGGCTCCAAAGACGCCTACATCCGTAGATACAAATACCGGCTACTAGCCTAAACCTGGTAATGATTTTTGAAGATAATCTCTGTGCAGCTCCCGACTTTGTGTTATTTTTCATCATCTGTGAGGTTTGCAAACAATGTTTGGATACGTGTTTACGGACGTAGGTCTCCTTGGAGCCGGTGCGATATGTTTATTGAAGTCACTAGGAAAAATTAGTATCATTAGTATCACTACTGAGTGAGTTTTAAGGATTTTTTTTTCTCGCAATGCTAGTTGTTACATTGTTACATTGTTTTATGCTAAGCTAAAGGAGTACTGCTGGATCAGGAAAACGGCTGGGCTGTTTACAAATTGTTTTTCCCACTGATCTAACTATGAGGAATATGGCAATAGACAAAAAAATCACTTTATGGTGGAGTATCCCTTTAGTAGCAAAGTGACATTTAGCTTTCTATTGTCCACATCGTTAACACAAAAGCAATTAAAATGATTTTTTTTTCTTCATTAATTTGAACAAAAACAGAATCTTTTGTTTTTGAATTAACTATAAAATTATGATTTTGGAAGGAAAACCATCCAAGTAGAACTTCTATTATTGCGAAGGTGAATGGGGTTTATGCACGGTCACTTCCTGGTTGTGATAGACTCAGCTGCTCCCTTCCGGTTCAACGCTGTTCCCACACAAACTGGACAAAATTGATTTTTTTTTTACCTGTTTTCTTCAAGACCTGCCGCGCATCACGGTAGACGATGTCCACCGGATTTTTTGAAAAACACAGAGAGACGTCTGTGAGCAAGCGGGTGAAGGACTTTAAGCTGTATATAACCAGCTTTATTCATGAAATTGAAGGTAAGCTAACAGCGTTAGCTCGTAGCTTCCATCATCAAAAAACAGTGAGACAAATCTATATAGCCGTGATCGTGGGCTCCAACTGCTTCCCAACTTTCACCTTTCTCTGGTCTAGCTGTACGTTATCAAACACCAAGTCTTCATTCACCAAAAGAATAGTTGTTCCAGTGAAATAACACACGAACGGCGCCGCGCCTCCTCCTTTAGCCTCCTCCACTCGGCTCTTTGACTACTGTGCTGCAAAGTGTGGACTGCAGACACGGTGTGGTTAGAAACGATCACGTTTTCTCTTCTTAAGTTCACAATCCTTCCTTTTTGTAGTTATTTATTCAGTGGAAATGTGTGGAAACGGACTGATGAATTATATTCAGCTGATGCGGTACACAACGGAACACAGCAGTGTTCAGCTGTCGAGGCTTCCCGTCTGCTGATACTTATATGATGGCTTCATTTCTTAGTGCTATAATATATATATATCATACTGTACTACAGGGGCGTGGCTACGGGTGGGCCTGGGCGGGCCTGGGCCCACCCACTGTGTACCTGGGCCCACCCAATCAAATGGCTTCCTCAACAAAATTATATATATTTGTTTCATTTTTGAGGGATCTCATTTAAGTCATCATGAAATGAAGTAGAGCAGAGTAAATTTGACATCAACAGCATGAATGTGTTGTGGTGATTTCATAACTATTACATCATTTGTAAGTCTTGCTCTCATTGGATATTTTGAATAATTTCGGAACTCTCCAGACGAGCTACGGTAACAGCACAACTGTGCGTCTGCTGCTGTGACTTGTAGTGTCAACCAAAGCATTTAAGAAATGGCAAAACAAATCTTCATTTCAAAATGTTTCAAAAAACAAAAAGTGGAGGACCTGTCCTGTGTTACAGGGTTAATGTGCTTTAGAATTTAGATGTTTTGTTCAAAGATCTTTCTGTCGGTTTCTGACAGTGGTTCCTCTCTTTTGCGGTTCACATTTTGCAGCCTCCCGCGACCCGGACCCGGATAAGCGGAAGAAGACGAGACGATTTTGCAGCCTTGTACTTTCGCGAAATGTTTTGTGCAACTTTGCATGCTTTAAACTTTTTTTTACAGCGCAGTGTTCATGCGTCCTGACAATCTCCTCCATGGAGCGGAGCGCAGTGCGTCCTGACTCCCTTTTGCGCGCTGACCAAGAGTCTGGATGAGTAGCGCCCTTATGCTCCTTCCCTTTATGAGCTTCTTTTCTACAGCAAGGTGGGAATGAAAATCTACACTTCCACAAGTAGAAATGATGCTTTTAACTGATTGACAGACTGCAGAATCAGAACCATGGAGCAGCATGATGTCTCCAAACGGTGCGCTCTGCGCTCCTCTCTTTTTCCTCTCTCCCTCTCTGTGTCCGACCTGAAATAATTAACGTGTTTGACCCGACGGCTCGGGCTGAAATTGAGACCTCTAGTGATAAACACAGAGCAGCTCTCAGATCACTTCTCTCAACATCTGCTGTGTGTTAATGTTTTTTTTTTTTTACCGCAACGAGGTGTCCGTCAGACGCGATCAGAAACATCAATGAAGTTATTTATTCAGCCGTTCTGATGGTCAGGTTGTGTTTAAATGAGATCAGTGTGATAATGTTAATGCCTGTCTGAGAGAAGTGTATAAAGTGTAGTGAGGGGTTTTACAGCCTTAAAACTTCTGGAATAATTGTAAAAATATAAAACTGATTCTTGGCGGATTTCACCGCAATTGCGGGTTATTTTTAGAACGTAACTCCCAGAATAAACGAGGAATCACTGTATAGACACATATCTGCTTAAACAAAAGTGACATTTATAAATACACTTATTTTCAATTACATTTTTGGGCCCACCCATTTTTTATTAGGCCCGGCCGAAAATCTATTTCTGGCTACGCTACTGCTGTACTATACTATATTCTTACTCATTTTGATTATAAACAATATCTTCAGCTGGAAATGCACTCTAACTCTGGAAATCTTCACGTTTCAAATGGAACCGGAAATGGTCCCGCGAGGTAATTTTAAACCGGAAGTTCTACTAAGTACTCTGTGCATAAAGCCCATTAGGACATAGTTTGTAAACTCTTTTTATTGCTGCTCGACAATGATGCATTTAAGGACTAAGGAAAACATCAGATTTTTATGTGTCATACTGGTTAATCACTAATTAAGCTGATTATGTGGCACACCAGACAGTTTCTTGAATGTGTATGTAGAACATGTGTTCAGTGTACATGAATTTTAAGTACCACAGATGGAAATTACTTTATTACATGATAAGTAAATGTACTATATCATTATCCAATAAACAAAATAAACTTAATTATTACAAAAAACATAATTAACTGATCATTACTTAATGTAGCAAAGGGTTTCCATAATATTAAAGGAACGCTGGACTTGTCAGCAGATCTTAACTTCACACTAACTTAAGCACTAACTAGCTTAAGCACTGCATGTAACCCAGGTAATTTCATTAATTCTTTTAAGTGCTGTAATATTTAGCGTAATGACTTTTCTTTATCCTCTAACAGAGATGAATAGTGGCATTACAGCGTAATAACGCTGGTCCTGAGCGAGCTTTAACGGCGTGGTGATGATGCAGGTTTCTGCACATGATGGGAGGGGGGGTACCTGCGGTGCGGGGGAGTCAGAGGCAAGTCTCTGTTCATTTCCTCCACAGAGTCGGGGGAGGGCGGCGGGGGGAAGCCGTGCTCGTCGTCGTCGTTGCTGTAGTGACCGTAGCCGCCGTTAGTGGAGGGAGCAGGAGCTGGAAATGAACAGAAAGAACACTTTTAAACAAAAACTGCACTTTAGATGAGGACAATAAGAAAGAACAAGCATTACATCATAAGCAGGATACAACTCATGTATAATTACAAAGAAAATACACAGTTCTTCCTACAGTTCCATAAAATTTAACCCTCTAAAGTGGATCAGCTCTCTAATGTAAGCCCTTTTTCTTGGTGAGCTCCTCCCTAATTTTAGCATGTCAGGTGAGAAAAGCATCTCCGTCTTCCTGCATCCCAAAGGAAGAGGAAGTCAGAGACAAGAGATTAAAGTAAAGAATGAATTTTAAGCAGTTTTTTTCTCCAAATCCCTCCTTGTTCTTTGCTTTTTAACACAACAGCACAATACGCTTTATGCTAATCTGTCCCACTTAGAGGCGTATCATCAGGGTAATGATTCCAAGGTCAGATCTTTTTGCACATGAAAAGCTAGCATCAGAAAAACACAGTTAATGACTTCCTTTTTTTAATTTTTTATTTCTATAAATATGCAAGAGAAAAGAAGTGTTAGTTTTCTGATGACCTGAAAGAGCAGATTAGGGTTTGGAGGGTGATAAACACACAACGCCAGACAAACAGTCTGTGTGTACACACTCAGCAGCAGATAACAGGAGTACACAAACACTCTGGGTCTAATGTTGACAGTCTGACAGTTCAAATGGACAAACACTTTGTCAAGTGTGTGTGTGTGTGTGTGTGTGTGTGTGTGTGTGTGTGTGTGTGTGTGTGTGTGTGTGTGTGCGCGCGCTCACCACTTCCAGGGTAACTGCTGGTCGTTTTTGGAGTGTGACCGTTCATGGTGGACTCTGGGTTAGGAGTTCTGGTGGGTCCAGGAGGTCTCTGATGTGCATCGTGGCCCCGAGGCTCCTGTCAACAAAGAAGAGACTCAAAACTGTGTCGCATGAAAAATTGATGCTGCCGCTTCAGACTGCGGAAGATTAAAAGTTAGCTCATTTATTCCCCACAGGACTGGACCAGCGTCGTTTCTCTTTCATTTGAAGCAGTAACAGTTATTTAATGTGTGCTAAAGACACAAAATGAGAGAAAACACTTTAAAAAAATAGAGCTTCTTTTATTATTGACCACTACAGTGTCCTAAAATTAAATCAGAAGACGATAAAGCACAACATTTTACCTCCTTGCTACTTATTTACTTTTAGTTTTACTTAAATCGGTACTTTTAAAATAGTGGGGCGTGCCCCTCTGGGTGGGATGTGGTGAGGTATCGGGGCAGGAGGACTCTTTAGGATTAGTGTCTGTATTCATGCTTGGGCAGGTTTTTACATAATTTTGTGCGGGATATTGTTGAGTATCTGACAGAGTGGGGACGTTCCTCACGTTAGTCAGCAGAAAATGACCTGGAAATACCGCGAATCAGAAGCAGATCTGCTGTATTGACTCCCTGCAGTAGCAGTGGATCTGGGGATTGAATTGGAGATCCGCAAATGGTGTTGTGGTCCAGGAGCAGCGTGGTGGACGCTGTGGTCCGACCTCGACTCACATGACCCGGTCCTCAATCCAGGAGAGTGGACCTGTACCCTGCCAGCACTGACACACACTCCAGAGGTGGGGTGAGGGAAGCAACATTCATGCGCGCATGGGGGACGTGAAGTGCATCTATGCTAACAGCTAATCTGAGCATGGACAAAACCCAAAAAACTACTCAAATCTAAAAAAAAAAGATCATTGTTTTTCCAGTAAAAATCTATTTATTAACCTTTATATTGCCATCAATTATGAAATACATGATTATTTACAAAGACATCTATGGTTGTTAATAGCAGCAGCAGCTAGCTGCAGCACATTTAGCAGGAAAACTAAAATTTCTGTTATGCCATGTTGTTGTGATATACAAGTTTATAAACAAGCATTTTCATGAACTACTATAACATTTGTTGATATCAGAGTTGTTTTATAACAACTTTTAATCTTGTCTCTATATCAGATTAGCTAAATTGCTCCAATATTTAGCTAATATGCTAATAATAATTGCGCATAGCCGTTTTTAAAGAGCCCCATTTCAAGATCTAAACTGATGATAAGTTGACTTTTTGTCACGTTATTATACAAAAAACATTTGTAGTGTAACAAAAAGCTCACAGTGGACCTTTTCTACAATCGTTAATGTTTATATTTATTGTAAAACCTAGTGTGACAGTTTATGAATTGAAGCAACAATGTCTATTTTTGTGTTTTTTGTTGTTTCACAAAGATTTACGACAATATTTTAAAGAATAAAGGAATTCAGACAATAGTGGAGCTGGCAATGACTGAGGAGGGGGTTCGTCATTTCTTCTGACTCAAATTGTATTATTCTAACAGATCAGTCAACATTTATTTTGTATCATTTCCGATATCTGATTAGCAGGATTTCTTCTGAACGTTTTGCATGTTGTTGTTGACATGCTTCAGAAAAGATTCATAACAGATTGATGGGTCTCTTTTAGTAATAAATCAGGAATAAATAGAGCTTTATTTATTAAAACTGTGTGTATCTGTGAAATATGAAAAATAGGGTGACTGAACAAACCTGAGAACGCCTGAGAGCTTCGACAGGCATATTATCAAACAGCCCTGCTGCACAACAAAGGACCCCCCCCCCCCTCTCCCCTCCCCTCCTCAGCTCAGAGATGGAGATAGGGACTAACGGCACTGAAAGGATTCAGCGCTGGTGGAAGATGAAAGACGCTTTCTCTGGTCAAAGAAACGGGAACAACAGCTGCCTCACACACACCAATACACACTTATTCAAACACAAGACAAACATCATAATAAAAACAGGCCTAAGACACAGGGCGCGGTAATGAAAGGTGTTCCAGTAGCGTCCTCGTATCAAAGCAGTGGGTGTCGGTGCATCTACAGTGTCATGAAGTCCCTGCGGTATCATTAGCGGCGAGCACACATCTTAATATACCACTATATCACTCTGCTGTCAATCACTCGGGAGTGCAATAAGAATTTACACACAAACTTCTGACAGGCCTTTCTGCATGTGTCACCGACACATAAATCCTATCACAGACTCCCCGTCCCTCCAGCCATCCCTCCATCGTTCCATCCATCGCTCAGCCTGAGGCCTTTGAAGCTGCCTGATATCTTAATCCCATAGCAATAAGCAAACTGGAGGGGGAGGGGGGGCAGGTAGTATCTGAGCAGTCACTCTTAACTAACAGCTGGATACAAAAAGGTTTAGGAGAAATCCATGTCTACCTCTTTGTGTGCATTTTGATTTTACTTGGACCTATTTGGGCGTTTATTGGTTGATTTGTACCATCCTTTACCCAGGTAGAGATGGTTATACATAACGTAACACTTCAGTGGTTTTTAAAAACAAGAATTAGGTTGTTGACGAGCACTGCTAATCCACCTCCACTGCTTTTTCTACTCCTCTTCAAATCTCTGTCTGTCTGCTGACCCATCCTCATTGTTTGAGGCTGCCATCTTGGAATGGTGACCGGGAGGCAGTTGGGGGTTCAGCATCTAGCCCAAGGACACTTCGACACGTAGGCTGGCCAGGATGTGAGCACGGGTCTCCCACATAAAGGGTGGTTTCTCCTCCTCTAGGCCATGGTCACCCCAGTTAGGGGGTTTGGATACCAGTTTGGAAAGGCATTCCAAAATGCGATGGGATATTTTAACCGATCTATACGAATATGCCACATAAAGTAAATCTGAATCATTTTAGAAGACAGTGACTTGGAATCCATTTAAATACAAATGTATTTGTTTGACAGCACTTCTTGGAATCCCCAATACCCATCTGTCACCCTCAGATGAAAGAAAAATGGTTACCATGTTGGAAAACCAGTATGGCTGTCCACAGTTTTACGTCCCATGGACTTAGAGGATAAATAAAGAAGTCATCATGCTACCCCATGGGACTGGTGCATTACACAAAGAAGATGGAGGATAACCTCAAACGACTTCAATTTCACCTAAAATGATCAGCTAGATGGTCGAAACTTGAACTCCGTTGGGTGTTACAACAGGGCAATGAACCCCAACAATCAGAACTGGTTTCTGATTGGATAAAGGAGGTTAACTCTGGAATTACCTTCCCTAAACACTGACCTCAACCTGACTTTGTAGGCTTTCATTAAAAAGCCAAGTCTGTGTCCAAAAACCAACCAAATTAGGACAAATAGCCAAAATGAAGCCAGAAGTTTGTACAAATAAAACTACTGGTTGAAGTGCAACTTGCTAAGAGAGATCCAAATATTATGAATGGGTGTATGAATTGAGTCTGTATGTATAATACACACTAAATCCTAACTTGTGTACCCATTTCTCATTTCTAACATGATCCAAGACCCTAGAAAAAGAATGGTTTGAAAACACAAAAAAGCCCCAATCTAGATCACAAAAGCAGGGAAATTATTCATAGATGTGTTCAAATAAACTAATTTATTCTTACGTTTACCAAGATTAGGGATTTAAGGCCATGCTATTAAGCTCCAGACGTAGATAGGGATGCTGACGGGTTTTTGCATTCGTTTGTTTAATCAAACGACATTATAGAGTCTCCACTGGTTGTTGAAAGGAGGACTATGCAGATACGTCCTGAACTTTGAACTGCATTTGAGAGCATTTATCCACATGCTTGAACGGCCGAACAGATGCAAACACACACACACACACACACACAGTGTGTGAGTGAGCCCTAGATGAGATGTAAATGCCACAATGGGCAGGTCAACCCCAGAACCCCTCCGTTTCACCTCTTACTACCACACGTTATTGCTAAACATCTGCTTTAAAACCACCGTGACACATCCTTTTAGGCTTTTGGAATAATCATTCAGGGTTCGACACAGAGTTCAGCAGACAGACGCAACCAAAAGGAGCTATTTTCTCCCGTTTGTCATACTCAGTATGTTCCTCCTCAGTCTGGCCATGCAGGAATTTGCTTTCTTTTCAAGCAGAATGTGAGAACACTCCTTTTAGAAGGTGTTGAAATATGCTTGTAGATTCTAACATCGTGCTATTTATTTTATTAGACAGTCTAGTCTTGATTTGAATCCTTTCCTGCATTTCAAGCTTCCAAAACATCCTCCAGAAAAGGTCAAACGGGTGACGTCAACACATGATTGTCATTATAATTTAGCACAAAAGCCTTGTTTGTGAAAGTCTTTGAGTACAAGATAATTTCATTAAATGATTGAAGTAATCTGGAGGAATGTCAGGGCAAGAAGGTCAAGAAGTAAAGTCTCTGATCCTTCAGACGGCTAATAGAACCACATAAACAAAGAGTCCCTTTGGGGAGCCTTTACCAAACTCTTAATTGTGAAGTTACGTTCACAATTATCACTTAAAGAAAAGAAGCATCTTGTTAACCTTTTTCAGACATGGAGTCAACTTTGGGCCTCGAAGCATCTGGGATGGACCATCCAACCTGTGGTAAGGTAAAGCTATGTTTCACCCAATGACAAAAGGAGAAGTGCAGGTAATGTTTTTGCCTGTCTGTGTGTTCATTAGCAAGATATCTATAGCTGGTAAACATCTGGAGTCAACTTGATTCAAGATGGCTGCCACCGCTAACCAAAACTAGCGACAATCAATTTGAGTAATATTGAGCTAAAACTCTGACAGACTCATCACTAACTCATACTTCAACACCACCTAAAAGCACGAGATCTTTCTTTTAAATTTTGAATCATTTGTCTGTTGGCGTCAATCCAATTCAAGGCACTTTAGAAAAGACAGAAATGGTCAAAACTGTCAATTTTACAGAATTTGCTGCTGTTGTATTTGAAAGTCATCCCTAGCAAATACTTAAAAGGTCCCAATTTATGCATTTTATGTCCACTCTGAATCTTTTCTTTTACATCTCAACAACATGTAAAAGGTGTTTTACACATTTGTGCTTCAAGACCAAAAACAAAAGAGCCTTGATAATCTGTATGGCATGGAGTTGCATCAATACTTTTCTGTAAAGATGCAGAAAATGTCACTGCAATATCCATGTATTTGTCTATATTATGAAGACTGATCTGTCCCAAATCTCTGAGCTAGAACCATCCTGCAAGTGTTGTGAGAATGACTAGCAGCGTTACTAAACCTAGCCTGGGCTAGAAGGATTTAATTTCATAATTTCATATTAAACTCTGTCTGAAGCACAAGAAATACAGATGAGGCAGAAAAAAAGACCACGACATAAACAGGAGGAGTCAGGAATGAAGAGGAGAAGAAACAAAGACAGACAGGCATGCAGGAGGCTTCAGATTAGCTTTATTTGAAGGAGAAACAAGCAGGTGAGACAGGAGAATAAAAGTACATTCCATTATTAAAACTAGTTTTAAATGATGTAGGAAAAGTCGGTACAAAATTTGACATACAAGCAGGGAAAAATAGAAACAAGCCCCACAGTTTGTAGAAAACTACAGTGGTATTTAATAGTCTAAATGATCCTTTTGACAGAAAAGAGTCACAGAGTGAAGAATTAGGAATAAAAGCATTTTTAAAGAGGTGAGCTAAGTATTAACAGTGTCAAAGAAGTACTGCCGTCCACATGATTGTCTCGCTGTCGGTCACTTCATTAAAACAAGATGTCATCACAAAACAGATGCGCACGCTTTGTGTAAGAGTCCATCTGAGAGCTGAATGTGTTGTGTGGTCGTGATACGGTTGTGTGTGTAGTTATGCAAGTGTGTGTTTTTGTTGTGAGTGGGCGGGTCTCCGTACATCTGCCCTGCCATTGCTCGGATGTTTTCGATGTAACGGTTAGAGCCGTCCTCTCGGTGGACGTCGTCCAGCGTGCGGCTGCGTGTGTGTCTGGCCTTGCGTCTGTCCCGGTAATGTGCGTTACCCTGAGAGTCAGTCACAGCGTGTGTGTTATCGAACCTGCCGCGGCCCTGTTCATAACTAAACCTTTCCGTGTTTAAGTTCCCCTCTCTAGGCCTATTAAAGCTGTTGTGTGTGTTCCTTTCTTTATCGTCGCCTTTCTGGGTGAAAACTCGACACCTGTCTGTTTGGTTGAACCCATACGTGTATCTGGTGTGCGTCTCCCCCGGCCGCTGCCTTCGGGGGTGAGGCTGTGGATCGGACGCTCGCCTCATGAGCGTAGGAAGGAGGGAGGAGGAGCGACGAGGCAGAGTTGGCTGTGGTTGCCGGACGTCACCCACCCGTACCTGATTGTTGGAGCCTGCTGGAGTACTGTTGGGTTGACTGGAGGAGATGTTTGTTGTGCTCGGTGCAAAGTTGCCAATACCAGCCTGGAAATAGAAGAAAACATCAAATAAAAAACATGTTTATGGAACTTGATTTAAGCAAATTACATTAACCGTCACAAAAAAGTATTTATTCATTAAAAACAGATCAAAATTACTAGAAGTAGCTTGGATGATAATAAAATACAGATTTTTGTAATAATAATTTACATTTTTCATTTTTAGGCCAGCTGATTGATCTATAACCTGAATATATATTATATTTATATAAATATGTAATTTCTTTAACGTCTCAAGTGATTCTAACATGTGAGAGAACATAAATAATAAATGTCAGTGATTTTGCGGTTCAAACCGTGGTAGTTGCTTATAGCTTTAGGAGTCTTGGAACATATCTGACTGACATCTTTGAGTGTTTCATGTAATCAAAGTCAACTAAACTCTTAACTTAAAAAAAGCTGCCTCTCATCCACCAAGATCCAAAGGGTTCATGCCGTTTTAAACAAGTGTAATAATATTTTTAAAAATATTTACCTGGTGACATATTTTTTAATATAAACTTAAATTTCTTACCAAGTTCAGAGACAGATATACTGTGTTTTCTGTTTTTCTAAGCAGCAAGAGTTGTTTTCTTAATCAAGATCAGTTACAAGTATTTAATGAATAAAAATGAGGAAAATAGGATGGTTTGGAATGTTTGTACCTGTCTGGATGCTCGAAGGACCACGAGTTGGATGGTTCCTCTGACGTTACCTTCTGATGACATGGACCGTCTCAGTGTCTCCATGGCAGCGTTATTGGAGCGTCCAAGCAACGACTCACCGTTCACCGCTATCATTTGGTCGTTTACGCATAACCGACCATCCTGTTGGGGGAAACATTTTTGAAGACCGTGAATAGTAGTATTAACATTGTACACAATGTAAAACAATGCAATACAATTTGATTCATAGCAAGGGATACAAAGTATCATGGGGGAAACAAAACGGGATGATAAGTGTTGAAAAAAAGGATAATAAGGTATGCAAAAACAATATGATAATGGAAACAAAACAGGACAATAGGGGATACAAAATGATACAATAAGTGATGAAAAAAGGGTATGATAAAGTATACAAAACTATACCATGAATAATTAAAAAAGGATCAAGTATGGGATGCAAAACAGTTCGATAAGGGATACAGAACGATACAATAAATGATACAGAACGATACAATAAATGATACAGAATGGTACGATAAGGAATCCAAAGCAGTATGATAATGGATACAAAAGGGCACAATGAGAGATCAGAATAGCACGATAAAGAATACAGAACGTTACGATAAGTGGTACAAGTGTGTACGATGAGAGATCAGAATACTACAATAAATAGTATATAGGGATATAGAACGGTACGATACGGGATACAGAACGGTACGATACGGGATACAGAACGGTACGATACGGGATACAGAACGGTACGATACGGGATACAGAACGGTACGATACGGGATACAGAACGGCACGATACGGGATACAGAACGGTACGATACGGGATACAGAACGGTACGATACGGGATACAGAACGGTACGATACGGGATACAGAACGGTACGATGCGGGATACAGAGCGGTACGATACGGGATACAGAACGGTACGATACGGGATACAGAACGGTACGATACGGGATACAGAACGGTACGATACGGGATACAGAACGGTACGATATGGGATACAGAACGGCACGATACGGGATACAGAACGGTACAATACGGGAAACAGAACGGTACGATATAGGCTACAAAACGGTACGATACAGGATACAGATCGGTATGATATGGGATACAAAACGGTACGATAAGGGATACAGAACGGTACAATATGGGATACAGAACTGTATGATACGGGATAAAGAACGAATCGATACGGGACACAGAAGGGTTCAATATGGGATACAAAACAGTACAATGAGGAATACAAAACGGTGCAACACAGGTTATGAAAAATTTGATACAAGAAACAAACTGACATGACATGGCATTTAAAACCATACAATACAGGATACAAAAAAGTACAATAAGGGTTATGAAACTATGTGGTACAAAAATAGTACAATGTGGGATTAAAAAAACAAGACAACATGGGATACAAAATGATTAAAAAAAAAAAAGATACGAATACATACAAGACAAGAAAAACCATGACTAGACAATATGATACAAACTAATTTCCCAAGGGGACAATAAAATATATCATATTGTATTGTATTATAAAACAGGACACACAAGAGTGGTCAGTTTTTGAATTTTAAAAGAAGAATGGACAGGGAAGTTGAAAAACTGGAGAATGAATGAAATAAGTTTTTGTGAGAGAGAATGAAAAAAAAGAAGGGAGGGAGAAGAGAGGAAAATTGTGGAGTTAGCAATCTAGTGAGAGTGGGAGAGCCATGATAAATACATAGAGCAGCTAATGGAATAGCCTCTGTGGGCACTAAATCACTTCTAAGTGTTTTAAATAGCAGCCTCTTGTAGGGAGGCGATGCAGAATACTGCCCTGCAGGGACGAGGAGAGGAAAAGATGGAAGGAAGGGATCAAATAAGAAGAGCAGTGCAGGAGAGAGGAGTGGAAAAAAAGAACAATAATGATAAAGACACAAAGTAAAGTCCCTCAAGTGGGTGTGGAGTCATGAACATCCCATTACAATCAGTGCTGCCCTTTGACCTCCAAGTCATTAACAAGGCACCGCCTGGTCTGACCTCAAATCTATACTTAGCTGGCACCACACACACACACACTTTCATCAAATCCAAGGATGTCATCAAAAATTGATCGTCCCTATTAATATCTTTCGCCGTCTTTTTGTAAACAGTGTCAGCGCAATGCATGTAATTTTAATTTGTTTTCTTCTTTGAAAACGGTCGCGTGACAGGATCAGGGAAAAAGTCAAAGAACATTTTTTAATATAATTGAGGCCTCGGGCTCGACGGCACCGAAAACTATTTAATGGAAATAGGTTAGATCTCTCCATGACTCTTCTTCGTCTCCTCCTTTTTTTGTGCGTTATCTGTCGAAGTGTGTGTCAGTCAGACTCGGGGGACGTCCTTTTCCACTCCTCTGAAGGCATCAGACCTCTTAGCTGCTTTTCATTAGCATTTATCAACATTGTGGAGGAGACACGGATACTTATATCCATTCTTTTTCTCATTTTAATCCGCCTATTTCCATCTCTTTATTGTTCAATAATGCTACTTTCTTCCCTTTCAGAGTCTCCTTCCTCTCAATCTCTTTCAGTCTTTCTTTTGAGCTTCATCCCTCACTCTCTGCTGTCTGCCTCTCCTCCTTCATGTCTCTTCTTATGTGGTATCTCATCCCAGAGACCTGTTTTCTGCGCCCAGCCGGAGATCTTACTAGGCCATTCTGTCTGAACGCTATCCACTTCGGCAGCTGTCGGAAAAACTACTTCTGAAGGCACTTTTGGGAGCTGCCGCCTGGCCGTCCTGATCCCAGACCAGCCGTTTATCTACAACAGCACACTCGCCTCTGTTCCTGCTTTGTCGCGCCGAGCAGATCTGGGAGCATCGGCGAGGGGCAGGAGAAGTTCTAACATGTGCCAGTTTATCGAGGCCATGTGGAGGAATCTCCAAAGTGCTGAAATGGGATGTGGGTTTTATTTGTTGTTGTTTGTCCTGATGCACTCACAACTTGAAGTGAGCTTTTAGCGATAGAGATAAGACTGCTTCGGCGCTGATGTGACGAGGCCACTTGAGGTCAGCGGGTGTCAAAGATCAAGGGAAGCCAGAAGGGAGGGATTTGAGTTTCAGAGAAAGACGGGAAATGAGGCAGAGGAGCTGAGAGGAAACAGGCAAACATGTGAGAAAGATCAGGAAACAAACTTATTTATGACATCTGATGCATGTTTCAGACACGGTGAGTTTCATGCCTGTAGAAATGCTTAAAGGCGCAACAGTTTGACATTTGAAATGTTTTATTTTGGACCATTTTCCATCTCTGACGGAGCACGGTGGGAATTTAAGACACAATGCTGCAAATTACACAAACTGAAGAGGACTTTTCAGCTTTATTGGATCCTCTGCGCAGCTCTGAGCATCATTTGTATTGTTCGTGATAACACTGTGCTCATCAAGTTAATGAGATCTGAGGGCACAGTTCTGTCGCTGCACATATTAACATGCCACAGACATTAAAGGGAGAATACCGACCGCACAAGTAAACGCTATGGATGCAGCCCTGCAAAAAGGTAATACATCCTTTGATGTGCTGCAAAGTGAGCAAACTTTGTCAGAGACTGAATTTCCGCAAAAACAACAACAACATTTTGGGAAAACAAGTGTTTTGACTTCGTTAAACTTCACAGTAAAAACACCATTCAAAGTTTAAAGGCACACTAGGCAGTTTTGGCTTGTTTTTAGCTCCCCCTAGTGTCCGTTTTAAATCACTGTTCTAAAAACAAACCGTTTCCCCTCCCTCCCACTGTGCGCCTGTGTTTCTAATCATCAGATAAAGGTTTTTTGTATCTTTGGAGGCTCCACCATGATGACCACGATACAATAGATCTCTTAGCTCATATATATGACATCTGTGTCTTCAGTTTATCTGTTCTGAGCAGGTTTTGAGGTGGAAACATGGATTGCCGTAAAGCGTTATTGCTTCTTGCGAGATACGTGACTTTGTGAGACTTCAGGGCACCTGACCGGAGACTCAGAAGTTGAAAATGTGGCATTCTGACTTTTCATTAACCCTGTAAAGGGTCATATTAGCACAAAAAGATGATAAAATATGACAACGTTACATAGTGTGCCTTTAAACAGGTCTAAACCGGTATTAAAACATTATTGATGGTTATTACACCATTACAGTTTAGGTTTCATCCTTTTTAACCTTAATGATGGCACATACTCTAATCTGACCTAACTAATAACTCTCGATTTACCGGTTGATCTACCTCCCAATCCTCACCCGGTCATGACCTTTGGGTAATGACCCAAAGAATGAGATTGTGGACACAAGTGGCCGAAATTAGTTTCCTCCACAGGGTGGCCGGGCTCAGCCTTAGAGATAGGGTGAGGAGCTCGGACATTCAGGAGAGACTCGGACTAGAGCCTCTGCTCCTCCATGTTGAGAGGAGCCAGTTGAGGTGGTTCAGGCATCTGATCAGGATGCCTCCCTCAGGGAGGTGTTTCAGGCATGTCCTGCTGGCAGGAGTCCCCCAGGTCAACCCAGGACACGTCAGAGAAAGTACATCTTCAATCTGGCCCGGGAACACCTTTGGGTCCTGCTGGAGGAGCTGGTGGAGGTGGCTGGGGAGAGGACAGTCTGGGACTCCCTAGTTGGGATGCTGCCCCCGCGATCTGTACCCAGATAGGTGGAAGAAGGCGAGGCGAGACATATTCTAATGTTTAAGCTGTGCACATTTTTTACAATATCAAAAATAATAAATTCTAGTTCACTCCAAATTATAGGCATGTAGTCATTCTTCTTTTACTTAATGTGTTTCTCATTGCTACTGGACTTAGTTTTCTCTTAAATTCCTCCAGAAAGCGGTGAGCTCTCCTTCAAACTCACATGTGAAACTCACTATTTTCACTTCAAAACTGGAAGTGAATGGTGTTTTTACCCTGCCATATCTCCTATATAAAAAACAGAAGCCACGCTCTTTTTATACCTCATTCAAATAAGTGCTATTTTCAACAGGGGCGTTGAGGAAAGGAAACATCTAAAACCTGCAGCATAACTGACCTTTAAAGCCAGAGCTGCTTATAGGTTACGACAAAAATAACTCCCAACGTATTTGACAGACTTAAAGAAGAAAGTTGTTGCATGTTTAAATTTGAATTAGCTGCATTCTTCTAAATTACCTCCGAGACTTTCTAGTTGGATTTTATTTTTAGCTAAAGGCTAACGTTATTGGCTGCTGAATCTAAACTCCTCACCTTATAAGCGGCCCCTCCGTGGATGATGGACTTGATGAAGATGCCCAGGTCCTCCCCGGTCTCTTTCGACCTATTCCCCTTCAGGCTGACCCCCAGGCCGGCCGAGCCCGTCTCATTGAGTGGGATCTCGTACATCAGCTGCTCCTTTCCGTCCTCCGTCACCTGACGGCTCGCCTCCTCGCCCTTCTGAAAAGAAGAATAAAAGCACCGACGTGTAATGTAAAGCGTGTTAATATTAAAATCACAACCGCCGTGCATGATAGCTGCTCGAGGAGCTGATAAGGTGTGTAACATTGATTACATTTAACACTATAAACAAGAAAAGAAATGAAAAGGAAGGAGATCAATAGTCAGATCAAAAGTGGCTGCAGGGAGGAAAGAAAGAAAAGACAGAAAAAGGAGCAGAAGGTGAAAAGGAGAGATGAAGGTTTGGTGAGAATAAGAAGAAAGCTACTGTAGAGAGGTTATTCCATTTAGAGATGAAAGGCGCAGATGGAGAGCGAGTCATTTCTAAAGGAAACATAATAACCTTTTCATACCTCCTCCTGGAGCACAGTGGGGGAATCAGGGGGCGGAAAAAAAAGGAAGAGGAGGAGGGGGGGACGGTGGCGCAGAGGAGCATTTAAAAGTAATAACCCTTCCCTGAGGTATATCCACTTCTTTCCCTCATTCATTCACCCCCCCTCTCTCTACTCTACTCTTCAAATTTTATTCAAATCTCAGTTTCCTTCTCCACCTGCTCCTTCTTCCTGCAGGTCTCTCCTCACATCTTTCACCCGCCCACCCCACTCATCTACTTGATGGGAGGAAAGCGACCACAGAGGCCGCTCACAAAATGAGACGGAGGGAGGAAAAATGGTAATAAAGAGAAAAAAGTCAAACGTCTGTCATTAACGGATGCAAATCTAGAGTTAGTCAGAGAAAGCGCCTGAACGCCACTTGATTTCAACGAAGGAATTTTTTCTGTGTTTGTCTTACTCGCAAAGAGAGGTTCAAACTTCTCCCCCCCCCAAAAAAAAAAGAAAACGTAAAAGTGGATTTTGCATTACCACTTGTTGCAGATTTAAAGATCTGAGCACTCAGAGGGATTGCAGAATTCTTACATCAGACACCTTTAAATCAGGACTTCACAGCTCTCTTTCATCGTGACACAAATTTGAAGGGCAAACGCGTCTTCCAGGATCATTTTGGTCAAATTTACATTTATAGAAGCTCACTCTACCAACTTGCTGTCATTCTGTAACCCCTAAACCCCAGTCCCCTCACTGACAGCTCTATTCTGTACTGATTTGTCTTAATTAAAGCCTGGTGAAGCTTTTAGACGGAGTGAAACTTGGTCTTTAAATCCGAGCTCTCAAGTCACTAAAGTTAATGGAGCAAGGGGAAATCTTGATAAGCTGTGACACACTGAGCCATTTAGTCACTTCGATGCAGAATAGATGACAAGTGGCTGCTTTTTAAGTGTAAACCGATGATTTTTCCACATTAGGTTAAGAGTTTAAAAAGGAGAAAACTGAAGGTTTGGTTAGAGAAACATTAAGAGTAATCAGGATAATTATGTATTCACCAGAGAGAGAGAGATCTATATTTGAAGATATTACGTTTCTGCAGCATAAAACTACTTTGATTTTACAAGATG
Organism: Callopanchax toddi; assembly: GCA_006937965.1. Lineage (NCBI taxonomy): Eukaryota > Metazoa > Chordata > Actinopteri > Cyprinodontiformes > Nothobranchiidae > Callopanchax > Callopanchax toddi. The sequence goes on along the minus strand of SSNR01000057.1, from coordinate 2,612,355 downwards.
AAACTTTTCCAACAATGTAAAAAAAGTCAGCATGGTCTTTGTAGGGTCTTCAGGTGCACACAGACAACTCAATGGACTTCTCATTACGTGTGATAGAGATTGATTGGTCTATAATGCATTCTGTAGCAACGGTGTGATGTTTATTGTTGTGGTAGAAGCATATCAAAGTGCTAGCTGGAGCATGGTGGTGGTGTGTTCATAATGTGGGGTCTACACACACTGGTATGGCTCGTTTGTTGTGGAATTTGACCTTGTGTGTGGTCCAAGACATGTCATGGGTCCAGACTAAGTTGTGAATGTGTGGTGAGGGCATAAAGATGTGGAACATAGCAGGAAAACATTTGGTGTGTATAAAGTAAAGGGGAGTAGCATGGCTGCCTTCCCACTGGAAGAGGTTTTCCTCAGGTCCTCCAATAGGATAAGGGTCTCTCACTGGGCTGCTGCTGTTTGTAACAAAATACAAACCGCAAATTCTTAAAATATTGATGGGGGTTCTCAATTTGCACACAGGTCAAAGGTCTTACTGTTGTGTCAAGCATGTTAAAAAATATTGGGCGACACATTTCCTCTCAAAATAGTCAAAGAGTCATTGAGGACACGTGGGATACATCTTCAGCACTTCTCAAGTTAGTTGCCAAGGGTTAGAAAGTCTGCTAAAGTGCGACAACTTTGGGAAGCGTTGGTAACCAAACTGCAAACGAAATGAAAAGGGAAAAAAAATTATACAATTATCCCAATTTGTCTGACAATATGTCATATTCCACACAGGACCCTGTCAAATGAAACTCGTCATAACCTGTTATAGATACTGGTTTACGGTAAACACACACTTTTCTCCTTCTGAAGATGTGCCAACTAGGCTTGGGCAGTATTATGGTAACACCGTATACAGCCAGTGTTTGAAAATAGCAACGGTATCGGTTTCAATACCGTCATGAAAAAAGCACGGTCAGGGCTGGACTGCTGGTGGGCCGATGGCAACGTTGGGCCGGTTCAAACCAGGACGGGCAGCCCGCAATCAGAGTGGCTCAGTTTAATCAGCACTTCCTGTTGCAGTGCGAGCTCGTACCGCCGCGGGTCTGTTCGCACGTGCTTCGGTCACCAGCGGGATACCCGTCCGGGTCAACCCACAATGCAGCCATAAGAACCGAACATTTAAGTGCTCATGTGAGAGAGTCATGACTGAAAATGTCCAGGCCGAATTGTAGTCCCAGTCCAACCCTGGTCATGGTAAGACCGTACACCAGTGGTGTCCAATATCAATCGTCAAGGGCCAGTATCCAGCATGTTTTAGTTCCTTCTTTACTCCAACAAACCAAAATCAATGATTTAATCACAAGTTCTGCATGTCATCAAGCTCATCAGGTGTGATGAAGTAGAGAAACCTCTAAAACATGCTGGATACCGGCCCTCCAGGATCAGGATTGGACACCACTGCCGTACACCATCGTAAAATATGAAGAAAGTTTGACTGTATCAAGATTTGGATACCGCCCAAGCCTAGCGCCAACGCATACTTGGACCTAAACTCATCCATGCTCAAGCATCCAATTAAAGTAAATACATCTAAAGACGGCTATGGCCGCTGATGGTAAACATTCATTAAAATGCTTAGAAAACAAATACAGGCTTTACCAAGAATTATATTTCAGATCCCAGTAGGATAAGGCAAAAGGCCTTTCTTCAAACCAGAGGCATTAAAAAAAACGATCTGCTTCTTCCTGCTTAATGGACATTTGAGAAGACTCAGCTGGCATCCTTGGAGGGTTTTAAATACCTTTGTGATTGAGCTACAGTAACACAAAAAGGTGAAATCAGAAGGTAACACACTCTGAAAGCTTTGAACAAAGCTTGGAAGTTATTAAATGAAACTGATGGTGTTTATTTAAGGGATCTTACTACTTATTTACATCAATTTACACAACAAAGTGGATCTCAGTGGTGGTCCAAATGCAAGCACAATCACAGTCAGTGATATCCACGCTAATGCCCTTTCCTTTGGGGCAGATTGGGTCCTATTTGGCTCCGCTGGGTGACCCCTCCTCTCTCCACCGTTAGCCCTCAGCAATGGCTCTTTAACAAGCTTTTAGCCAGGAGTGAGACCACCCTCCTCAACATCCAAATGAGGGAGACAAAAAGGAGCTTTTTCTTACCCCCGGGTGGGTGGCGAGGAAAGAGAAAGGGGGGGAGTTGGTGGTACACGGCGATTACACACACAGGCTTTTGTCGCTGAGGATTTTTAAATGTGGGGTTTCAAAGCAGAGGGGGATTAGCGGTGAGAGCGACATTCAATTAAGATGAGATCTCGCCGTGCTTGACGGCAGCGACAGAGCTGCCAATTAATCGCCTTAATGTCTGCCTCTACGCAGCTTTTACACCTTTACCTCGCAGTGACGAGGAAACCAAAACAAAACCACCGACTGAGGGATCACTCCAGTGCGTGAGATGCTGAAAAACGCTCAAAGACTCGACAGACAGAAAAGGAAAACTAAAAAACGACAGGACGAGCTGTCGAAAGAGACAACGGCAACACAGGAAAGTTCCTCTTCCTGTGAATTAACCCAGGTTTGCTGGCAACAGCAGGTCAGCCATGTGCAGAATGACCCACCATCCTGTCCCTGGCACACACTTTCACTCACACAAACAGATATATCATCTCCAACCCCAAAAATAAAAAATCTCCATCCTGAAACAAGAGAGGTCCGGTGAAGTAGTTCTGACAGAAACCTGATTAGAATTTATCACTTTTTAATTACTAGGGTAGAAAATATTTTGCGTCCTTATAATAAAGCTAATTTGAGGGTTTTTAAAAGACCTTTTTGACTGAAAGAGACCCTTTACTCTAACTAATCGATCAGCAGCTCAACTAATTCCTCTAAAAGTCGACTTCACTCGAACAACAACAAAAGAAGACTCAAATGAGAATATGAATCTTGTAGACTGGCAGCGAGTTTTAAAACTTTCCTTTTAGTCAGATGACTAAGAGTTTAAAAGCAAATTCTAAAGTGGAATCCCTCCTCCGATGCTCATTAGTCATGCTAACTGTAGAGCTCTTGAGATGTAAATGTCACGACTAAAATATTCCCGTAAATACTTTGCAAATTGCCATGAAATTTTTGTGGAAACACTCGTCAGGTTCCTGAGAGGATTATTTGTGGTCAGCGCTGATGCAACCGCCTCTGTTTCAGATGAAATGTTTTAACGGCTGCTAAAATTAGCGTTTAAGCTCCCCAACGAGAGATAAAGCGGCACATCAGCGTGTGAATGACTGTAATGTAGCAGTGTTTTTATTGAGGAAGTCACGTTACATGCAAGGTGTTCTACGTTAGATTTAAATAAGACATTACTGGACCAAATAAGGTGATTAGAGGAAATAATTCACGTCTGTATAGGCCACCAGAGCTGCAGCTTTATAATGAAATGACCACAAATGAAGAGTAAAATCATTTTAAGGTGTTTTTATCCCTTAAAAGTGTGCTTTTTAAAGAAAATTAATCAAGAATTTCCATCTTGAAATAGTTTTTTTATTCGAATGAAAGTCAAATAAAAGGAAATTTGAAGGTCAGTCCAGTTATTAGGTTTTTAAAACCCCTTTAAACACAATGAGTACTTCTCCAAACATTTGTTTTAGTTTGAATTTAAACAGAAATACACACTCCTCCTTCAGCAGAGAAAACGAGACTTTGATTGATGCCGTTAGTTTATACTGTACATCCATTATCTGCAGCAGCAGAGTGAAGTTAGCCAAGGAAAACGTCTCAATGCGGTGCAGCAATTATCCTCAACAGCTACTTCATGTTAAACCACATTAATGAGCCGATTTACATCAAACAACTTAAACAACGTGACCAGTGCAGTGGATGCATAAAAGACACTTTTACAAGATGTTCCAGCCTCAGAAACATGAAGCGATGCTTGTGTCTGACACACAGAGTGTACACAAAACTTCTTCAAAGATAAGAGGCTTACAGACATGATAAAACATGAGTATATTCTGCTTAGTTTATGATAAATAACTGGTGACTTGCTGTAATATGCATGGAATGATGTTCTTCTAAAGTAGCATTTCCTTCACTAGCGACAAAATAAGTGACACCCTGAAAACACAATGACAGCCTCACTCTGAAGGGCGCACTAGATTGTATATTGTGATCCGTGTTCACTTTACCAAAGTTTTCTATCCTTATATAGCTATAAATTTAGAACGATTAACTTCAGAAATATTTTGATCACAAATAGATTGTCTTGAAAGTTTATAGCAGAAGTTTTCAGATTCCGTAAAGTCTAAAATATCACATTTTAAGGAGACTGAAGTTAAAGTGACAGAGCTTTAATGGCGATTGCAGTCCATGAAAGTATAAATTATGAGACTAAAACTACTTTTATCATGTTGAAATCTATATAAACCACCAAAGAAATGTCTAACATTTGACCTAGTTAGAAAAGATGACTGCATTTTTAACATTCAGACTAGGGCTGTGCGATATGAGGAAATATTTTGTCTGAATGATAGAAAATGTCCATCGTTTACACCACGGTTAGGAGTTATACGGCAGTATTTTACATCAAAATGCACTTTACAGCATGCTCATGCACACGGCAAAACATAAACAAACATGGAGGAAGACAGTAGTGGACGCGTTTTAGACCAGGGTCAACAGGATAACCTGCTAACCCAAACTGAGAAGCTGGTATGTAAAAGAGGGATGACTTCTGCAAAAACCACGACAAAGAACACAGAGACAGTCAACGAGTAAAAACTGCAAAAGCAGCGTCGAGTGTTGGCGTAAGCGCTCATAATAAAGTCCAGATGCAGACGCTGCATCAGGCTTTTACTTGTTGAACGTCATGTAGCTCCTAGCTCCCGCAGATGGAAGGAGATTACTGCTGCTGTTACCAAACAAAGAGATGGGTCCAATCTACACGGTGGAGAAATGTGAGTTCTGTGAGTTAAACTCAAAACAAGATATGAATGCCCAGCTGAAAACACATTACTAAAGTCATGTTACCTGATTTGTAGGATGCATGTCGGGCCACAGTGGAGGAGGAGATTCACAAGGAGGTGTTCTATGCTACGTATGTTTATCGTTATCGGGATATACAATGAGCTAAATAGGGATATGAAATTTTGGCCATATCGCCCAGACCTAATTCAGACATTAACTTAAAATACACAGTAACTTACCAAATTTGATCTTCTACCTCATGGATCAGAAACATGAACAAAACATTGGCAGACAGTGCTGCTATAAAACCAGAGAAGAGCTACTATGGAAGCCAAGTAGGAAGCAAGTGTGCAAAAAATGTTTTCCTTGAAAAAATAAAAAAAGAACCACATAGAAAAATATTACTGGGAAAGGATCATTTGTGGCCACTTACGTATAAACCTGAGTACAACGTAGTGGGATTTGTTCTCTACATTTGACCCATCCCTGAGGGAGCAGAGCCATTTTTGGCGGCGCCTGGGAGGCAGTCGGAGGTTCAGTATCTTGCCTAAGGATACTTTGACACACGGCCAGGCCGGGGTTTGAACCCCACTCTCCCCCCTCGCCTTAGATGAACCACCTTCATGATCATGGTATCTCCCCTGCCAGGTAAGTAATGAAGTAAGCGACTCGGTGCCACTCTACAGTTTGTTGGTTGGCGGCTGGTATGGAGGTCATTACTGATGATGCAATTGTGTTTTGCCTTTTTTCTGCCATCTTTTTTTTTGCACTGACTTTTTAAAACACCACAAGACGTGTTAGTTTAGCCTTCAGAAGGGGTGTAAGTGTGTATCAATCAGAAAACTATAGAGTGAGACAAATAATCAGAACATGAATGTTATTTTTCTCTATTATGTTATTTCTGCGATCATTTGGCCTCTAAATTATAATTTCGATTATTAGCAGAACTTTCCTTTAAAATTGGGTTTATGTGATTATGCAGCAAGCTATAAAATCGTGTTAGTTCCTGCTTACATGGTGCTTGTATTTATTTTCATCCTCTGCATGTCTAACTTCAGCCACACAGAATGAGCGTCTGTGTGTGTTGCTTGTGTGTGTTTAGAGGACATCAAAACATCTCTGAGGTGGCGGACGGCGGCGCTGAAGATGAGGGGCAGATCCCACAAGGAACCAACAACTTCAACAGAAAGAGGAGTGAAGCCCCTCTCTCATCCTCAACCCCCCCCCCCCCCCCCCCCCCCCCCCCCCCCCCCCCCCCCC
>SSNR01000057.1:2525093-2606139 GCA_006937965.1 Callopanchax toddi | reverse complement strand
CCCCCCCCCCCCCCCCCCCCCAACAGCTCTGTAAGCGTCTCTCTTTAATGCAGAAATACAAGTTAATGTTCGACGGAGGCTGTAGAGGCTCTTCAAAGTGCACTTGTTATGCCAAGACTGCTGGGCTATTAATGAGGGTGAACTATTTTGGGAAGCAGTAAGTTAGCTGTTTAAAGATGTCTGCTGTTTTCATCTGTTTGAGAGCACTTGTGTTCAAGTTTTTATCAAGGACTTGGAGTGTGTGTGTTGTGTAGCCACTCTAGGTGTGAATATGCATCAGTCATAACGCAGCGCTTTGAAGCAATAAGGACAAGAACAGACGCTCGCAGGCGAAAACAGCATCTCAAAAGAGCCAAACTGGGTGTTTACTGGTGAAATATCCCCCGTGAGCTGCTTCCTAGCCTTGACGCTGACTTCTGACCCCGTCAGCAACTACAGGTAAACGGTCACTTAACGACAGCGGCGTGCCGACAGCGAGGACACGCTCCCGTTTCCTCCCAGGCTGCTGCGCCTCGTGTGTTTGACTTCCTCTGGCATCGCTGTGTCAACAACCCGGAGGGGGGACAGGAAGGCGAGTGTGTTTGGGACAAAAAGAGCCAGGGAGAAAAAGACACAATGTGGCGGAAACGCTTGGAAAAACAGACACAGATGAAAGGTGAAGAGCACCCAGGACGGTAAAAGCAGTGTTAAGTTTGTGTGAAGGTACATTCGTGATGCGTTTGTGTGTTTTCACACACTCTTACCAGCTCTCGCGGCAGGAAGACGTCCTCCTGCCGGGCCACCAGCACGGACACGCTCTCTCCCTGTTTGGTGCTACGCAGCATGGCTACGAGTTCCTCCTGGCTGCGGCCTGTCATGTCTACACCATTCACCTACACACACAGGAGTGGATTAAAGTGAAGTGTATTATCTGCTGAAGGTGCTCTGTACCACCACACAGTGAATAAAACTACCTGCTGCTGCTTTCCTTTACTGCACCATAAAAACCTCCATTCAGACCTGATAACGTGTATTTTGCTAGTCAAATGCCGTTTTCTCCGATCTTACCTCCAGAATTCGATCTCCCGGCTGCAGTCGGCCATCTTTGACTGCCGCACCACGTGATAGGATATTCTTAACCAAAATTGGGCCTGGCCCGTGGACCGTAGAGTCCCTGGTTACCACGGTGAAGCCCAAACCCTCGGGGCCTGAAGGGAACAAAGCAGCATAAGTCGCTGTGTGGATCTGAGACATTTTAGCCCCTAAAAATACACTCAATTATGTATTTTATGACTTTTTATTTCCATTTTAATTGAATTTTTCCTCTCATCTCCCCGTTGAGACAATTTTCCCCTTCCTTTCTTCGCCTCAATCACCTGCAGTTTTAGCATCGCCGTCTGCATTAACTACTATTTAAGAGCTCGTCTCCCTGAGGGGGTTAGTTGCCCGGCTCTCTCTTAGCTGGATTAGACAGACTCTGCCTTTAATTTCACGTGTGAGCACGCCGATCGGTGGCTGTCAAAGGAAAGTAGAGGAAGAATTTGAGAAAAAAAAAGGCAGAGGAGAAAGGACAGATTCTTTTCTGGCTTCCCTCCCTTAGGATGTGATTTCAACAAAGATTCTCCTCGAGTTTGTGAGCTTATGTTGACTTCCTGTGTGTGTTTTGGAGGCCACACACACACACACACACAGAGATGAGCGTAAACCATCAACCCCCAGAGCCTCCTCCTTCTCCCTCTTTCACGGCCCCACAAGCCCCAAGCCATGAGTGAAATGTGCCACGCTCAGTCTAAGACGGCGTGTGTATGTGTGTAGGAGGAGAGCAAAGCCACCATGGCATACTAAAGGCAGCGAAAGATGCTATCTGGTCTCCGAGCTAAGCCTCTGCCTGCCCTACATTAGCGCACCTAAACCCCCCCGCCTGCCAATCACGAGCAGAAAGCGCCTGTTGCCGAGGGAGAGGGTGTTAGAAACCCAATAATACCCCCTGCTCTGATCTTGCATCAGGTGAAAAGGATAGACGGAGACAAGGGAGAAGGAAAAGAATCAAACAAAAGATGGATGGAGGGAAAATGGGAAAGAAATGGGATGGATGGAAAGAAAGAAGCCAACAATAAAACCGTAGTGAATGGAGCTTTCAGCTAAAGCTGGAGACCAATTTCTTCCATCCTTTCATCTGCCTTAATCTGGATACCTGTACTGAGCATGTGTGTGTGCATGTAGTCCAACGACAGCTAGAACTGGGTCTATTCATCGTCATAAGAACCTTCCATCAACACATCAGCACTCCAGCATTAAAGGATATGAGATAAGTCAGATGCTTTGCCAGACTAATTCAGTCCGAGTTAGAGTCTAAGATCTGATAAAGACAGACCAGGGCAGTTCTCCTTGGTTTTGTCTGGTTTCAGGGTTCGAAACGGTTTCCTACAAACCAATAACCAAGACGAGTGAGCTTTTTTTTTTTTGCCCTATCTGTAGTGTTTGAGTGGATAAAATAGTAAATGTACCTTTCTTCAGGTCAATCTTCATCTTCTTGCCACCCTTTTTGTTTGTAAGGTTTGAAAGTCCAGATAAACCAGGGTTCTTGTTGGGTAGAGGGCTCTGGTTGGTTGCTCTGGGAGTTGGGGATGAGCTTGTTGGAGGTGGTGGAGAAGCTCTATCCAAAGCTTGAACCGGCGGCGTGTTCTGCAGAATCGGCTCCTGAGTCTTGACTCGCGTTTCTGGTTGTTTGATTTCAACTTTAGGGTTTAGTCTGGGTTCAGGTTGAGGCTCGGTTCGAACACGGGCAACCATCGAACTCATCGTTGTCGAAGGGGAGTCTTTTCCGTCGCCAGTGAAAAGTTGACCGATCAGGCTCTTCTCATAGCGTGGCTTGTTGGCTGCGGGGAGGACTTCCAGAGAAACAGAAGAAAAGGACATGGCTTGTCGGAAAACCTCCTGAGACCTAAAGAAAGAAAAGGACATACACTTAGGTTTTTGGGTTTTATTTTGCAAAATCCGATCAGAACGGTGTCAAGGAAACTAAAAGCGTGTCTCCAACATAAAAAATGAGTTGTATTTTTTGTTTGGATTGAGGATAGGACAACTCTTCCAGCTGGAGGTCCCTATCAGATAGAAAGACCTCACAGCAGGTCCCACTTTTCGGCTTTAATAGACTACGATCACCAAAACCTGGCAGGATTCAGGCAGTTAAACTGACCTATTCAGCTCCAGCTCCAAGAGGATGGAAGAAATGAGAAAAATACAGTCCTGAAAGGCGGAACAATTAGGAACAGAAAAATGACTCTTTAGAGAGAAGATGTGTTGAGATTGGACCAGACCCAGAATGTGTAGGACTTATCTAGTCGAGTCCAACTCTGTAATTGGTAAAGTTGCCACAAAACTGTCAACACTGTATCTACACAAGTTTACAAGACTTTTTTAAGCTTGAAGTTCAATTTTTAGTTCCTAATCATCTGTTTAACCAACAGCGTAGATTGTGTTTAAGGCTGAAATAATTCATCGAATGATGTGAATAATTCAATCACCAAAAATCCTCGAAGTAAAATTTATAATCAGTGCTTTGTTTAAACCTCGTGACTTTGCTGCTCAGTGATCAAACGTTTTACAGCGACAGTTATTGGCTCATTTTCTGCACTACTGCGTCAACCACTTTATAGAAACAACTAGGGATGCACCGATACCACTTTTTTCAAACCGATACGATACCGATACTTGAATCTGAGTACTTGTCGATACCGACTACCAATACGATACTTCTACCCTACAAAAAAATGCAATGAATTGGAAGACAGGTTTTCTTTTTTTCTATTTTTGGTTAACTTTAACAAGTACGAGTATATGGTATCGGTATTGGTCCGATACAGATACTGGTATCGGTTCCTGGTATCAGTTAACTTTAACGAGTACATGGTATCGGTCCGATACTGATATCGGTATCGTATTGGTGCATCATCATTGGAGCATTCTCAATTTAATAAAGAGAGTGAAAAAAGTCAAGGTGGAGCAAAGTCAGACTGCTCAGCTCTACATGTCCAGACCTGTACCAATTTTTAAACAATCTACTTTGAGATTAAGGCCAGGGACCCGTAAGAGACGTCAGTGGAAGCGTCATGTCTTGTGCTCTCACAGGATGTGTTCCTGAAGCGGCGCACCATTGAATGCTACTTGCAAAATTGCGTGATAGTCACAATATCTCGCGGGAACTGAGAACAAGAAGTACGAAATACATCTTTTGGTCTGTATGTGGTCAGAACTACCGTCGTGTTTTGTGGGATTATCTTTTAATTCTTCATCAATAGGCAAGTGATCTATTTATTGGAATAGTATGTTTCTAAAACCTCAATTACGTAAATACAGTCCTGAAAATATGTAACATAAATATTACACAATGAAACACTCCTCGTCCATGTATTGGCGGTTGGTTTTTTTTGCCGTACTAGTAGCGGTTCAGCGTATTGTTGTAATGTTTGTGTCATAAAGTACTCCACAATGTCAATATTACCACAACACTGACAGAATATTTGGGATTATTTAAAGACCAGCTGTACTAAGGCAGACCAAACACAGTTTTCATGTAATTCTCCTACTCATCCTTGTGTTCCTATCAAGACTATCATCTAAAAAAGAGAAAAAGAGCCGATGATTCATAAACATCCTGAAGTATCTCTGCTAGACAGAGCTGTAAGATCAGGTGACTGGTAGCTGTATGAAGATAAATGTTAAGGAAAGCTTTTTCAGCAAATAAACAGACTGAATGACAATTTAATTGATCTTTAGTGGCACCAGGACATGTGCACGTACACAGACTGTGTACTGATCTGACGGCAGAGGAAAGCATTGCTTTTAATGGGAGAAGATAGAAACAGCTGGCGGTTTATACATGAATACATGAGGAAATGGTGGATTACTCAATAGAATACTTGATTACTAAAGTTTTCATAGCTGAAGCCCTAACATTAAACCCAACAGGTTAGATTTAATGAGACTCGAACTGTTTCTGTTTTTTAGGCACTCATATTGAGATTTTGTTTTTTAGACATGGTGGGAAGCAAAGTGAACAGATGAGGCAGGAGAGCATACTGGAGCACAGTTGGCTTCAGGCAGATGGTACAGCAGGGTTTGAGCTGTTGTTTGCTTATTATATACCAGATTTAAAGTGATCAACATATTGGACCTCACTAGGAATTATTTGGTACCACCACATGTTGGATATTCTTAATCACTCTGAGTTCATGCCAGACTTCAACCATTTGACATTTCTCACTTCTGCTTTTATTACTTATCTTTTTGCTTTGGATCTGAGTTTTGAAGAAACACGTTCATATATATGAAATAGCTGTGTCCTCTGTAGGCGGGATCATTTTACTCCATGTATTTTTGGATATGCTTGGGCCCCTTTCACACTGTGATGCAAAAAATCAACCAGAAAGTGGATGGTCTTTCAAAGGAGGGGGCTTCTTATTATAAAGGGTAGTGCACTATAGGACAATGATTGCTTTAAGAATACACAAAACTTCCATAATGCAGTTGTGTGGTTTACTATTGTGGTAGTGTACCCATGATGTGGGTCCCGCGAGTACTGCTGTAGCTCTATCATCAAACTTTCTAAGCAGGATTGGCCACATTAGCCTCATGCCAAAACTACAACCCCATCCAATCATCAATGATGTGCTAGCTGGAGTGATATGATCTAGTAGTGCATAGCATCCTTCTAAAGGCATGTTTGAACTTCAAAAACCTTGTCCAGGAACCAGGGTAGTTTTGTGGGGTCATACAGGTGGTATGACCCCACAAAACTACCACCTGTCTCCACTACTGGAACCAGGGTCAAAACAGATTACATGGGTAGATTTGTACCCCTGAAAATGGCACTGGTAGACACATTTCTATTAAAGGGTCATTGGGAATGCTGGGGATACTCCATCAATCACAAGTGCTGAGTGCACCCCCACCACCCTGAAAGTTCCAGGTAATTTTAAAAGTGCCACTTCCCTACCAGGGCTGCTTTCTGGGGTAAATTTCTACCCTGATAAGCTCTGTGCTGGAAATAGACTGGGGGGTCCCCAGAAAACTAAACTAGTTCCCTGAAATAGTTCCTGAAGTACAAACACGTCTCTGGAAAAGTAGTACTATTGAAATTACCTGGAACCTTCCGGATGGTAAGGGAACACACAATGCTCCAAACTGGTTGAGTATCCTGGTATTACCGATAACCATTCAGTAGAAATGCGCACATGAAAGAACTGAGGTAACTGCCTGTTACCTGATTAAAGGGAAAACTTCTACCTACCTTACTCAAACTTCAGTGGAAAAGTAAGAACAAACAAGGTTCAAAGAAATGTTGATGGACCAGGGTAATTAAATACCGGGGTATGAAGGTTTCGGTTCTTATTAACAGAAACGTGCAATGACAGGCCTGGGGTGTAGTATGGTGGTCCAGCATGGTGGGATCATCGTGGGAATGTTCTGCCAATGTATACTGTAGAGCAAGGTGGGTGCAGAACAATGTCTCATGTTTGTGGATAATAGCAGAAAAAAAACTTTCTGGTGTATACACCCAAACCATCTTAACTGATGGTTTTCCAAATTTGCCATAATCTGGCCACATTCCAACAGGTAACGAGGAGAATAGCAGGGTCTTGTACTAGTTTAAAGCAAACCAACTCAACCCTACTCAGATTAGTTTCAGCAGATCACATACTTAAACACCAGTAATCCACACCCCATGATGCTTACTGTGCAAAGGTCTTGTCCTGAAGTGGCGTATCATTGATTTGGACGATACTTTCGTCTGTTTTGAAGAGATTCTCCTTCTTGGCACGACTGTTTTCCTCGATGCCCTTTATGTTGAGGCCCAGAGTTCTGAGTTAAAAGACAAACACAAATAACCGGACAAATATTACCATCTGCTCATCCTCATGAATGTCCTAATATAAATGTGTGTGTGCTTACCGTCCACTGAGAGAGGAGATGTAGGGGGTCACATGGATGCCCAGGGGGCCCCGGTCAGCTGGGAATTCAACTGTCCTCGTCAGAGTACTGCCAAGAAAATACACAATGTGGTGTGGACAAAGATAAATATACAGATACAGTTAAACACACACTACCAGGCAGCATTCTGCAAGCTCTTCAAAACTCATTAGCATTTTTCCTCCGGGCTACATAGATAGGGAGACAAATTAGCTTACAGGTAGTCCTGCCAAACATTATGATGTGTGTGAGTGTGTTTGTTACTCGGGACCCAGGTGGCCACTTCACCTCTTATCTATCTCCGTCTCGACTACCCAATCTGGCTGGTGGACAAAAAGAAAAGAGCGGGAGATAAAAGGGAGACAGATAGGGGAGCAGATCGAGATGAAACAGAATGAGCTTCTCTAATAATCTCTGCAGAGTCTTGAACTGTTGTTGCTTTTAGCAGCAGATAAACAAGGACAAAACCACAACAGATAAACACACTGACGGCTTGCTTTTGATATCTGCCGGAGAGGAGGACAAGCGTGATGTCTGATCAAGAAATGTAAATTTTTACATCCTTTCTGTCAACAAAAGATCCCATATTACACTGGTATGTGTGTACTGAAGGTAGGATTCATTGTGTTTTATAAAAACTAATAATACTATTCTATCATTCAATCTTTTTCTTGAGCCAGTATGTGCTAATATGACCCTTTACAGGGTTAATAAGAAGTCACTCAGCCCCATCTGCTGCTTGTGTCCAGAATACCGCGTTTGCAACCTGAGTCTTCGGTCCGGTGTCCCTTAAGTCACACAAAGTCACGTATCTCTCGAGGGTTAGGCCCAGTGGTTCCCAAACTGGGGGGGCGCGCCCCCTAGGGGGGCGCAGAATGATTTTTTAATTTATTTTAATTTTTTTTTTTTTTAATTAAAAAAATTTTTTTTTTTTTTTTTTTTGAGTGCTAGGCAGGGTTATCTGGGGGGATGGGTGAGATTTACCGTGCCTCTACTTTGCTGTCCCCCCTAATCTCACCTCTGGGGAGATGGTCTGAAGTGTGTCCGACTCACCGCAGCGCGCTCAGAGCTGCAGAGAGCAGGTGGGCGTGACCAGGTTTCAGTGCAGCGACGTGCGCAGAGCGGAACACCGGTTATAATATTAACATTCATTATTATGAGATCATGAGAAAAAGAGAGAAATGAGGGGTGCACATAATGTTTTTTATTGAGACACTCAGGGGAGAACCTGGCGCTGATGCTCAACTCCTCACGGGGAGGTGAATGGGTTTGGATAGCTCTGTGTTTGCGTGCTGGCGCAGCTTGTGCGTGTCAACCAGTCTTCATAGCCTGAACGCTTATGAGAGCTTCAGAGCCACCACAACAGGAAGTGTAGTTAAAATCAGCATCTGATAACGGGCTGTGTGATCGGACCGCAAAGCTCCCCATGCGCAAAGACGCGCTTGGACACCTCGTGTGCACTGACGCACGAGTCTGGACGATTCAGTAACGAGCGCGCGCGACCTTGAACGCGCAGTGCCGGATCCGAACCTCCACAGACACCCCCCCTCCCTGACACACACACACACCCCACCTACAGATTCCATACAGATACATGGGTGGCCTCATTCTTTTTGATTTAAAATGCTTCATCACTTATTAACCTAAATAAACTGAACATGCAATTATTACTTTTCTTCAAAAGCTCCCTCATGTCCCTTTAAATGCATCTGCTTGTATTCGCACAAGTTAGGAATTGGAAAGTGTTGGCTAGGAAAAGAAAATTACTCTTTTAAAATTAGATTTGGAAAAACAGATAATATCTCCTTGAGCTTAGTTTACTTTTTTGGAGCAGTTTGTTTGAGATTCTTAGCATTTTCTAACCCTAAAAGCTCAAATTCATGTAGCTCTACCGCCTTAACAGGATTAGTGCATTCCTCAAAAATTTCCTTGAATCCTTGCCTATATCTACTGCCCTCTGGTGGAGGATCTTTACACTGCATGTGGCAAATGCCAGTTTTACAAAAATGTTTATTCTACTGTATAGTTAAAAAATATACTGTACATTATAATTGTTCTAATATTTCAATTCAAAATTAGATTACATTTCTTGGTTTCAGGCTTTAAATGATTAAGCTTAAATAAATAATAAGTGTACAAACAGACAATAATTTACTTTCATGCTAACTGATTTACTATTATTTTGTCATAAATACATTCTAAGGCTGTTTGTTAGCTGGTTCTATTAACTAATACTCCAGCCACTTTTCAAATTCCAGTGTTTTTCTGTATGAACATTATAAATAATTACTATCTAATCCATTGTAGAAAGCTTCTGTTCTCAGGATGGATAGGTTAGGTGCAGCCAAGACAAATTGGATTGCAGTTGCCTTTAAAATGCTACAATTTCCTGAGAATGTTTGACACCACTGTTATTTTTGACATATTGAGAAATTCCGGCTGGACCTGACCCCTGGGTGCCCAGGAAGTGCTACACTTAGCTGCTGGTGATATTTACGTGTATAAAGAACCACAGAATCCCCAGTAGATAACTGTGAGTGTGATGTAAAGATGAATAAACTAATCACTGTGAACTTTTGAAGATTCTTTTAAGATGGCTACAACACACTTTGGTCTTGGTTGCACTAAGACTAGCTGATAAGTCATCAGTCCTGTCAGGCATTAACTCCATTTCCCCAAACATGAATTCACTCCATGTAGAAATATACTATCTATCTAGATGACATGTCAGTATTTTTGTGTTTTTGCCAAAAAAAAAAAAACCACTATGATCTTTATCCAGGAAAGGGTTAATTGTGATTTCAAAACAAGATTCAGATCTATTTGTAAGATTTAAGTGTTTCTATGACCTGCTAGTTTGTCAAAATGTACTTTCCTGGTCATGCTGACCCCAAAAAAGAGCTGACAGAAATATTTTTATGCCAAAGCAGTTCAGTTTGAGTCAGCATGATGCCCTGGTATGCATCTATCTCTGGTCTACGCTGAAGAGACGAAACCACAAAGTCAAAAACACTATTTTAGATTTTGAGATGGAAGATGATGCCAAAAAAAAAAAAAAACTCAGGAAGACTTGTCAACCTTGAGTTTTTTATCTTTAACAACTCCACAACTAGCTAGGTCAATAATACCTATGATTTTCAAATTGAAATCTAATTTTATGAAAGAATTAATGTGAACAAATCTGACAATCAAGCAAAAACTACACTTAAAGCTAAACGGTGACACAAAGTAGGAGCAAAAATATGCCAAAAACAAGTAAAAGCCTTGGTCATGAGGTGAGATTTAAACCTGCAGCAAAATGTGTCCAACAGGGAACATTTTTACCAACGAGAGTCCAAAGTGCACAGAGAGAAACAAAGACAAACATCATCCAGGAGAGAGTGAGAAGCGAGCTGCAGAGGAAGAGGCACAGCTGTCCATTTTTCCGCCTTCTTAAATCTTTAGAAGATAATGAAAAATATTCTAAAAAAAAAAAAAGGAGCAGATGGAGGCTAAAGTTTCCCTGCAGAGTTTTCTCAAAGCAAACAAGAAGAAGCTGCCTGTGTGAGCTAAAAAAAAAAAAATCTGGAAACAAAAGCAGGGAAGTTCAAGGTTTGTGTGTTTTCATACACAAACCCAGAGACTAGCTGGGATCATTAGAACCCGGTCCTCCGTCTCTGTCACCCGGCTCTCGTTAACCTCTGCCAGGGTCGCACACACATACTGTACACACACACACATCTCATTTGCATTCTTATTGCTATGTGTGCATGCTCGCAAACACCATCAGTCACATTCCTGTAAATTGAAACCTCACAGATACACATGTGCATCACATTTACATCCATTAAAGAACACGGTTACATTCAAATTACACACGAGCCAAAGCCATGATTTGCAGACAAGCAGTTTGAATTAAGTTTTGTAGTGATGATAAACAATCAGCAGAACGGAGCGCACGGCTCCTTCTGAGTGGTGTGATGGGAAGAAGGAAAAAAAATACACACAAACAGCTTCAGCCCATTTACATTCGTATAAAAAAACAAACGGCTGCACAAACAAGCTCATCAGAGGCAACCGTAGCTTGTTAGCTCCGCACGCTAATATGCAGAATAGCTCCGCTCACCCATTTTAGCATCCCACTGACACAAACACAAACAAACACAGGCGCTCCACCGCGGGGGTAGGCAGGGGAGATGAAAAGAGCAGGGAGACAGATGGAGCTCCCCCTCTTGGTCGGCTTCCTCAGCACCGACGGAGGCCGAGAGCCTGACGGAACCTGCGGCCGGGACCCTGGAAAAATGTGTCCTCGCTCGCTTACCGTGGCTTCTTCTGCTGCCAACCATCTGTTATCGCAGCAAACCGTCTTTGACAGCTTTGCCTCCATTGTTTCTCAGTGCTGTCAGGACACCACTGTACTGTAAAATGCTGAAAAATCACCATCTGTCACTGCAGCCACGTCCCCCCTCCTGAGCACCTGTGATTCCCTCCGGTTATTTTTAAGAGAACTGTTTGCTAATCGGCTGCGGAGGATGTGCAAGGAATGATTTGTGATCTTGTTAGGCGCTCGGGGGACGGGACAGGTGATGAGCTGTGGAAAGGGGGGGCTTGAATGTTACCACGGTAACAGCGTGACTGACAGCTGGGAAACAGATAAATGCTGAAGATAGAGATCTGATGTTCACGTAGCAACTTATAACTAAAGATGCACCGATCCTGGTTTTTGATGGCTGCTACCCTGTTTAGATTTTTGTACAATATTTTTTAAATTGTAACTTGACAATCGTGCATTCAATCGAGAGTTTCAGATTGGCCAATCATCAGTTGAGCACGCTAAATATTGGCATAATCAGGTCACCTGACAATTGTTTTGGTGGATTTCTACTTTAAACCTCATCTAGGTACAAAAACATGCTTAGAGTGTTTCTCATTCATTAAACATATACAGTTAAGGCCAACAGGCTCAAGAATGACTTTATTAACCATCACAAAGTTTGCTGCTTCAGTGGTTTCTGATCTCATGCTTAAAACTTTTGGTCACAACTGTATAATGAATGTTAACAGACGCTTTTATACACAGCAACTTACTCTATACACCTATCAGGCATGCTGTGATCTGTGGGAGGAAACCGGAGTACCCAGAGGAAACCCACGCATGCATAAGGGAGAACACGCTACTCCACGCAGAAAGGCCACAGCTGGGATTAGAACCCAGACCTTCTTGTTGCGAGGCAGCAATGCCACCAACTGTACCACCATGCAGCCTAGTTGGTAGTTGCTGCTTTCTGGGCTGATTTTGGTCCTTCCAATTTCTCTTTGAGGACTAAATACAAGATATACAATTTTGAATCATGCATGCTTTTTCTTGTACTATAATCTGAAACCAGTAACATTTGATGACAACTCTAAGTAAGGTCCTGTAACTCTGACTCCATATAAGGTCCTCCTTTTTGTCTTGGCCTGTTTTCTATTTATACGTCTACTGATATTTTACACATTTTAAAACTTCCATGCTAAAAATACAGTACTGCTAATGTGAGTTAGCCACTTACACAAACAAAAATAAAATGTAAAACACTAGATATTTCACAGATCAGATATGATGTGTTCATGGTCCAGAACTTGAGCGTTGGACTGGCCGGTTATTGGTTAAACCAAACGAGCTGAAAATCGGCCTTATCAGGTTACAAACTAGTGTGTCGCTAAATCAAGCCCCGGTGCGTTCACCAGGAGGATTTTGGGAGTTTTTAACCCAAAATGCTTGAATGTGAAACCAGTTTTTGGACAGATATTTAGACTTGAAAGCAAGGGCTGCATTCCATTTGGAAGTTCTGCTCACCAGCAGTTTTACAGAACAGGTGTTGAATTGAGTTTTGTTGTAATACAGCAGATGATGAAACTCAGTGCTTTCAGCTTGTACTTGAGCCTACATAGAGTTTTGTTCCTGAACAAACACTCATGAGACGGTTTAATCCAGTCGGACTGTCAGGCTGTCAAACAAAGACCGGACCACTAATCCCAGTCTCCATCGCCGCGCTGCTTCCAGCTACAGGATGAGCCGTCTGCTGACTTCACACAAACACATGTTCAAGTCTACACCTACCTGAAGTGAACGCGGTTCATCTTGGGTGACGGGCTGTTGGTTTGCAGTCTATCCAAGGCTCCTCTCAGTACATTACTCATTTCCTTTCAAGGAAAAAAAGAAGAAAAAACACAAATGAATTTACCAAGTTGTACACACTGTAGTTAAATTAGAGGCAAACACACTAAACAAGACACTCAGAGAATATTAGGAGGCCTGTAATCAATTAACAAACCCCGTCATCAATCACCTCTGAAGATCCTGGAGAGAAGAAGCCTCCTGAGCACAGATACGCCGCTGTCCGACCTTTACTCTAGCTACTGTATATCCATCCATCCATCTACCTCCCTCCCCCCTCCCTATATCCCTGCCCCGTGTCAGCTGGGGCTCTATTTTTAAGCCAAATCAACAACGCTGGGGGCAAGGGAGTAAAAAGGAAAAAGAGTGAGAGAAATAAGAGAAAAAGGAAAGGCGACTATAGTGTTGAGCTGCTGTGAGACGCAACCCAAGAGAAGGACAGAGGAAGTGTCCCAAATCAGCCAAGACAAGAAGGGTGCAATTAGGTCCTTCTGCCTTGTCACTTTCATTGTGTCACCAGTACTAATAATGACTAAAAAGCTCCCGCCCACCAGCCGACTCCTTAGCAACCCCCTCCTCTTCCCACCACACCCAACTCCCCCATGGACCTGCCACACAATAAATATATGCTTCATAACTCACACACCCACGCATCCATAAATCTGCTGCCAATATTACAGTGGCGTATCATCTCCGCAGAGCTAAAACCATCGAGAAAAATCACAGATTTATGGATGCAAAAGCATATGCTGCCTGCAAAAATAGTGACCCACTTATCTGGGCAGCGTGAGATTACCCTACAATGGAGCGCATGTGTGCGGGGGCAGGAAGACGAGCTGGAGGCTTTATTGTTGCTGCGCATCTTCGCCATTAGCTAGAGCACGTGGACTTCTACCCCCTCAAGAGTTCTAGAGGAGAGCAGGTGGGAGCATGTCACAGAAACACTGATGCACTTGTTGGTACGTGGTGCTCATCTACAGGAGTAGTGCATGTATCATGCAAAAGCTTCTTCTTGGTGCTTTACCATTAAGAGATCCCGCCTTAATGCTCGGTGGGAGTCTGATCTCTGACTGAGAGCTCTCTGGTTTATTTAGATGTGCAAACAGCAGCTTCATAATCCCTGCTGCACTCAGCTTCACCCCTCTCACTGCCTGGACCTTTAAACTAGAGATGCACCGATTCTGAGTCTGAGGGACGATATGATAGCTCAGACCTACCTATACCACGTTACCTCAAAACATGATAATTAACAAAATACACATTTAAACATGTCTGATCAACTTGACTATTATGATTCTCGAAGCAACAATGTCCACATGGAAGATCGGTTATTGCTAGCATGAGTTAGGACTCGGCTACGGCGAGTTCATGGACCCTAAAAAATATTAGTATTGCTACTCCACAACCTGCTATAACCAAGAAGAAAAAAATCAGAGAGAAAATTTGATTCCTAGGTGTCAGATTGTGCTGAATATGCTGATCATGATTTTAGGGGGAATCTCTTTCTAAAAACAAAAACAAAAAAACATGTTGCAAACTTCAAAATCAATGCTGTGTTATGAGATACTTGCAAATACACTACGTATAAGTTGCAGAATGTTGTCTATAATGTATTAAAACCTCAACATCGATAATAGTATATTTGGCCAATCAGACGGCCCCTAACGGCCTTCGACGCCCACACCCAATTTAGACTATAGGTGTAGATTTAGAGTGGACGGAGGCGACGTGTCCTCACCAATAACTCGATCCAAGAGTGCAGAAATACCGCATCGGGGATACTGGGCATTTACCCGGTGGGCCTATATGGTAACTTTGGGCTGGTCCGATCCAGTTCGGGTCCTGTTGTGGCGTGCACACGAGCGGACACAGAGAGTGAGGAAAATGTGATACTGAATATCGACATTTTCCCACACTAGGATAGGATTCACCAGGCTGAGAAGTTTGTTTAGTATTTTAACCCTTATAACACCATACTTTGGAAACAAGTTTTGATACAGCAATAATTCTCTCACGCGCTAAACTTAACACCTCCATGTGCGTCTCTGAACTGAAAGCTCCTCTCTTCACTTGGCGTGACATTCCCTCCGCTGGTGCTTACACTTACACTTTTTTCCTGCACTTTCACCTCAACTGCTGCTTATACCAGGGCTTCACTATCAGCTGCAACTCTCACAGGAAGACATTTCAAAAGGTGATGAATTAAAACATTAAAACCGCAAATCAAAGCGCCGATTTTTGGTCTCCAGCATTCAGAGTGATCCGAGTCTGACGGGATCTTTGGCTCCGGCTTGAGCGCTCACATAATTTGTGAAACCCGTCTGAAAACCTGTCTAAGCACGACTAACAGGTTGTCTGCTCTGTTATTGTGTTGCACGCTGTCATCCACGCTTCTGTATTTTGGCTGCTGTTTGTTGTCAGAGGTATGTTCGAGTGACACAAAGGTGTGCAGACATGTGAGAGATGAGATGTTTGCCACTGTGTGTGTGGGAGAGAGAGAGGTTGTTGTCAGACAGATGAGTAATGAGGTGTGTGTTTCTTCGCGTGTATTTCCTACGTGTGCTGCAGTCATCAGCGACATGTCAGCCAGCTGGGAAATAGTGTGAGTGTGTATGTTTAGATTCTGTGTAGTCATCCACGCTTGCTAGCCTTCGTCACGAACATCACATCAGCTAACTGGCTGCCACACAAACTTTCTGTGTGTGTTATGGTAGCAATATACCGAAAGAAGGAAGATGAAAGGAGAGAGCAAATGGAGAAACGAGGTGAGAGGAGCAAGAAAGATTCAGCAGCTTCTGCAGCTCGCTGGTAAAATTAAAAGTCTCATTTATTAGGCTCAAATGTGGCAGCAAGTATAGTTTAATTAAAGAGTCGGCTGCATCTTTAGCACTGTTCAGCCCTTTGCCAATTTCATTAGCTCATTTTCAAGGCTGACTAAGAGAGAAAGAGAGGGAGGGAGAGAGAGGAGAGCCAACCTTCACTGTAGAACGCAGTGAAATCAATTACAAAGACAGGATGAATATTCATCACCGTATCAGGCTGAATTAGACTTTATCTAGCTTTCAATACCTCCTTCGAGATAACGCTGATAAAAGTGTTTATTTGGATAAGTAAATGTGTGGAGATGGGAGTCGGGGTCGGTACGGTGCAGGAGTGACGACGAAGTGATAGCGTATCGATCCAGAGAGGCTTTCAGGCCCAGAGCTCAATATGCCTACAAGCTGAGACGACCTCTGAACCTTTCAACATGAACACATGTCAAACTAAGAGTTTTTGTTCTCGTATGTGGATCACACCATCTGGATCGTAAGGTTTCTGAAGACACTTTGAAGAGTGTCAATACAGCTACTGCCTGAAATTAAAACTTTAACACATCAGCTTTATTCTGTATTCTTTATTCGGTTTTTATAAATGATTTAAGACTATGACAAAATGTCTTAGTTTTAATGTATAAGAAGTGCAACGAGGACAAAGAGCAAGAGAAATGTTAAAACTGCTGCCAGTGGCTCATTAGTGTCACCATGGCAACTGCCAGAAGAGTCTGGGGATCGCAGGTTAAAATTTTTGGGCATCTACAGGCTTTCATAAAGGAAATTTGCCAAGTTAGTAAAAGTGTTGGTTTTTTTTTCATCTAACGGAACTCTATGTGAGTTTAAGGGTGGGCACTCTACCCTCTAGAGGAATTTGAGAGAAAAGTTCAAGTCCCATAATAATGCGAGGCACATTGGGTGAAAGAAGACAAAAATGCCTAAGTTTTGATGTATAATTTGTACATGTTAAAAAGTTTGTAGGCGTAAGAAGATATTATTTGGAAATATTTTATAGAGTTTAGATAGCTTAAGAGTGTATGACATCATCACACGTAGTTGGATGTTTCATGGAGAAATCCCTACACATAAAACTCAAACTATGAGTGTAGCAAAATAGCTAAAAAAACATGTTTCGATACTTAAAGTTAAATTTTCATGACCCGTTTAAGCTTTGAATGATGAATCTATGTGAAAATTACCTGATCTCTAGACAGGGGTGCACACAATATTTTCATTGAGATACTCAGGGGAAAACCTGGCGCTGATGTTTGGTACGCACCAAGAGTTCTATCAGGGAAGCTAATTAGCGACGCATATTTAGGTGTCGCAACAGAGAGAGTCCCCAGACATAGTTCTGCATGACAGCACCGGGCCGCAAAGGCGCATTCGGGCAGAGGGCACATGATATCTGGGGTGCATGCGTACTGGCGAACCAGTTATGTGCACACCTGTCTATAGAGCTCCACAAAGGGATGGCGTTTCTCCATCTAGTGGTGTTTTTTTTGTTGCTATTTTTGTCTACGTATGTACCACTTCCAAGGTTCAGAGCATGCCATGCCATATCAAACAATGCATATTGATGTCCTTTTAGTATGGGTTTTCCAAAGCTGATACAGATCGAAAATTATGACAGAAATGGAAGAATAATGGGACTACGGGCAATACACACCCAAGCATTCTTAAATTTCTATTTTTAGCCTCTTATCATTTATTTTTACTATTGCTTTGTCAGAGTTTAACAAGGCTGCGGTGGACTGAAGTCTGCAGTCCATTCATCAGGCAGAGATGTGGATTTTATAAACGGCTGTCAGGATATTTTAAGACGCATGTAAAGTCCCAGCCTGTTCACTCGGGTCCGGCTGCACAGTTTGAAGCACATGCGTTTTTGGACAGGAAATATGGGCACTGTCATTACGTTTTACTCGTCGCCCGCTGATGCCTGTGTTCTGCTGAGTCACCGCCGAGCTGAACGCAGCGGGAGCAAACAACAGGACTGTTTCTCCTCGCTCCCTCCCTCCCTCTACCGGAGTGTTCCTCTCACTCACACTGAAATGTACTAGTGTGACCTGATGCTGCCTCCGTCCTGTCCATCACACACACACAATCAGACATGGAGGGATGAAGGAAGAGAGCAAACAAAAGCATCCTTAATGGCAGTCTGTCACAAAAAGAAGGACAGCGCTTTAAAAACCCGATCCTTTTTAAAGTACAGCCTGGAGCGTAGAGCTGAATGATAGTAGAACTCTCTCTAGTTTGAGGGAATGACACAGAAAAGATGCAGTAGGAGTAGCTTTGCTGCAAAAAAGCTGTAGAGGTTTATCAATGGGCTTCAATAAAAAGCAGTGACCTCCATTATTATGTCAAATCTTTACTTTTAATACAGAAATCATCAGAAATCATCATAAAGTCAAAGTAACACTCACTGTTTCAGGAGGATTCATGGTTTCCTCATCAGGTGGAGGAGTGGGGGTCTTTCCCTTAAGAGGGGGCAAAACCGAGTCACTGCTGCTCCTCACCAACAGAGGTGTATCTACAATGAGAAAGACAAATATTAGAGACAAACTGAACCTGTATTTATCCTCCACATTCAGCAATATGGAAAAGAATACTTGAGTTCCAAGAGAAGACTGAGAAGAATTTTTAGGACAACTTTCTACATGATTTATTAGGATGTCTTGATCATAGAAAATGTGGAAAACCTTTAAGGTCAAGGTAATAATGTTTTAGTACTCCCCAAACTTAATTTTTTCCTGCAGCTTTTTGCTTTCCAGAGATGTTTCCTTGAACCCTCACCATGTTATACATGCCAGAACGCAGCTACATGCTAGTACAATGCTTATAGAGGGTTAGCTTATGGATTGTAATTTCAGCAAGCATCACACTGGACTGTGAATGTCGAAGACTAGTCAGAAGTGCAAAATAACCCCAAATCATGACAACTGTCTTTACATATAATTACACTATATTACCAAAAGGACTGGGACATCCTGTCAAATTCACTGAATTGAAGTGTTCCCATCATTTCATTGGCCACATGTGTATAAAATCAAGTACCTAGGCAAGCAGGCTGTTTCTACAAATATGTGTTAAAGAATGGATTGCTCTTAAGAGCTCAGTGAATTCAAGCATGTGTGGATTCTTTAATATCCAGAGATCGAAGCATAACATTCAGCCCCAATTGGTCAATTAAATTTCCTCAACCGAGTGGATTTATTCAGTACAACTAAGTGGATTTATGGAAACAACCTAATATTCACTTAGGCAATAGATTATTTCTCTTTTGGATTTATTTCAGTGGACAAATCCGCAGATCATCCTGGAAATTAATGCCTCCCAAGTGTTATGTTTTGGTTTTGAGAACATAAACACTTCAAAACATCAAGTTCCTGCAACCCAATTGGACAAAACATTGAGGGGGAATCATGTCTTTATGCTCAACCTTTCCAGTTGGTTCTCCAGCACAGAGCCCAGCCCCTTGATACTGGGCTCCTCCCATCAGCTCTGGCCTGTTCCCATTCTTGTCTAGACCTGTTGACCTTTCACCCAATTCATATTCATGCCTGGTCTGTATCCTGATATTTCCACATTTCTACCGTTCTACATCTGATTTTCTGTTTATTTATGCATCACCCAAGCTGTAAGCCAAGAATTGTAAAAAAAAAAAAAAAAGTATAAAAAATACAAAAGCTGTTCATTCTTATTTGCTATGCTGATTATTCTAAAAGAATCTCCACACGGTATCGTGATAGGATGCCATCTGTGCCATAAGGTCATATGGGATATTTTCTCTTTAGCAAATATTCCTTTGTCAACCGTGAGCGGTATTAGAACAATGTGGAAGAAATTGGAAACAACTGCAACCCAGCCACAACATAGCAGGCCACATAGTCTAATAGAGAGAATCTTAATGCTTTAACAAAGACATTTCGGACAATTGGAATCAAGTTGAGAACCCTTGCAGAAGTTTTGAGATATTTTAGAAAATGCCTTATGAATACCGTGTGCTATTTGTCGCCAACAGTCCAGCCCAGTGAGATACTGGGGGATGAGGCAGGTCCTGCTTCAAATTCTCAATAACAAAGTTACACTGATGCAATGGGGCCCCACTTCATAGATACTCTGCCAACCGTGATCTACCTTGGACCCCAATGAACTGCTAGTAGGGGTGTAACGAGACCCAAAACTCACGAGACGAGACGAGACTGGACATTGAGTTCATGAGACGAGATTTGATAATGGTTTCAAGAAAACTTCAAAGATCAAATTTATGCAACAAAAAACGCTTTTATTCCAGACTTTTAGAAGTTTTTCCACAAACTCAACTGATGTCTTTCTTTTTCTGATTTCTTGACTCTTATCAGTATGGGTATAACGATACTGAAAACTCACAAGATGAGATTTTAATCACATTTTCAAGAACTTTTCAAAGATCAAACTATTGCTACAAATGATTTTTTTTCCTGCCTCTCTCCTCCTCTCCTGTCTCACCAAAGATAAAATTTGATTTCAGGTGAAGAGGAGAGGTTTGAACTGTTTAAACAGAGCCATGATATTAAACCTACACCTAAAAACAACCGTTATCCATTTAATATAGTATAACTATGTTTTTTGACAGTAAAAACTACAGGGATCTAAAGTGCCTTTAAAAAGTGCAGATGACATGTCCCCCCCACTATGTCCATGTGTTTTCAGTCCTTCTCACCTCTCTGGGACACACAGAAGACGGATGCGTCGCGCACACGCTGTTTTAAAAAGACAAAAACATTATAGTTACTGAGAGTGGCTGCACGGAGAGCGCAACGTAAACGCCGGTCCGTGCGGAGGCGCTAAAGTTTGGTGCCGGTTCTATCTCAAGTGCCGCGGCGCAGCATTTACGGCTTTAATACGGTGATTTTCCAAGAAGCATTCAGCCTTGAGTAGGCTGCATAGCGCGTCCTGTGAACCCCTAGACCGCGGCGATTCTGTGGCGCAACGCATCTGTCTGTCTGTTTTCTCCCTACTTTCTTTTCTCTCTTCTTGTTGAAAAATAGAATCAGTTCAGTTAAACTTCACTAAATCCTTAAAGGATTTGATCATTAATAGAAAATAAATGCAACGCTAAGAAAAGCTTTTCATTTTATATAATAAAACTGTGTTTAACTCAGTGATAATAGTGTTTCATATAGATTGTTTACAGATGCACACACCTGTCTGTCTCCTCTCTCCTCCTCGTGTCAGTCTGTTCTTTATTTCAGGGAGGTTTCAGGGTAGGGATCCATGTCTTTCTGCTCTGAGCCACACACCAAGCCTCCAGCTGTTCTTCTTTTACTATTTCCACAGCAGGCACGCGATTTTCTAACAGGGCATCTGAGCGCTGCATTTACAATGATATGAACGGCAGCGTTTTAAGTTTCATTTTCGCTTTCGGAGCGACGTTTTCACTTGCGTGCCCAAATGCAAATAATGACATAATCAGGTCATGCGGGTTCGCGAGATCGAACTTATCTCAACGAGAAATATCGTGGCGTTTTAATATCGCGAGATCTCGTTACACCCCTAACTGCTAGCACAAAAAAGAAACCCCTATATCCTTGCTACAAAACCTTTCTGCTTGCTCAAACTGTCATCAATCTATTGCATGTATTGGAAAGCCTACCAGACCCTGCAAAGACCATCCATCTACTGGTAAAGTCTACGTTTGGTTTGATAGGGACCATAGCAACTGGCCTTTTGGTGTTTAGTGTATAAAAAGGAAAAAAGTCACAAAAATAGTAAATTTGAAGACATATTTTGATACCTGGCAACTGGAAACATACAGTCAAAGATGTGAGGGGGTTTAAATAAACTGTAATGTGGCCAAAAAATAAGTATCAGTAAGAATGTGCAACCTTTTTTCATCATTTATCCCAGGACGACTCCACCCTGATCAAAGGAAAAGGACTGAAACTATACCCTAACATATACCAGCTGTTGCGTCCACACCCCTAAACACACACATTCATAGGTGTACCCTGGCCACAACCCGTCCCCATAGCTAACCAGAGCTGGGAGAAGTCAAGCTAGCATGGTCAGGACTGAATCCACAATAAAACAACTCAAAAGAGTCTAATTTAGGCCCATGTGCCACATCTTGCTTTTAATATCCACTACAAAGCGAGCAGGCTGGTTTTTGTGGAGGTAAAATCCATAGCAGGGTGTTTCAAGATTTATTTGACAGAGGAGAAAAATAAAGACGGGGAAGAGGGGGAAAGAGGCAGTGTGGGATAAACAAAAAGCAAAGAAAACAGCCAAGAGATAGTGACAGAGGAGGTGGGCGAAGCCGAGAAAACTGAGACAGAAAGAGAAAGCCAAACAAAATTCTCCTCTTTTCCTGTCATCAATCTCTCTTTGGAGGGTCAGCGACAGGGTCCTGGTTTAACGTGGTCAGAATAAAGAGAGCAGAGGGGGAAAACAAGTGGGAAAGAAGGAACTAGCAAGGGTCACTGCATGTGTGTGTGTTTGTGGCTAGTGATTGAAGACAGATGAAAAATGATGATTCCAACCATTCCTGACACACATACAAATGTCCTTTCAGCCCTGAACAAACTAAACCACATGCTCAGCCAATTCAATGTTGTGTTCAGGTTTTCCTCTAATCATTTTCGCTAATTATCATAAACTATCAGGTATCCTCTGGTGGATTAGATGCCAGTCCCAGCCTCACTGTCCGTTTGTCTCGCTCTACTTCCACCTCAAACAACAGAAAGCTGAGTCAGTGTTAATGATGGGCCAAAATTCAGAAAAGACAAGCTACCAAGAGACCCAAATGCATCGTTTCTTCTAATCAGGCCACAGGTTTTCTCTGTTCGTAGCTCTCATAGTACATTTAGCTTATTGTCTCTGCTTCACTGAAAGAAAAAAGTGGTCATATTTGATAGAAAAAAGCAGAATGTGTGTTAAAATTTTTGTTTTATTTGTAAAAGAATGTAGAGCTTTGATTTGACACAAAAACATCCAGAAATAAAACTGCACATCTCAGAGCCATCTTCAAAAGGGATCAGCCAAATCAAGACGTCTATTTTTTGTCTTAACTTGTTGTGCATCTAAACTAGGTCAAGCTTTCTGTAGATACTTATTAATATTAAAAGCTTCTCAGTGAAGGCAACTACATGCATTTACAAATTTTGTTAGACGTTGATGCTACCTCAGATACAAATCTGAGTGAAGATAAAAAGAAGTCTGCCTAAGGTAAAAAATGTTTCAGCGTCAGGTATTTGTTTGCTGCAACATCTGAGGATGTTTTTGCATCTAAACTATGAAACGTGGTTCTCTGACTGTACAAAAATTCTTTTAATTTGCTCAAGTTTAGGTTTGATATCACAAAAGAGAACTTTACTTAATGTACCCATGTCCTGTCTATGATAGCATATTGGGGCCGCTGAGCAAATCAAGGAAAAAGTGTCAGTATTAAACGTAAAATGTTGAGGAAAAAGTCTAAATAGTAGATCCAGAAAATAAGTCGAGGGAATCCAATCCCATTGTGTTCCTGAAACAGACTATTTGTTCTCGCCTTGCCTTCTTCCACTGATCTAGGTCCGGGTCACAGGGGCAGCATCCCAACTAGGGAGTCCCAGACCGTCCTCTCCCCGGCCACCTCCACCAGCAGGACCCCAAGGCGTTCCCAGGCCAGGTTGAAGATGTACTTTCGCCATGCCCGAAACATCTCCCCAGGAAGGCGTCCAGGAGGCATCCTGACCAGATGCCCGAACCACCTCAGCTGGGTCCTTTCGATGTGGAGGAGCAGCGGTTCTACTTCGTGTCTCTCCCGGATGTCCAAGCTCCCGCTCCTGCCTTCCCTCACTCGTGAACAAGACCTTGAGATACTTAAACTCCTCCACTTGAGGTAGGACCTGCCTCCCGACACGGCGTTGGCAAGCCACTGTTTTCCAGTCAAGAGCCATGAACTCGTCTTGTTCCGTTTAGTTTATTTTACTATTATAATCAAGTGTTCCAGGTGTGTTTTTAGTAAACTACAATTACAAACAAGCAATTTTTCAAGACATGACTTTTTCCTCTACATTTTTACTTTAATCTGGAAATAGTCTCAACTCTTTTCAAGACATTTCCACCTAGATCTAGACTTTAAACTTGAACCTGAAAATAGCTTTTTGACATTTTGACTTTAGAATGGGAATAGTCTTTTGACTATTTTTAAGACATTTCAACTTTATTTGTTGACACAACTTTAATCTAGATATTACAATTTGATGTTTTGTTGACATTTTGACTTGGATTTGGAAAAAGTCTTTCAATTGCTTGACATTTTGACTTCAATCTTTATATTTCAACTTAAATCTGGAAAGAATATTTCAACATTTTGTTTTAGATCAAGAAGTATTTTGACTTTACGTTTCATTTGGGCATTTTAAATTTAAATTAATTACTTTTTTCTGACCTTTCTTTCTTTGAGTGGCCTTAATGTGCCATCGTACCTTTTTCTGAAGACATTTTTGGACACTCCATAAAAGCTAAACTCATTTAGAATTTTGGTATTCATTGTAAAACCTCTGGGAGACTGAAGTAAAATATATTGCAAAATCAATGCGTGCAGTATGTGACAAACGGTCAGATCACATATTGCATAACAAAATTTTTTGGCAAACAGGTGGAAATTCCCACAGCTGATTTAAATGATAGTAGCCAAAATTTGCTTAAGCATCATCGCAATTATCAACAATATCTCAAGCATGCTTATATTTTAAAGTCCGATAAAATTTGTTGTGTCAACAATCAGAGTGAAGTGCAAAAATGATGCAAGTGATCAGATCCCCACGGTGCAGCATTTTGTTAGCCACAAAATGTTTAGTTTTCTTTAATCGTCTCATCATGGTGAGATCAAAGGAGCTCAGAAACGTTTAGAAAGAAGACTAGACGCATGAAATGATTTCTAAAATAAAACCATTATTCTGGTGTCAAGAAACTAATTTATAACTAGAGAACATTTAAATAATTAAATAAAAATGTTCCCAAATGAACCGTGTGAAACATCCCCTGAAATGAAAGCGGTTCATATTATTCTAGTCATCAAACTGAGGTTTGGCCGTTTGGTTCTAATTCAGCTAAGAGGTCCAAAAGTCTGAAGCAAACAAGTTCAGCATGAAAACAGACAAGTTACAGCTGAGATCAATAAAGTTAGAACACATGCTGTCTGGGCAACGAACGCTGTGTTCAACAGGAAGACATCTGTAAAGACTTGAAAGAATAAGAAACAAACTGCTCTTACAAGTCAGTTAAAGACATTCACAGCATTCAGAAACACTGAGCGTGATGTAAAGATCGTCTCAATTTAAAGGAAAATAAATTAGATCTGTTCCTTCTCAAGGATAAGCTGAAGGTTTAAATCACAAGGTGCATTACTCCAAATTCCCTTTAGAGACATCTGGGTAGAACGTTACTCCAGCATCCAGAACGCCATCCACAAACTAAATGATAAACATATTCCAAAGTGGCTGTAATGGAGTTTCTAAATGAGCTCTACAAATAGGCTGCATCGCTGAGAAACCTCAGTCATGATGACCCAGTCACACACACTCTTGTTCTTTCCTCCAATGTCAATGATTCGACTTTGTGAAGTGGCCGAGGCCGCTCCATGGTCACAGTCAGGGTCCATTACCCAGCCGTCAGCCCCATAAATCCTCCTCCATTTATCCACAAAGTCAAATCTGACTCTATCAATCCTCACACTGCTTAGAGAGTCCCAGAGCTCCAGTCCGGCCATGTGAAGGAACCTGAGGGTCACCGGCATTCACCTCTGACCTGTGTTGACCTCAGGCGGGTCAAGCGGTGCCACTAAGGAGCAGGGATATTGATGAGAGGGACATGTGACTCTCATGAGGGCGGCTACCGTTTGGATGACCATAAACAAGATTATCCCGCAGCAATTCTTAATCAGGAGTGACTGAGCTGTAGAAGAAAGGCTTCAGTTTTGAGCAGAAAGCAACATCATTAGCTAACGAGCCTAAAAAGAAGTTATATTTTTCCACTTACGCCATCTGAAACAGTGATATGCAGCCTGTTCTGCTAGAGCAAAGAACTGTAATCTGATCACAAACCAAACGTTAAAATTTATTGTTGTTAATGACTTCAACACCAGGTATGATTATACCGCCATCACATTGGTTTGGGTAAGTAAAATTTGTCACAAATAACATAAAACATACAATGTCATAGCAGACTGTGGTAAAAGGTCAAGTGTATAGGGTGTACTGCCATCTAGTGGTAAAGTTTCAGACTGCAACCAACAGAATTATTTCTACCTCCTCTAAAAAGCATTACAACAGTAGTAGACCTCCTCTACACACTACACAGGTCTACACAGAGACCTCCTCTAGGCAATATTTCTAGAAAGTCCCATCATGCAACATGTTGACTTTTAAAACAGAAGCTCCAAATACTTAATGTACCAGAAACGTGTTTAAAAATCACCCTATATGTGTATTAAAGACTCACAAATTTGGTAAGGAACTAACTAAAGGACATGGGTAAAAACCTGATCTCCAAAAATGCAACTTTTTCGGAAATGAAGAAAAAAAGTATTTCTTGTAGAAATACAAAACCCTGGACCTTCACAAGCTCTCTTTGAAACTGTTCTTTTGAAAAGTCATCCATAAATTTATCGATGGATGTTATAGACGACTACATAAAAGTGACTAAAAATGGAGACGAGGTTTTAGCCTGACAGTGACTAAATATTGACGATTCTGCGAGGGCTAATTGACGTGTGCTTTTTGTTACCTGTTCCTCAATTTTTAATGATAAACTGTGCAGTAAGGAAGCAGGAAAACAAATTCTTCATTAAATTAACTTGTTAAAAGATAAAGCAACAAAGAACACAGCGTCATCTTATATAGATAAAATCTAAAGCAAAATGCTAAAGTTAAATAGTTTTCTTAAGTTTTGCCTGACTTATAGATTTGGTGAAGATAGAACGTTTAAATTTCTTAACGAGTTATCACCCTTCAAACGCTCAAGACTACTTTTTACCTAAATGTATTCAATCTCAAAGAAAACGTATTATTTCCTTTTGTCCTCATGATTCTATCCTAGTAAAAACGTAAAAGCAGTCATTTAAATAACACAAACAGAGAGTAAAGCTAAGGTCAAATGTCATGTGATCCTAAAGACAAAACATAGGAAGAATGTGTGTGTTTCGTGGTAAAGATGCAATTGTGTTTGCATGTTTTAACTTGCAATCTTCTATTCAAGGGGCTGAGAAAAAGTGGAGACTGAAGTTTAGGATTTATCTTTATTTTGGGTTCAACAATTTGACTAAAAAACCACAAACAGAACCCGCCTTAGTGTCCACTTCAAGCCCAGGAAACAATAACCCATCAGACCTCATCTTTCCATTAAAATCTGTGGTAACTTTTCAGATTTGTATTATCTCCCTGACTTAATTTGTAGCTCTGTCAATCCTGGGATCAGAGTTTATTTTAGGAACTTCCTCTTGTTTTAAAAGTTGTCTAACCTCGCAGCATTAACTCACTGCCGGGACAGGACGAAAACAAGTACGCATCATTTTTGTGTGAGAGTGTATGTGTGTGAGAGAGAGTTGGAGTACACACAATCAGCGCAAATGTTTACCACTGAGTTTGCATGTGCAAGCATCCATGTGATGGATGTACACTTACAACAAACACAGACTTGGCTTCTGTGTACATTTCTGTTTGTGTGTGTGTGTGTGCTTTACAGGTCGGGGTGGTCTTGTTTTTCTGGCGATTGATTGAGCGGCCCGGTTCAGGCTGCTCGTGGGATGATGCGATAAGGATTCTCTTTCTAGACGTGTGTGTGTGTTTGAGTGTGTGTCGGTGTAGCAGCAGCAGATCGATGCAGGACTAATCATCCCACAGGGGCAAGTGTGAAGTCCAATCACCCTGTTCAAACAGCTCGCCCGACCTGACACACGCACCTACTTTGATGTCTGACTGATTACTGAATTACTGCTTGTCCTGTCCACCACCTCTCTGCTCCATTAGATGCACTCTTGAACCAAATGATTCTGAATAACAACATGAAAATAGCGTACTCAAACATTTACATGGTTTATGAATACCTAATTTCCCGACTAAGTCTTATTTACATGATTTATTAATAAACAGTTTGGTATCTTGATCAGTTCTTGCGGTCTTTGTAGCAGACGTATTACAGCTGTATGATTTCAACGTTCACTTAGCTGTCAGATTTTATTTATTGAGTGGGGAAAGAGAAATGGTGATAAATTCATATGAGTTATTTAAAAAAAAAACACTGAGAATATTGTATGTTTTTCTTCAGCATACAGGTGTCTGAAATGTTTCGTGAACTTTTCACTTTTGCATCTTTGAATGTGCTTCTGGATGCTTGGTTTCACTTGAATAAATGGTCACTATTCAAACCCTCCAACTGAACGCTGCGAGAATAATTCTCTACTAGCTCTCCGCCTTCAATTTAGTCTCTGTTCAACCCTCATAGGCTTTTACTCGCCTTGTTTTATGAATGCAGGAACCACATCCTCCTAGTGTTGTCGTGCTCTGTGTCTTGTATGAGATGAGATGTTGTTGAATTAGGAAGTCATTTGTAGGATACAAGCAGGGAAGGTCTAGGAGAAGTGACTATGTAT
The DNA here is from genome assembly GCA_006937965.1 of Callopanchax toddi. Taxonomy (NCBI): domain Eukaryota; kingdom Metazoa; phylum Chordata; class Actinopteri; order Cyprinodontiformes; family Nothobranchiidae; genus Callopanchax; species Callopanchax toddi. Next base: position 2,577,623 of record SSNR01000057.1, on the reverse strand, counting down.
TCAAACGTAAATGTCCCACATTCATATAGTGCTTTTCTAACGACAGGCATACACTGTACATGACTTTTGGTACATTTTGAGCCGATTTTCCACTTGTGCAACTATTTTGGTGGTCGTGTGTTGTACATTGAGTAGTATAGAGGGGGTAACGAGAAGCGATTGACACCTGACGACGAGTTAACGACCAGCAATCGTACGCTTGCGCAAAAATCAAGTGTCTGAAACTCTGGTTGAACCTCGTGAGGATATTGGACTGTTAAAGCAGCACTACGTCCCAAATTGACTGAATCTCTCACACGGCGTATGCGCCAATATGGAATTTCTTTGTCCACATGCATTGTCTTCTTTTCTTTTTACACTTTTCTCCGCACAGAATGGCAAGGATTGCCAAGAAACTGCGTTTATTTTGTTCAAGCGTCTCCTCACATGTGGGTTTTTCTTCATCTTTTGCTACTTCTTCTTTGCAGTTCTGCATTCAAGAGCCTAACGTGTTGCATACGCATGAACAGTGAGAATAGTCAGGTCATATCCGAGCATTGGGTCGTACAGTGTGAGAACATTGTGAGCTGTGATTTATTGATCTCTGTGATAGAGTAGTTCAGTTTGTGCAGGAGCTAAAAGCAACATCGCCCAGCTTAAGTCATGGACTACAAAGTGTCATTCATGCGCTGATGGCAGTAAGCTACATTGTAGCCAGAGGAGAGATGCTACCATACACAGGCGCCACCAGATCCTTCAATTTACTCTAATTATTTGAAGAATTTTCTTGCTAGAATGAAAAAAGGAAGGCAGTGACTGATTAAAAAAAAACACTCTAGTTGATGGATAGATGACTGCTTTGGGTGTGATTGGTTGGTTAACTCAGAGGCTAAAGCTTTTGTCATTGTGTCTACGTGTGTGTGTGCATGTGTTGTGCACCCACGCATGCATGTCGTCCTGACAAAAGCAGCTCTTATTGCATCAGTCTGGCTTTATACGAGGGGCGTCACAGGGTCACATCATAACTACATTAGTCAAGGTTCAACAGGGCTGAAGAGCAGGTTAGGGGGCGGGTGCAGGACGAGGTCCCAGTGGGTTAAAGACAGAGAGTGTGTGTGTGCTGGAGGGGACTGAAATTAGTCCATTCATGCCTGGCTGGACCTTGGGTATGCTAACAGGCTACAGTGCTAATCTAGTTAGGAGTGGAAGCCATGCAGAGTAGGGTGTTGGTAGAGGTTTTTCAGGGAGGGGACTGGTGGGGTCAAGGTCTAGAGTTGTGGGATTTGAGCAGGGTGGCAGGTGGTTGAAGCTGAATAGAAAAGTAGGCAAGCAGTGGCTGGATGGAGAGGAGGCAGATGATGGGGCATGGGGTGATAGTGGGCACATGATGAGGGATGGCAAAGGGCAGCTGTGAGTGCATGTGGGGGAGTCGTACTGCTCCTCTGTGGTCAACAGATGGACAGAAGAGAATGAAAGGATGATCTTGTGATCAGAGGGCTGCTATTAAATCACATCAAGGCTCATTTCACCATTTATCTCTTTCTCATCTTTCATTTAAGATCCACGTAATGCAGTGCCAAGCAATCCATGGCAAAAAGAAGATGTGCAACAGAAAAAGAGAATGAAATGTGTGTGTCAATAGATGTTTATAAGATTGTCAACTGACCTTTACAAGACAGTCAATGGATGAAGGTTCTCAAAAGCAGGGTAGCAAAAAAGGTAACTGGAAATATTTACTTCCTGGAAAATATTGTACTTCTCATCTAAAGAACTTTTATTATTCAAGCAAAAAATGCTGAATAAGTTTTTAATGGATCTTGTAAAGATCATCAATAGATCCTTGTGAGAGACACAACAGATTTTAAAGGATCATCACTGGATCCTTGTAAGATGGTCAACAAATTTTTGTAAGAAACATTAATGGATCTTTACAAGAATAAGAAAGAACCTTCACAAAATTGATGATTTTTTTTCAAGATCATCAATCAATCTTTACAAGATGATCCAAATATATTAATGAGATACTAATTAGCTCAATAAAAGACTGTCAACAGCTCTTTCAAAGACAGAATGGATCTTTCTAAGACTGACAATCCACCTAACATGATTATCAATGTATTTTTTCAAAGATTATAGACAGGGACGCACAACATTTTTTCATTGAGGTACTCAGGGGAGAACCTGGTGCTGATGTTTGGTATGCCATGAGTTTTTCATGGCTGCATGATCTGGATCATGAAAGTACCTATGACGCTTGAAGCCGGGAGTCACTATTGAACTACAGTCAGTCACTGGCTGAAACAGAACAACTCTTTATTTAAACCAATGTCAGAGAGCATAACAGCATCGGGAAAGCTAATTAGCGACGCACACTTAGGTGTCGCAACAAAAAGAGACCCCAAACATAGTTCCGCATGCAGCTCCGGTCTGCAAAGGCACGTTTGGGCAGACGGGTCACGTCTGCACATGATATCTGGGGTGGGTATGGGTTATGTGCACCCCTGAATATATACAATTTTATTAAATAGTAATCACATTAATCAAATATTTAAAAAAAAAAAAGACCTTTACAAGATTTTAATGGATTTTTAAAAGAATATGAATAGATGTTAAAATATTATAGGTTTTTTAAAGATTATAAATGGATTTTTATGATAGTAAATTGTCAAAAGGTCTTTCCAAGACAATCGATGGACTTTTATGAGATAGCCAATAGGCCTTTACATAATCTTTGGAGTGTTTTTTGCAAAATGAATAATTAATCTTTACAGGATTAACAATGGATATCTTTAAGAATAGACAAGGGATTTTTAGAAGACTACCAACGGACTGAAGGAGGGAAATACATTTGCCGCAGTAGCCGTCATACTGTACAATTCTTCAAGAACATTTCTGACACTGTGGTATTTGACAGGTCGTCTTTAGACAGTTGTTGGTGAGCCGTCACACTGAATGAGCACAGATCTCTGTTTCAGGTTTGTGACTAAAGATTTTATCTAAACTGGTATAAAAAAGGCTGCAGCATGAACCCAACATTAGATGAACTATAACCCTGGAACAAATATCATTTCTGTCCACAAGAACTTCTGACTACCATTAAAAATAGTCTGTAAAAGACAATAATTGACAGTTATTATAATTTAAAAAGATTTGGGAAAAACATGGTGGTTGGGGATGATAAAATAGAAAAATAAAGAAGATAAATGATATAACACGGCAGAATAAAAGCTGTTCTGTGCCGTCTTTTTCACAGGCTGGTGATCACACATCTCTGAAATCAGATTTTATAAATCCACACGTCCTCCTGCTGACACTCATATTTCCACTCAGCTGTGAGAGAAATTATACCATTCTGAAGAGATTTCAAAGGCTCTGCACAGCTACTGTATATTTAAAGTCTGGACACTGGCAGAATATTTATTTTGTACATTTACAGAAGTTGCTGTTATTAAAGAATGTGTGCTTAAAAAGCACAATCTCAGTTTTTACTGGACAGTGAAATCACTTTGCTGCCAAATCAAAGCAAAGGATTCCAAGAGAAAGGCGGAAAACAAATATAAAAAGTGGAAAACGATCTGAAAATTCATGTAAAATAACATTTATGGATGATATTGGGTTTCTTTCCAAAGTCAGCTCCTTCAGAACATCCAGCCAATCAAGACCACACTGAGGAAAAGGTTATTCAAGTCTTCTGTACAAAGAAAATTCACAGGAGCTTTAATGTTAAAAAGGGATACGCCACCCCGAAGTGAAAATGTGTCACATTCCCCAGAGTTAGATCCATCCATCCATTTTCTGTAGCCGCTTCTTCCTCCACAGAGGGTCGCGGGGCAGCTGGTGCCTATCTCCAGCGGTCAAGGGGCGAGAGGCGGGGGACACCCTGGACAGGTCGCCAGTCCATCGCAGGGCCACACAGAGACGAACAAGACAAACAACCACACACCCACTCACACCTAAGGACAATTTACCAGCCCAATCAGCCTGACAGTCATGTCTTTGGACTGTGGGAGGAACCAGAGTTAGATAGATGGGAAAAATAATGTGTAACCAGCCCAGCCGTTATCCTGATCCGGCAGTACTCCTTTAGCTTTAGCTTAGCAGAAAACACTGTAAGTGAATGGTAACAACTAGCATTGTGAGGAAAATGGCCTTAAAGGCACAGGATGCAGTTTTGGCTTGTTTTTAGCACCCCCTAGTGTCCGTTTTAAATCACTATCATAAAAACCGTGTCCAAGAATCAAGAAACGCAGCAACCCCAAAGTCACCTATGTACATAAACACAAATACTGGCTACTAAGCTAAACCCGGTAAAGCTTTATGGAGATAATCCTTGTGCAGCTCGCGCCTTTGTGTTATTTTTCTTCACCTTTGAGGTTTGTAAACAATATGTTGATACATGTTTACAAAAGTACTGAAGGCATCTTTGTAGGCTTACAGCTGTTCTTTGTCATATAGTAGTCCCGAGTCTAAAATAGTACCTGTAATTCCTTTGTGTTACTTTTTATTTTCACTTGCAGTCGATGTGTTTAATGAGGTCACCAAGCAGACGAGTCCATCCCAGAAAGGCCAAACCGTGATGTTACCTCCACCGTGTTTCAGAATATGAGCAGATCATGTCTTAATCCAAACTTCAGCCTTCCCATCACTTTAGTAAAGGTTCATCTTTTTCCTCATCAGTCCATTCCTTCATGTTCTTCTTGCTAATGAGTGATTTGCATCTTAACTAACAGTAGTTTTAGTGTTCGTCAACTGCTGATGTTCTCTTTCTGTTCTAGGTCTATTACTTAATACGGGTGGTTTTTTTTTTTCCTCTCTAGGAAATGGTTGCACTGGTTATGGCCAATGTGCAACAGCTTTGATTGGTTTTCAGCTCGTTTCTCACCCACAGACTCTCCCTCTGGTTTCCATGTTGGTTACACCTCTAGCTATAAATGGTCTGAAAGCATTTAGCGTAAAAATGTTTCCATAAAACCGCCATCTCAGTGATAAAAGGAGAGCAAAATAAAGATCATTCATCAACGTGTTTTCTGTTATTTACTGCTCAAGAGACAGAAATGGAGCTTTTCAATCACCTTAATGGTGCATAAATTGAAGAAAAGAACAGAAAAATAAAATCCCTCTGTCAAATGTATAAATGAGATACTTCCAATAAACACTCAGTCAAACCTTCTTCACTTCTCGCCAGTTATTATATAAAAAAACGGAACCCCTATAGTGTTTCTCAGCCTCAGTGAGGAGTGAAAACAGGAGCAGACGAAGTAAAAAAATATATGAAAAAGCTGAGTGGGGATGATGGGAGAGAAAGCTGTGTCAACACTGCATCTGTTCTCGCACACAATTGAGTTGCAGGAATAAATTCTCTCCTTACGCAGTATGTTCAGCTCCCATCTGCTCCATATACGAGTCGCACACCTACACATAAACATTTCTCACATTTAAAAACATGGTGCTAATTGGCTTTAGAGAACAGGGGAGTCTGAGAAGTGGCGTACTGGTTTTGAGGACGGCCTCGTTGACTTCGATCTCCCCTCGGTTGGAATCCTCGTACTCCAGGTGGGGGTAGTAGTGCATGGGTTCTGGACTGGTGCTGGAGTAGCCGTTGGAGACGGTGTCACTTGGACTCTCTGTGCCCCCACGCTGGTCATCGTCAAACACAGCAACCAGCTGGAAAAGACACAAAATAACATGTACAATGACATAAAAAGATGTGCTTCAAAAAGCGTGCTCTTTGGTGTTTAAACAGGCTGGAAATGCACAGACAGATTAAACAGAATCACCACTGACCACCGAGAGGCTTTCATGTCATTTATCTTGCCAGCACTGGAAACGCAACCCGCTTCCTTCTGCCAAATGTGCAGATGTGACCGTGTGTACGAGAGGAAAGCAAACCGAGCAGGATTCACGGCTCACTTCCTCCTCCTTGAACTTTCTTTCTTTGCGAAACAAAAGGAGAGGATCCGAGCGGCCATCCTGCAGATGGACGGTTTGGAGGAATTAGCGCGCATCTCGAGGTGTTTATGTATGAAATTAGCAGTCAAATGAGATCTGACAAGAGAATGAGAAGCTGTCAAACACAATGACACGGCTGCCGCAGTGAGCGACGGGGCGACCCGAATGAACAGGGGATGGAGGGCACGAGAACGACAAACGGTCCTAATTGAGAGGGGGACACGATGGCAGATCTGTGTGTGTGTGTGCGCCGCTGCATCTACGTGGCTTGATGAATGAGCGCGTGGCGGCGTGACGCTCTCATTAGAAGAGTCTTGCGACGGAAATGACCACTTAATGAAAAGCAATAACCGTAGTGGAACAAGGGATGAAAATGAAACAAACAGATGAGCAGAGGACGTCAATTAACAACTATAGAACATGGAAGTGTGTGTGAGTTTAAACAACAAGCATGGAGGAGGTGGATAGATGTGCAACATCCATCACACTGCGACGTCGCCTCCCACCTAAAGCTCCCGTGATTCAATATCCTCCTGACACCTGACCGGCGCCGTGCAGCGGAGATTTGTCAACTGTATTCATGTGTATATGCGCATTAGCATCAGAGAGAGGGAGCCGCGGGAAAGATGAGGAATTGAGGGGATGCAAAGGAGAGAGAAAGACAGAACGCCAGAAAAAAACAATCTGATTGCGTCGGTTGATGGATGCTTCTTGAGCTTTCTCTCCTCTTTATCTTCCTTCCTCTTTCTCTCCTTATCTCCTCTCCCTCCCGAGCCTCCGTCTCCTTCTCCAAACTCGCTGACGGCATCAATCAAAGAAGTACGCTCGCGAGCTTCCCCTCAAAAACGATTAGGTTGTTTTGAACTTATTTCGAATGTGTGGAGTGGAAATGATCGTCGGGAGTTGATTTTTTTATGGCCGACGCAGGCGGGGAGTGATGCTAATGAAGGCCGCCCTGCTGCTTCCACTCATCACTCAATCAAACGTTAAGTATCAACAAAATGAATCATGCCGCCGCATTGTTTGGAAGTTAAACTTTAGCGAAATGAGGTGCTGTGTTTTAGCCTCACAACTGACAAAACTTTAAGCTTTTGGCTCTATTTGATTAAATGAGATCTACTCAAGAATCTCTGCATTTATACCTGACATTTGGAGTTAAACAGCAGATTAAACTGGCAGCTGTTAAGCTAACAGGATGCTAATGTTCTCACTCTTAATTTACCAAGATGGCAAGGTTCTCAGTCATCCAGGTCATGGTAATCTAAACTGGACTTTTTTGGTTCCTCTTCTCCTCCCTACCCCCTGACAAGTCATCGTCGTTAGTCCTTGTGTAGGACTGGTCCCCTTGTGAGTGGTTTTGATCCGATGCAGGAAGGTGTGGATTAGACCGAAACTGACTGGGGATCTGCTCTGAACTCTGAGCTTGATCCCCAGTCAGTTTCAGTCTAATTCAGCTGCAACATTCAAATGGTCTGGTCAGAATTTGGTGTCAACATCATGAAAGAATGGATCCATCCTGCCTTGTATCAATGGGTCAGGCTGCTGGTGTTGTAACGGTGTGGGGGAGATTTTCCGGTCCTGGTTTAACCTCCACAGCCTACCTGAGTACTGTTGCTAACCATGTCCATCCCTTTATGACTAAAGTGGATCCATCTCCTGATGCTACTACCATGCCACAAACATCAGATCATCTCTAACTGGTTTCTTGACATAATGATGACCTCACTGGACCTCCACAGTCACCAGTTCTCAATCCAGTCCAGCACCTTTGGGGTGCTGAACTCGAGATTCACATCATGGATGAACCCGAGTTATGTTGTCATGTCAACATGGACCAGAACCTCAGAGGAATGTTTTCAACACCTTGTTTAATCGATGACACAAAAAGTAAACGACTAGTATCAAAAATTTACCTCAAACTACTTCTGGCCTTGAAGCCAAATGGAGTGTATTAGTATTAGTACTTTGATTTTTTTTTAAAACTGTCATATCAGTCATTTACATGACCTGGAAGATCTACAGGTGCAAAGTGCCCATTTTAATTAATTACTGTTATATTGGTACATATTTTCATAATAAAATAAAACAGATTATTATAATTGTTATATTAACATTAACCAGTAAGTAGTTTCATATTACAGGCTTTAAAGGGATACGGTAGATCTGAAGACAATTCACTTCTAGCAAGGCTGACCTATGAAGTAGTCAGTGTGTGTATACAAGATATAATTCAATGAAATATAGTGTTTCAAAAGGCAATATCAATGAGGCTGAACCTCTGGGTTCAACTTCTAAAAACTTAACTATGGTCACAACTGGCTCCACAATAGGGAACAGTGAAATGCTGAACTTGTAAAACAACAGTTTACAAACCAGTAAGTGGCATTATGACACCTAAATGCATCAAAATGTTAAAATTTAACAAATTCTAGAGATAAATTGTGACTAAAACTGAACTTTTTAAAAAGAAAACAAACCAAAGATAATCACAGACATGACAAACTTTAATAATCCCACGGGAATGTTCCGAGTTATCCTCATCATCTGCTCAAAACCATAAAATGTACAAAATATAATCAGAGATTTGTCTTTTATCTGTCTAAAATTGAGGAATGTTTACTTTACTTGTTTGCTAGTTTGCTACTGGGACTGTAAATACTCTCCAGGAATTATACCCCACCCTAATCAATCTTTCAGCCAGCCTTTATTATATAACAGAGCACACTGATAATGTGAAATCCTGCAGAAATAATACTGCAGAACTAAAAGTTTACTTTCTAAAAGTACAGAATGGTTAGAAATTCAGTCCTCCAATTCTCTTTAGGAGGATTTTCTGTCCCCGTTTGAAGAACAACACCTCTCTCAGTGTGACTCCTCAACACAGACGGTTCGTTCAGTCCCTCCTCGCTGCGATTAGTGTTCTCGGAAACAAATTGTCGTATTTTTCCCGCCGCGTCCGCGTTGGGATATTGATATGAACCTGGGGAGGGTGCATGTCAACCGCTGCTGAATAATGTGACCCCCTTATTTTTATGAACACAAACGCACACACCAATATCCTCTGCCAAATACTGAACCCAGACGGCGGTGATGTGAATTCTATCAGTCACAACGCAGTGTGTGATTCATATGTGAGCTGTGATGACTGTGTGTGTGATGTATAACCACAAAATACATCATGGAAGCATTGTTCAAAAGCACAAATAGGCATAAACAATCTGAGTGATCTCGCCTCAGGGCACAGAATTACAGGAGGTTGAAATATTTGGAGCAGAAAGCAAAAAATAAAGCAACATTTCAAAATAAAAGCAAAGCAATTCCATTATTTATTATCCAATATTTAAGCATCTCTGTTTTTTATTGATTTAAAGTTGATATCTTTGTAAAAGTAGATTTATACAACTCAATGCTGTCAAAAATACTGCAAACTGTAGAAATTGTGAAAAACAACAAAATATTGACTAAATGTTAAAAATGTAGCTGTTATCAAACATTTTAGTCTTATCTTAATAGATTTTTTTTATCAAACTGCTCAAATATTTTTAGCTCAACCTGTGATTTGTCTTGTCATAACATGTTTAAAAATATTTTATTTATCTCAACAAAATGCAACTTATATGTTTTATAACATTCATTTTTTACACCCACTAACATAAAAATAAGTCATATTTTCATGCAATTCCACAAAAAGTAAATATTTTTTCTTTTAAAATATATTTTACACATCAACATTTAGCAGCTTTTTCTCTCTCTGCTGCAAATTATGTGCACACCCTGTTTAAAACACGTTATTATCAAATTTTAAAGTGTCGTGTTAAATTTGGCATAGAACACCCAGAACAGGTGGAAATCTGTGATGTTCTTGGATAATAAAACAATGATAGTCATTCATGGTAGAGTGTCTATTGCTGGGAGTGACAGAAAAAAAATTTTTTTTAATCCTTTTAATGACCTACAATACATTTTTTAGAGTGTAGACAACTAAAAATGGTTATTTTGAATGAATTCATCACCTTTCATGCCAGAGTTTTAAACTAAAATCCTTTAATTTAACAGAAATGATGAGGTTATGGACATTTTTAAAAGCTAAAAAAAACTGTCGAGATTTCTCACATAATGTGTTAGCACTCAGTACATGTTGTGAAAGACTAACGCCTCAAATTGTAGCCCAAAATTTGTAAAACCAACCGGTTTATAGCTATGTTATGGTTACTGTGAAAGCCATGTTGAATTGGTGTGCCTCCTAAAGTTAATCAATAAGTAATTATAAGCAAAATGATCACTTTTTGAGAGATTTGCTAAAAATCAACCAGTGGTTCATGAGATATTATGCTAACATTAACACAGACAAAGTTAACAACAGTTCCCAGAACTATTTAATGTCCTTAAACAACTCATGAATCCAATTAAAAGTTTCCCAAATTCCAAAAACTGGATACCTCAGATGTGCCAGACAAATTAAGGACCCTCTTCTATCATACTGTATGCATTTTTCAGCAATGTTTTACTGTTTCTAAAACTTTATTAACTTCAGAAAAACTTCATCTCCAAACAAAGTAAACAAAGGCCTAAAAACTAATGTTACGTTTTATTTTTAGAAATGTTTTATTGTCTATTTTGTCCTAAGAGATGTGCTTGTTATGCCATAAATTCAATATAGTAAACTACACAACAGAAGGAGCATCTCTATGTTGTAGAATAAATCAGTTTTGACTTAGTAAAAACAACCTATTAATAAAATCTTAAAACTATGAGCACAAATATCATGATGAAATTAAAACGGTTGATTTCTGTATTGTAATGGTTACTTTCTGCAGCATTTGCCACCCTCCTATGTTTGTTTGATTTTATTACCTACACGACCAGCTTCCAGGCTGCTGTGTCTCAACAACCAACCCTGACTTATGACCCTCTTCTCAGGGGAGGTAGCAGCAAACAGGGTTTCATCCTGTTACACACAGAAAAACTACGAGTTCTATTATAGCTCCAACAGCTGGGATAGAAATGTTCCCAGCTGCTGCTAATAGTAGATGAAGTTCACATGTTACAACTCAAAGATGGAGCAGTTGAGTGCTTTTAAATATTGATTTGCTCACTAGGAATAAATTAGTCGAATGCAGCACACACACACACATATTTAAAGACTTTCTTTATCATAAAAACACAACGGCACACACACTTTCCCACTCAGAGGACGAACAGTGCCCCCTTGTTTCGGTCCGGTGCTACAACACTCCAGTCCCTTAACCTTTACAGGAACACACACTCACAACCAAACAAACAAACACACACTTCCCTATTCCATCCGCTGGTACTAATCAACCCATTTTTCTTCTCTTTCATCACTGCTTGTGCATGCTTCTCTCTATGTGTGTGTGTGTGTGTGAGTGTGGTAGCAGTCTATTGAGATGCTTTTTGTGCTGTTGTCATTTATCTTAACCCCCTCCCTTTCTGTTTCTCCCTCTTGCAATATTCTTCATTCTTTCTTTGAACAACAGATGCATAATTCAGGAGTGTGCAGCATCCTGACAGTGGAATGGTAACCCAATCATCTCTCACACACGCAGACGTTATAGCTTACACACGGCGTACTTTCTTCCTTAAACTACAGGTTTACACAGACTAGTTCCCCCTTTTTCCTCAATCACAGAGCATAAACCTCCTTAGAATCCTGACTAGACAGGAGAAATAAAATTCCCGACAAGCTGACTTGGTGTATTTTTGTGATCGCTTAATAGATAAAAGGATTTAAGCTCCTGTTCACGGTCAACAGATAGTTCTGAAAACAAGATATTTGTCCAAATAGCTTGTAGCAGCTCAAGTGTGCATCTGGTGCTGTTTTTCTTTCTTTAATTCTCACGACAGAGCTGTGAAAACTCCTGAAACAACAAGCGTTCAACAGGATGCGTTTCTCCACGGCTGTGAGGAGGGATGAATATTGACAGTGGAGATGCACAGACGGAGCGAAGAGTCTGACCCTGACGGAGACGAAATTCAGCTTCTGATATCCGTGACATTTTATTAGAAACGGCAATGAATAAGAGACAAGGCGCGGGTAGTTGTTTGTACCTTTGAGATCAGGTCATTCTAATTAGTTACAGTATTTAGTGTGAAGAGCTGCTTGTTGAGTTATAACACGGATTTATTATGATTTTATGAGCTGCAGCAACAAGGTAATGTCAAAATTAGCTGATAAAGTTCTGATTTGGACAAATAAAACAAAACATTTGTCATGAATGTGCGTGATTAATTAGCATTTCTTTAATTGCTCCACCAGTACCTCCAAATCTACATCTCATTTTTAGGTTAAAATGTGTAAAATACTTGCAAAATGTCAGTATAGGTGAAAAATGAGAAGAATTGGTTCAGTAAATTGGCTGCTGGTACATTTGGAGCCACAAAAACCACAAAAGTTCTCAAAGTTTAACAGATAGCAGCAACTCCAAAACACAGAGTTTAATTGAACTTGATTTAAATTGCACTTTTCAAACACAAATAAAAACCACAAGCGCTTAGAGCAAGTAGAGAGAAGAAGAAATTAAAAATCTGATTTTAAAAAACGCATGATATACAATGAAAGGCATAGACTTTCCTTAGGGAATGCTTGTTGCTCGTCACCTTTAATGCCAGCGTTTAAACAGACATATGCAGAGAAATGATTGAAGTACAGATGTTGTGGTCAAATCTTGAAAATAAGGCAAAACACAACCTCACATAAAATCACAACATCTAGCCCAATCTGTTAGCACTTAGATCATGTGTTGGGTTTTATTAAGTTAAATTTTCACTCATCTGTACATTGTAGGGATGCTCCGATAACAGATTTTTTTTCAAACCGTGTATAAGTACCGATACGAGTACTAATAAATGCCATTGATCCAAGTTCAGGTTTGATACAGCAGAAAAATAAGTCAAATACTAGTTTAGCCTCTTTTAAAATATAGTTTTTAAACTAAATAACTGTGATCATCATCAACAGGTCATGTGACAACAACACAGGATCTGTCAGCTGGTTGATTCACTATAAAATAAAAAGTCACGTTAATCTGAAGTAAAGGTTGATGTAGAAGTTTTAATCAGCTCTACTGGTTTCTTCTGTGTAGCTGTTAGCAAGACGTTAGCGGCTAAACTAAACAAGCTAATGCTTTGGTATATGATTGGGCATTACGAACAGATTACTGGAACTTTACTGAACCAAACATCTGTACTGTGAAGATTCGGACAACATGTGTATACTACTGTTACATAAAAACAACACAAGTAAGTTGACTCCATCTGCTCCAGAGTTAGCTCCAGTTAGCTACTGTTGTCTCTCACTGCTGCTCAACTGAGAGCTGAGCATCACGCAACATTAAATAGTATCAGAGTATGAGTATATAATCTTTGTATCTGACCGGTATCTAGTAAATTAGAGTTTTTGCCATTTTTGCTCATTTTAATTAGCTGTGGCAGCCATCTTTAATTGGGCTAGCTCCATAGGGTAATGAGTTGTATATTTTTTATCCAATAAGGTATTTCACAAAAAGACAAACAGGGCGGCTCCAATGATAAATAGTTAACTTAATTGAAAAGCTTTAAGCAAGGATCTTTTATAATCAGGTAGCTCCTGTTGAGGATGACTCTTGGCTACTGGAACACCACATCTTAACCCAGTAACTGTAAAATTTACTGATTTAAAGCCAGTTTTGGTGGTCATCTTGAATCAAGTTGACCCCAGAAGAATATCAGTGATAGACGACGGGAGTCCAAATAACTTTATTTAAAACCGGTAACCATTTCATTCAGTTTAAACTTAAAGTGAAGATTTTTTTCTAAATGTAACCAAACCTAACAGTTGTGCAACTACCGTGTACCACACACAGAGAATTACATAAAACACACCTAAACTCCACTAAATCTAATCCATACTCAAAAAGCGCACAATGTATGCAAACAGCCTGCGCACACAAACACACACCTACACTTCACAGAGACCGTAGGGGCCGTCGCTGGAATCCTTGGTATTTAAACAAGTAGAAAATTGGTTGTATTACCGATGAGAGCAGGGCTAATCCTGCTTCTATTCCAGCCTGAATCTATACAGCACACGGACCAGATGTGGGGGATTACCTCTCAGGAACCCACACACACCTGGCTCTGGGCCTGTGCACCAACACACACACACACAGAGGAACAACTGCAGACACTGTCAATACAGAAGATTAGAGAGGCAACCACAAAGACACAAAGCAGCTAAAGAAAGAGATGCACTAACTCTCACTTATCAACTAAACTCAACAAGAAAATGTAGAATATAAACTGTCAATCCTGCATTAAGAGACTAAATGAACATATTCCTGTGACTTAAACCCTTAAAAGTCTTGTTTGATTCTTTTGTGTTGATGCTTCTGATTTAATTTAATAACCATCCTATTAAAATGTTAATCCATCTGCAGTTCCAGAAAGTAAAATCTCCTTGATGGGACTGAAGATGTTTGAGGTTTCGGTGTTTCTTCGCTAACATCTGTAGCATCAGCCGGAGTGACGGAGCACACATGGACCGACTGAAAGCAGACACCCCCCGTAAACACACATCTACACAAAGCGAGCCACCAGCTGAGGTATTGCAGCGCTGCCTTTGCACACTGACAGGCCGCGTTATTATTTATGCACGCTCATAAAGGGAGAGGGAAAACTCTTCATAAATCAACGCGGGCCCAAAAGGCTCTGAGAGGGAGATGGAGGGAGGCGGGGAGTGGGAGGTGACAGGAAGGAGCGAGAGGGGAGCTCCGGGCCTCAAATTTCTCAGGTCAGCAACAGAAATTTCAAACCGGCTCGTTCATCATTCCTGCTGTGTGGAGGGGGGAAGAAGAAAAAAAACACATCGGGGTTGCTTAAAGTGCTCCACATCTGTGGACACATTCACACCTTCATCCACAAACATAGGCGGGAACAAGTAGTCTCCCTGCGCACCGGGAGTCGTAACCTCGCTCTCATAAATGTGCATAAACACGCACCGCTTTGGCCGCCTCGCACGCACACACAAACACGGAGAGAAATATGACACATGTTTCAAATCTCCTCCCCAGAAGTCACAGCCAGAGCCTAATAATCAGCTTTCTCCTCCCTGTGGCCATCGTACACAGCCACCTGCTCCTTCCAGCCTCCCCTCCCTCCCTCCTCTCGGGATCTGACAGAGAAATAGAAGGAGTGATTAACTCTGAGCTGCGAGGCTGGCGCCCTCTCACCTGTGGCTCTCTCCTCCTCTTCCCATTTCCATCCGCCTTCCCTCGACATTAGACTTTCATAAAACACGTCACCTTTTTTTATTTTTTCCTGCCTCTCACCTCCTCCTAGTGAAGCCGGAGCTTTAAAGCAACAAACAAATATGAATATGGACTAAAAATTATAATCATCTTCACTAGTCGCTTCATGATCCCTGTGCCGTTAACCAAGCTAAATGAAAATATACCTTTTTCCAGCTGAGATTGCTAATATAGATATATTCGTATGCTGACATTTGCGGTTGCCATGGCGAGCCAACATCACTCAGAGCCTGAAGGTGTTTAAAAAGAAAGAAAAGCACTTCACCTGCAGTGTTTTTCTTCACACCCATCACCGTATGTTTGTTTCAGCATGCCTTATTAGATAGGTATTGACTTAACATTAAAGCCTTGAGGGCGTATGAGAGATCAGTGCAGCATTATGGTACACGTCTGTGAGCTTCATGACTGTAACATCTGAATTTAGAAGCCCACGGCATTTTTAACGACAGAAAACAGCAAATATATAAAGTATTTATGATAATTATGACTAAACTTAAACTAAAATTCAGTAGAAAGCAGAAAAAATGGGTACATTTATTAAAAACTAATATTTTACTTTATAAATAGACAAATATTCATTAAAGGTTTTCTATAAATTAACATTTCTGCCTGTATTCTCCTGTTTCAAAGATTTTACTTTAGGAGAAAAGACGAAAGAAAATGTAAACATCATCGATAAAATCAGCCTCAGCTGAATGAAAATGTTACTTTATCGCAGATCACGGTGAAAAATCAGACCTGCTAAACTTCA
Organism: Callopanchax toddi; assembly: GCA_006937965.1. NCBI lineage: Eukaryota > Metazoa > Chordata > Actinopteri > Cyprinodontiformes > Nothobranchiidae > Callopanchax > Callopanchax toddi. The sequence continues at coordinate 2,561,639 of SSNR01000057.1, read as the reverse complement.
ATCGGTCGTCTCTTTTTTAATCTCCGTTCTTTGCCACAGTTTCATTCAAAGTTTAGGGAAAATCGGTTAAAATTTATCCAAAATTCAGCATTTTGGAAACCACCTGAGGTGATGTCATTTAAAATGTAATAAAGACATGATACTAGATGATGTAATACAATAAAGGGCTGAAATGATTAGTTCACCCCAATAGGGATATGTCAACAGTAGGATGTCCCGATCAGGTTTTTTTTGCCCTCGAGTCTGAGTCATCTGATTTGGAGGATCTGCCGATACCGAGTCCCGATCCAATACTTCAACAATATTGTCGTCATCAACTTTATAGTAATACCTCCAGACCACAGATATGATTCTGCTTCAATCAGGAGGGAGACGCGGCGTAAGGGGAATGAAGTAGAAGTTGCTGCATGTGGCGCGTGGAAGACAAACTCCGCGCCCGGCCTTGCTCCCTCCCCCAAGACCGAGCACTCCCGTCAGTGCGGTCCATTTAAGGGGAGGACGAGTCCCAGCCGGATGCCGCTCCTCCGTAAGCTCGCGCGTCTCACTGTCCCCTCCCTCTGGACCAGAAACTGAATTCATTTCAAACTCTGATTATGGTTAGTATAAGTGCGCAAATATATAATATATATATTTACTCTTCTTTACATTGTTTAACACATAAGAAAACTTCCTTCTGAAGGATTTTTGCCATGGCGCTGCACATGTAAAGGAAAACCTGTAATATCGTGATATCTGATTCCGATCGAGTCCAAAATCACGTGATCGGATCAGGACATCTCTAGTCAACAGCTTTGTACAAACGTTTTCTCTGCAGATGCAGCGTTTTCAGTCATCCTGCAAATATTTGATATTTGTTAGTACAATAATAGTTTCAATAGCCATTTCCATTCTTTTTTTGCTAAAATATTGCATCTTGTTTGCGAAAAGTACTTTAACTAAATTATCCAAGTCTAGACAATACATTGAGTCCGAATGTAAACTCTTCAGATACGTTTAAAACACTCCATTTTCCTTTCTGTACGTTCGTTCCTCATGTGTAGGCCAGGCACACCAATAATTCAAGAGGTCTATTCAGACACATTACCGTCCACAGAACTCCATTCATTAGGCCAATCAGGTAGGTGATGAGGATGAGAGGCAGTGTGTGTGTTTTCTGTGCTGAAGTGTGTCCGTGTGTGCAATACAATGACCACAGATGTGACTTCAGCTGTGTAATTGTGGTAGGAATCATTAAATATTTAACCTAAATTAGCTGGATTGGGTATTTGTGAGCATTTATCTGCTAGTTACTAAAAAAGTACACGAAAAACACACACAAACACGACGGGGAGTGTGACTTTGTGCTGATTTGAGTTATTAGCAGTTGGAGCGAGCTGAGGCTCAGCGGGCGGAAGGGAAACTCGCTGCTTTTTCCACACTTTCTCAAACATGCACACATATATATGCTAGTCTGGGGGCGATGCTACAAAGGGAAACAGATGGTGAGGTCAGAGAGCCGATTTGTGGTAAACAAATTGATCCATAATAGATCATTAGCTGGATGTGATTAGCTGCTCTGTGGGCTCTAGTGCCAAAATCAAAGCTAACTGGAGAAGAAAGTTCTGACAGAACAAGCTGCAGCCTCAGAGTGAACCCTGGGACTGGGTTTGAAAACTGAATCCAGCATATAGAATGACCACCCCACCAGGTTCCTTCTGCCAGACCACTGCAGGCGCGAGGAGGTCGTGTCACATGTGACCGTCTCGCTCCATTAGAAGCTAATGGGTGGTGTGATGGTGACACTGAGGGCGAAGCAGAATGTCTTACAGAGACAGAGCCACCAAAGTGCAACATCAAAGGCTGCGGTGGCCTTACATCGTCTCGACGGGTCACACAAAATTTATGCAAAGAAAACTGAAACTAGCCCTAGCTCTTCAGCTTCACTGAACTGACAAATCACTTTGGAGAGGTGCCATTATTCAAAGTCGAAAGGTAGAGCAATGGATCATGTAAAGAAATTAAAACTCCAAAGCGCAACTTTATGAGAAAAATCAACACGCGTGCAGTTAAATGAAAAGCAGACTGGCATGGCGGGAATTATTCCTCCTTAAGCCTTCATTGAGTTCCCCTCAATGTAATTACAATCAAACCGGGTTGTGCTTAAAAGTGTGTTCGAGAGGGAGTGTGTGCGCAGGGGGTGTAGTTAATTGAATAAAATCAGATGAAGAGCTGTTGTGCTGCTCAGATGGGAGGGCTGTATCAAGGTCGGGGCTGATGAGGTTTGATCAAATCAGCTCAAGTGACCGAATCCCGTCGGGCAAACCGCTCGGGTCTGATTTGATCTGATCAGCAGGAAGCAGTCTGTCATGGAGATAATCCAACTTTAGTCAACATATTGTTTGTTGTGTGTAATCATAACGCTAAAGTCCCAACAGAAGAAAGGAATAATGTTATTTTTGAGGCAGCCAGAATAAACCTCATGAATATTGAATCTTGGATCGTGAAAGCATATAGATCATAATCAGGATATAGATTCTGATTAGACATGCATTCGTCCCATCTATTATTAATCAGTGAACTCGAACCTCGAGTCCTCGTTCATCACCGACCATTCACGCGGCGTGCAGAGTTACGCCACTATTCAGACGCCAGTCAAACGCTGCTCGTCGTGGCGGAGAACGAGGTGAGAGAGCGAGATGTTACGGAGCATCAAAGGCTAATCAGCATGTCTGCGCCTCGCAATCACGTCCCATTCACTAAAGGCTTTTTCTCCAGCAGGTTCCCACATTTTAAATAATGCTTTACTGTCGCCTGTCAGTTGGACTGACATTTAACTTCTAATAAATGACTTCAGACTTAATTTACAACAAAGTTCTGTGGGAATAAAATCTATAAAAGCATTTCATTTTGAAATGATAAAACAGAGAATGGATTTACAGTTCCTAAGCACGTTGGATTTCTTTTTAGAGCTACTGTAGGCCTGCAAAACACTTATTTTTAAATCACAGGAAATACTTCTGACCACGGATTTATGATGGGAAATTTTTAAAAATACAGTTTTTCAATGTGAAACTCATTTCCTACCATTTCTAGAAGAAAATTATGAGAAATGGTCTCTCAGCCAAATAGATGACATTTCAGTGAGATCATCTGGGATGTGCACTAGGGATGCACCAAATTCTTGGTCAAAACCGAAAACTGAAAATGAGAAAACCAAGGCTGAAAACCGAAACACCGAAAGAAATGATTATGTCAATTATTAAAACCATAGAATTTATGGCAACAATGTGTACTAACCTCACTAAAATCAAGCATCGCAATAAATCTATTACAAAACTATGAAATCAATGGTGAAAAGGAGGGAAATTACTGTCTGTAACTTGGAGAAGCCCGAAAACCGAAAATGCACTTTTGGGTCATTTTTGACCGAAAATTTTTGATGGCCAAATTTGTGGTGCATCCCTAATGTGAACCATTACGTTAGCTTTTCGACAAATAGAGGGACTGTAGGCTGATGAACATCTTGTCATACAGTGATTAAAAGGACTAATTAAGGAAAGACGTAGAAATTTAAGGGGTTAAGAAGATGGATGGATAGATGGATGAATGGATGGCTAAAATGATCATTTCATTTGCATTACCTTCCCATGAAATTAACTGCTGAAATAGGAGGGCGAGTATGAGGCTTTAGAAAATGTTTTTAATAAAATAAACGTCTAGGTGGATTATTTTGTGTGTGAAGACGGAACAAGAACTGACTCTCGGAGTAAACTCATTTATTTTTTCTTGCTGAGACTATTCTGTTCACCAGGCAACAGAACCTAAACAAAACAAGAAAAACAGAAACAGTTATGTAAATTATAGTATAGGATCTGAAGTAATATTATCTGAAAAGTGTTCACTGGTTGCATGATGGTATTGGAAAGTCAGATTGAACGTTTCTGACCATAGAAAAATATAGAAATATTGGTTTTAACAAACACAGGAACCCAACAAAGTGTGAAGCTGATCATTTGAGGGAGGAAAATATGATATGACAGGTGAAACTTAACAGATGAGATGTAGAATGAAAGGAGATATGAGATGAGGCAGGATGAGATTAGATAGATTAAGTGGATTTGATAGGCTAGGTAGGTTAGATAGGATATATCGATATATAGGATAAATAGATATATTAGATATGAGATAGATAAGGTAAATAGATAGTAGGAAAGGTAAAATATGACAGGAAAGATGAGATTGTTTTATTCCAAAAGTCCAACCAAGGACTAGATTTGCAAATTAGCCTTTAGCTAAAAAACCTCTGTACAAAACAACAGTTGTTCCAACTTGTAACATTGTCTTCTTGTGATAACCTTGGTAAATAAAATTAAACTAAACTAAGGTAGAAAAATAAAAACGGATACCTAATCCTTTGCTGCGGGAACCTAATTTGTTACAGCGGCACGGAGTCCAACAAAATTACAACAATGATGTGAGGTGAGAAGAAATGATGAGAGATGAGGCTAAATGAGATTTGACGTGAGGCAAGAAGAGGAGAAATGATAATGTGAAATAAGATGAGGCGAGATGAGATATGACATATGAGATAAGGTGAGATGAGATATGAAGAGATAAGACGTAAAGAGACGGAGTGTGATGAGATTAGATGTGATGACAGTTGTGATGAGATGAGGCGAGATGAAATAAGAGACAAAGTGAGACGAGGTTAGATGTGGTGCGGCTAAATGAGGTATGATGTGAAGCAGGTGACATGGGACGAGATGAGATATGACATGAAATGAGATGTGAAGAGATGAGGTGTGATGAGACAGTGTAAAGAGATGAGACGAGATGAAATATGAGACAAAGTGAGACAAGGTGTGGCTAAATGAGGTATGATGTGAAGCAGGTGACATGGGACGAGATGAGAAATATGACATTTGAGATGTGATGTGAAGAGATGAGGCATGAAGAGATGGGATGTGATGACAGTAGGTGTAATGAGATGAGGCGAGATGAGATATACGACATGAGACGAGGTGAGATGAGATGTGAAGAGATGGGGTGTGATGAGATTTGATGTGATGAGATGAGACGAGATGATATACGAGATGAAGTGAGATGAGGTTAGATGTTGTGCGGCTAAATGATAAATGATGTGAAGCAAAATGATATGAGGCGAGATGAAATGTGTGATAAGACGAGATGAGATTAGGCATGATCGATTAGAGATGAGATGTGAAGATAAGACAGATGAGAAAAGACATGAAATGATACAAGACAAAGACGAGGCGAGGAAAGGATTTAGCATAAACCTCAACATAAAATCCTTTGAACTATTTTAAAGAAATGTTAAAAGTACCTTCAGCTGACTTTTTGTCTAAAATGTTTCAACTTTTCTGTATCAGTGACTTAATGAAAAAGGTAAAAATCCAGTAATTGTAACGCCACAGCCTGTGATAAATATTTTTTTACAATCATCAAAGTATTCACATCCTCTTTGTTGTGCACTCTGTGCCATCTGCTTTTGGTATCTACACATTAACATGACATAACCACTAACTTCACTTTGAACCGACACCTTTTGTGCTCTATGACCTAATAAATTCTCTGCAAATCTAACTGAGAAAATGTTCAAAGCTTAAACTATATGAAGCATCTGCTTTTTGGCTGAATCAAGACCTGACAAATTGAAAAACTACATGCAGAATCCATACAGATCCAGTTATGTTTAACTTCCATGCGTCATTAACAAAGCAGAGGGGTGTCTGACGGGTCCGCCACTTTAACGACTACCATTCTGAAAGGCATTTTAAACCCGCAGGGCAGGAAAATACACACAACACACCCACTGTTTACATCAAAGGAGAGGAATGTATAATAGACTCCACTGTGACCTGGAGTGGTCTCTTTATGCAGTGCCCTTTTGTGTATTTTATGAATCCGTGGTCACACCTAGAGCCAACAACCCTTCCCCTTTTCCACATTCATCAGATTGATATTAATATTCATGAAGAGGCTGGTGGCCTGTGTCTCAAGATGGGGGGTTAACGAACAGAGTGGGCGCGCGCGTTGATGTGTGCGCTCGCATGTCACAGATGCAGGGGGCAGAGCTGTAATCAAATCACAGTCGCCCCCTCATCTCCGCCCTCATCAACCACCAGTGGCGCTCCTTCCATACACACGAACACGCCACGCCACACGCTCGACTGTGGTTCAACACACGGACAGCTGAAATTAGTGTGTGTGCTGAATAATGGTCAGGGGCTGGCCCAGATAAAGAGGCTAAGCTAAGCACTAGGAGTACAAATAACTAACCATTATCTCTCATTAGCATCCGCAGCTAACACAGATCCCATGCTGTGCGGTGGAGGGCCCTCACACTGGGACCACTCCTGTATGATTGATGGTGAAACAGCGTCGGACACAATAACGCAACAAAAAAAGAAAAGCGCTAACGATAGAATCTGCCGGCTGAGGCGAGGTAATATAAATGTAGACAAACAAAAGAAAGTCTGGCTAATCAAGAATGCCAGGCACAGCTCATTAATCTACGAGAGCCGACTCTGTTCGGAGGCCCGGAGATAAGTCGAATGACTGGCATGTTGCGAAGATCACGGATGCTCGTCCTGTTCCATCTGTTATCTATGCATCAGCGGCAAAAACAAAAAGGATAAAATGAGCAGGGAGATGGAAAGGGGGAGGGGCGTTTAGCGGGTTGGGTGAACGCTGCAGAAACAGAATCGTAGGTGAAATAATTTATCAATCTCAGTTTAAGTTGGAAAATAAATCTATGATTCAGCTTCTTAAGCACAAATAGGAGTGCAGATCATCCCGAAAGAGGAAGCTTTTGTTCTGCTACAACTCAAAACTCCCATCTATTATTTAGCTTTGTCCCCGTTTTCACAAAGAGCGTGTTCCCTAACCGGCAGTCCTACATGTATACAAGCAGGAGCGGCACACACACATATACACACACACTACTGCTCCTGCAGCTTAAAACACCAGTTATTATTGCACAGAACAGGATTGAGTTAATATTCCATTTCCATTCCATTTTGCCTTCTTGCTGACTAAGTGTTGGTAATTTATCATTCTCCTGGACCCGAGGCTTATGAATATGGGCAGTTTATTAGCACATCTTATGAATACATTATGGAAAATTAGAAAAGGAGACAAAACTTGCACTTTATTAAAAAACGAGGGAACATCTCCATGTGTATGTGTGTGTAATTATGCAATAAAAAAATTGAAGTTCTCTCCTTTACCAATGGGCAAAGCGTCGCCACCAAAATTACATCCACGCTTAATGAAAAAAGTTTGAGGGAAGGAAGTTTTGGGGTGGAATAAGAAGCCTTTAAAAAGTTAAACAGATCCTGTACTGACTCTAGTCAATGAATAAGATTTAATATCCAGCTCACCTTTTCTCTGTCTTCCACTAGATCACTGAGCTCATCATCCATGTCCAGAATTCCTCCGTCAGTGTACTCCAGGTGGTGAACGTTCACTGCAATCGCCCCACCCTGTAAACAGGAAACAAAAACACTCGATTCACTTTTGATTGAGGCAATGAAGTAACTGGATACCCAACAAAAGGATGTTTAAAGAATCGGGATTAGCTCTGATTGGAAGTTCTTTATTAAAAGTACTCTGGTTTTGTTGTAGGAGAGTTGATGGTTCTACATAGTGTTTTAGCATTTTAGAACCAGTGTCTTCGGGATAGAAATCTCAAAGGTTGTTCCTGGAGTCTCATGGCACCAAGGTCAAAGGTCATAGTCCCAAATGCTACAATAATCACTGGTTTTACTGGGATCCAAACCTTTACGCTTCCTATCCCATTCCTTTTAAAACCTATCAAGATCTTTCTTCTTGCTGTATTACTGTTATGGTGCTGGTACTACCATCCAACACCTCTGTCTACCTCTGTAGTTTTCCAACTACTACAATATCTAGATCATAGGTTGTGTTGTGCTTTGGTATTTTGGTTACATGTAGTGTTCTCTTAGTACTTCTAAAGCTTTTGACTGAATTGCAAAGCACTTTTGTCAACTTTGGCTGCTATGCTGGCAAAGGTTCTCAGTAGGCTTGGGTGGTATTGTGGTAATACCGTATACACCTAGTGTTTAAAAATAGCAACAGTATCCGTTCCAATACCGTCATGAAAAAAATGCACGGTCGGGGTAAGACTGCTGGTGAGCCGATGGTAACTTTGGGCCGGTCTGGGGCGCTCGCGCAGCCCGCTATCTGAGCGGTTCGTTTTAATAAGCTTGTACGGCGGTGAGTGTGTTCACGCTTAGGGCTTCAGTCAACAGCGGGATCCCCCCTCCCCCATTTTACGCAGCACTTCCTTGTTGTGGCGCAAGCTCGTATAGGGTGTGTTCGTGCACTTCAATCAACAGCAGTAACCATCTGAACTGAACATCAACTGTAAGTGCTCATGGTGGGAGCCATGACTGAAAATGCCCAGGCTGAATTATGGTCCCAGTCCAACCCTGGTCACATTAATACTGTACACCGAGGGAAAGTGTGGAGGAAGTTTGACGGTATCAAAATTTGAATACCACCCAAGTCCAGTTCTCAGTCATCCAGGTCATGGTAATTCAAAAAGGATTGTAAAGTGATAATATGCAACTTTTTAATATTTTTAAATCTTTTCCTTGAGCCAGTATGTGCTAATATGACCCTTTACAGGGTTAATGAAAAGTCACTTAACCCCATCTGGTGATAAGATCCAGAATACCACGATTGCAAAATCTCCGTCGCCGTCACGGTACCCAGGAAGTCACATGTCTCATGAGGGTTAGGCTAACCCAATGTGGCTAGCTGTTATGCTAGCGCTGGAGTGTTTTTAGCTCATGATTCCTGCTTTTTTCCAATCTCTCCGTGCTTGAACACAGCTGATTTCATTGAAGGAGTAAATAACCACTCCAGTAGGAAGCAATGAAGGCTGAGGAGACATTTCAACAGGTAGATATAGGCGTTTAGAAGCTGAAACAATCTGGTAACTTTTTAATGCAGTGATTTAAAACGGACACCAGAGGGCGCCCAAAACAAGCAAAACTGCATATTATCACTTTAAATTAGGGCAACGAGACCTCTTTGGTTCTTTGAAGACATGTCACTTCTCATCCAAGAAGTTTGTCAGTTCTAACTGGAATAAGTTTTAACTCTTCCCATATTCCAGTTGGAACTGACAAAGCTCCTCGGATGAGAAGTGAAACATCTTTAAAGAACCAAAGAAGTCCAGTTGCCTTCATTTAAAACCCTTTTTGTATAACTGGTTGCTTTTAACAGGATATTGAAATCAACTGACATCGACACTGACTGTATAGGTAAGAATGTTTCATTTAAAACATTACACTACATGTGGATGATTTTTGTTGTATTTCCCACAAATTATCTCCATAACTGTAGTAAAGCATTTTAAAAGACATGGTTGTGTGTGAGGGAATAGGTGGCCCTTAAAATACAATATGGCAGCATCTGTAAACGGACATTTATCCATTATTAGACAGCTCATACTTCATCCATCTACAGGCTTTGTTCTAGATCTGGCCACCCTGTCATTCTATATAACTTTTAGAGGCACCTAACATTTGGACTTTGAGCAGATGCCCACACAATATTCTAACCACTCGATTATGGTGTTCTGTATACACATCTCCCTGCTACTATGTACTGGACTGTGTCAATTTGATATCAACCACTTCTTCAATTTGTTGGTAGTAACGTGCCCTGCAGGGTTACATCCTTTTAAGATGGTTCCCTCTCTTTCTCCTTGGGTTTCTGTTGTCGGAGGCTTTAACAGTTCATCACCGGCGGCCATCTTTCTGATGTACTCCTGGATCTCTTTTTGTTTATTGTCAATATTGGTTCTGAGGCTCACAAAGATCAGCTTAGTGTACATTCTGAGGGTACTGGACTTTATTCTGACTTCTTCTCTAGAGATGATCCAAATGGGGAATATCATGGTTAGCAGGAGATTTTTTTCTTATTGAACTGGTTCTCCAGGAACTCCATTGCTCTTTTTAGGTGCTGCATTGTAGCTGGTGTTCCTGTGGTTTCCCAGTTTACTGAACTGGTAGGGATATAATATAAACAGAAGACATCAGTACCTGAATGGAATAGTGTTTATATATAGTTTGATGTTTACAGAGGCAACTAGAGGGGAGGGAACAGAACTAATTCAGTTTTTTGTTGTGAAATGTTGCATACATGCCCGGCCGGTCCATACATCCCAACTTGAGTCCTATTTTTACCTTTATTTTAGTTTGTTTTAACCACTTTTTATTTTTCTACATAAATTATAGTAACATTAGAACACAAAATATGGAATTTTGAAAAATAAAGTAAAAACAACATTTCAAGGGGGAAACGAAGCTCTGAAAAACGATAAAAATTGGTTTCAAATGGCTCCAAGCACCAATAAAAACTACACCACAGAAAATGGGGAAATTTGTGACCAACCTGCTTTATGATCTTGTCAATAAACATGAAATCTGAAATTATAAAGTCAACCAAAATGTTTCTGTCAGTCTTCCTGCAAAAAAATAGGTTTGTTTTGTATAATGTTATTAAAAAGCAAGTATTAAGCACAGAAAACGACTCTTCAACCAGCCTTAATGTTCATAACAACATGTGCAGCAGAATATGGCCTATTAGGAACTGTCCATACCAATAACCAGAACAACATAAGACTGTATTAGCAGCTAAATGGCTCCATGAGCCTTTATATGAGCCATACGCCCTGGAGGCTGGCGTGACTTCAGCTGAAGCCTTGTGGCTGTATCACAGCGTCCTGCTTCAGCTGCATCTAAATGCTTTTCCTAAAAAAAAATGGAATTCACTCTATAAAACAAATGGTGAGGAGGGATTTCAATCCTTTTTTATTAGTGACAATAAAACTGGTGCCAGATATCTGACATGGACTAAGAAGACAGTTTTCACACAATGCATCTACACTGTTTGCCATGGCAGAGCTCCAATGCTTATGTATACATTGCTTTATGTTATGCAACATAAGTCAGATTACAAATATGAGGAAACAAAAGAATGCACGTCATATTTTGCTATTGACGAAGTTACACGGAGCGTGATGTAATCATAAGAGTAGAGAAAAACACAGAAAACCTGTTGCATGTTTACATATTTTTTAAAAATCCATTTGAACAGTCCTTTGATTTGTCTTCAGTATCACATTTATCAAAGCCAAACAGCTTCGACTACATGTCAAATATTTAATTATGCTTTTTTGAGCAGCAGAAACTTTCAAACAAAGGTACACCGGTCCAGCAAGCTCTGATGTGTGTGTAGTCAGCAGAAATCTCCTCAACTCTACTTATTTTACCTTTGATAAAAATGGACCTTCAGATTTCACTTTAAAGCTTTAAACTAAATATAGCCTGGCAGCTGCAACTGTACTTCATTATGCATTCGTGTTAAAATGACTCATCTGTCACTAAAGTAAATTAAATATGGCAAGTAACATAAAAACGTTAAAAGATTCCCAGAAGACTGCACTGTACTAAAGTGGCAAATATAAATAAAAGTGTTTGTGGAGACTATTTAAAAAGCATTTTTTATAAAGGAGTCACCAAAAAGCGTTTACAGCTAGCAGGAAAAGCGAGTCCGACCTGACCGTCTCCCTACATGCTGCTAATCGACCGTTTATGAGCTGGAACTGGGCGTGTCACAAGGTAACCACATCTAGAGGGAAGAATTGTCTGTTTTGGGATGACATCATATACCCAGGATACACACAGCTTTGTGAAAAATGAGGCATGAATGTGGTTTTCTGGGAGATTACAGGATTAATGCCTGAGGGTTAATGAGCATCACCTCTGCTGAAGAGTTTAAGAACACCCTGAGAGTCACACTATCATCTCCATCTACCAAAGAATTTATGACACTTCAGAGGGAGATGAAAGTGTACAGAATGGGGGAAATGGGCAGAGAGAAGATCCCTGGTAATTCCTTCACTCTTCCCAGAAAGTAAACAACAGAAGGAGCTGGGAGTCAGTCAACAGGAGAGAAAAATTACCATGACAGTTAAAAGAGTAAATTCCCTGCAAATTACACTTCATTTTAAATGATATCTTTCCATCCTGTCTCCCCTCTACACACTCCGGTGAGCTAATACATCTCCCCTTGAGAGCAACGGGAAAAGCTGGGGCGATTAGTGAAGCTAAAATCTGTGAGGCTGAAGCAACGATGGTGCTGACGGTGCTATTTCACACATTGATCCTCAGGAGAATGTGGTATTATAAGACTTTATGAGCAAGGTGGAAAAAGAAATATGCTTTAGATGGATATGTCGGCAAGTATGTTTTTGAATCGGATGTATTGATTTATTAATATATGGAACTATCAAGTCTGACAGGTCAATGTATCAGCATGCCAAGTTGGACATATTGACGTATCAAACCGGACATATCAACATATCAATGTACATGTCCCACATTTGTATAACGCTTTTCTAAGTCATGGACTAAAAAGCCCTTTACATTACATACATTCACACGTTGATGGCAGTAAGATACATTGTAGCCACAGAAGCAAAGGGACCATACGCAGGCGCCAACGGACCCGCCAACCACCAGCAGTAGGCAATGTAAATAAAGTGTCTTGCCCATATTAAGTCAGTTGTACAGATATATGAAGTCTGACTTAATGAAATATCAACATATAAAGTCACAGGTAAAGAAGAATTGAATTATCTAGCCAGACGTTTCGGCATATCTAGAAGTACTGGGCTCTCAAGTTTGACATATCAAAGTACTAGCCTATCAAATTGGACAAATCAATAAATATCAACTCAAACAAATAAAGCACAGACGTATCAAGCTGGATATGCTAGCATATCAAGTTCATCATACTGATGCATCAACATAGCAAGTCACATTTAACCAAGTATCAACATTAAGTCAGAAGTATTTATACATCAAATCAGACATATCAATGTTGACATATCAAGCTAGATATACTGTCTTAGGTCAGATTAGCTTAACATGTTTTCAAGTCGATTGACAACAGTCAGCCAGTACAAAAGCATGGTAGTTGTTTAAAATTGGTTGAGACATTTGAAATATTTCATAAAACAAATGAAATATTCAATACGTTAATCCGTGGACTTTCACCTTGTAGTTACAAGAGGCAGAAGATTTTTTTAAACTATTGTTAAATTAAAAACTAAAACACTTTTAAGCCATTTTAACAAATAAATTCAATCTACTGACACAAGATTTGATGCATTCTTTACCAATGCTGCCTTTTGAATTTACATAAAACTATGCATAGACATCAGAAAGTGTAATTCCTTATCAGCTAATAAAGAACCAGATTTTTAGTTTCACATTTTGTTATTAGTTTACCGACAAAACTTGTGCAGTTTTACTGCCACGTCTCCATAAACACATCCGACACCCTGCAAGGTCTGAACTCACAATCAAGCAGAGGGAAAAAACAACAGGTTGGAACAGTTACATTAAACTTTTAAAAAATGCATTCTGCATAGCTGAGCTATGACGCATACCAGCCAACAATAGACACGTTCTCTTCCCCCTGCACAGATGAGAAGGAGGGCAAAGTGCTTTCAGCTACTGAGCTGTAAGCTCAGAGTTGATACAGGGGATGTAATTTGGACTGAACCTGCACAGACAGACCATGAGATAGGAAGAGACAGCTACGGTGCATGGCTGTAAGCAGACACAACACTCAGCCTGGAAGGCTAAAGGCCCATTCTGAGACAGTAATCAAGCACAGTTTAGCTCATATCAACAACGGGTTTCCCACATCCAACAAACTTCTTGTTCTTAGCTTGGGTATCGTTTTGAACTTTCTGCCAGACAAAACAGGTCTGTTAAAATGTCCTTCTGGGAAAATGTGCCGAGTAGATTTATTATGGTCTTACAATATGTCAAAAACAAGAGCTTGATGCAGCCTTAGGAAAGCTGTTTTAATGGAAACAGGGAAATATTCTCTGCTAAGATTCTAATAAGAAAATGTGTTTTTGGACTGCTGTACATGACAAATGGATGCAAGTGAAAATTCATGAATGTACAGTATCTTACACAGGACCTAATTCCTACTTTGTTTATATGTTGCAACCAGATTTTATGAATTTAGGAATGTAATTTTCCATATTTTATAAAAGTACTTCACATTTTTTATTTGGAAAAGCTTAGTCCAAGGTTTCATTCTCAAAGAAAAAACATGATGTACATACTTTATATAAATGGGAAACATGAACAACAAAAAAGAAAAAAAGACATAGTTATGATGGCATTTTAAGGTCACCCAAAAGAAAAACAATAAAGACATTTTTGTTGTTGTTGTTCTCTAGTTTTAAGGGAAAAAATTGTCAAATGTCTTTAAAACATTTTTTTATATAAATTATCCTTTTTCTAAAATTTGCTCAAATTTTTTTGGGGGGAAAAACCATAGATATTATATATAGGCTAGAGGTCTCATCTGGGGTTCAACAGCATAGCTACAAGGCGGCCATCTTACCACCGACAGCTGACGTTCTGCTCTCTATGTTAACAGATGGAAGGAGTGATAAACTTAACTAAAAATACTCTCAACTTGATGAAATATTAACAGACTTAAAAAACTATTTATTTTCTTACAAACCTTATTATGTTTAGGGTTGAGATGATATACTTTCACAGTTTATGAGTTTTCTGGCTATTATCGAAATATTTCACAGCCACGTCTCTGATGTTTATTACAAAGCAAACCGTTTGAAAATCGGTTACAAATTGAGCAAGTTAGAGTTATTTAATAGTACATGCTCCATTGACACCAATGTTAAGAAAGTGGGCAGCCGTCTGTGGTAAGATGGCCGCCACGTAGGGAAGTCAGGGTCCATTGGCAAACGCGCGGGAAAGATATCTAGCCATAATATATATCTATGGAATAAACATTCAAAATATTGTTTTCAGGAAAAACACAAAATGACTAGGAGAAATTATACTGATTCTAAATGTTTGCTCCCAAAATGTTTTGAAATGTTGAGAAAAAAGTTGAAATAAATGTCAAGATAAAGTAAAAATTATGGTAAAAAAAAAAAAAAAGCTGCTATTATGAGATTAAAAGAGGGAATCATAAAGTAAACCGTTTTCTTAAAATTTTTGACCTTTTGACTTTTTTCCCCTCAACAATCTTTTTATTTTTTGGTCAACATTTAGATTTTTCACCCAACACGTTTACGTTCCTCTTAATGTTTTGATTTTAATCACAAAAACGTGAAACAAAAAATTCAATCTTGGGTCTGCATCTCATCCAGCTGAGTTTTGTAAAAAATAATGTAATTATAAACAAAGTAAAGGACCATCAGATTTCTGTCAAACAGTCCCACCTGAAAGCAGCTGATGCACAACAGCTTTCTTCATCTCTATGAGAAAAAAAATCCCTAAAAGACAGTTTTTGCTTCATCTGTTGTTTTAGTCTGCGAGTTTGATTAAAACTCTGCACTTACTTTCCATTTTTATAGCAAATTATACAGAATTGACGGATGGTTCCTGGACTTTTAAAACAGAACTGTATTTTTCACATCTTGATATCAAACATCTTAGGTGTAAAACTTTGCACACTCCCACATTTGTCTACTTTCTTTAACTAAGCAGGAACAGAAGTAGTTCTATATACTGTTGTATCACCATCCAGACAACGTGCAAACATATTTCTTATAAAGAACATTCTATAAAAAGCTTTTTTTTTTTCGCAGTAGGTTTCGTAACCGTTTTCTCAAGTGTGGAGAGATGAAGGCAGCTGAACATGAGCGGAGACAGGCTGAGAGCACATTTAAACAAACTGCTAATTAGGATTTTTTCATTGCTGCGTTGCACAGTGAGGCTGCAGATACTCATGCACATCAACACACACACACACTCGGTGATTAAACCCAGGGTTTTGACACTGTCCCTGCTGTCAGCAGAGAGGTCAGCGAGTAGAGAAATCTGCAGCTAATGCGGGTGCTAAGTGGGCTCTGCTGGCAGAGGCAGCGAGCTCATCTGGTCCGATCTGTTTGGTCCTCGCTGGCAGCTCCAGAGCTGGACTCCTCTATTAGATAAAGGGCTGCTGAGTCAGTGTGTAGCATCAGCTACTAATTAACATGCTTGGTGAAAAGCAATCAAGGCCCAGGTGGATTCTAATCACACAGTCACATTTAGCTCTCTGCAGCTTGTGCATGGCAGCGTGTCACACAGAGTCAACAGGAGCAGAGTGGGCTTGGCTGTCAGTGAAGCAAAGACTAGACAGCTCAGGGGATCACTGACTGAGATGAGCTCTTCTGTGTGTGTTTGTGTGTCCTTATCCACTGAGAGGAAGCAATCCATCGAGCCACCCAGCCGCCCGATCGCTCCCTCAATCCGCGCTTCCTCCTGCCTCACCCCGAGGGAGTGCGTGTGGGCAGGCTGAGCGCGGACCGGCCAACCGATAAGACCGGGGCCTGTCACCAATCCTAATCCCCAATCACTCACAGGACAAAGCCTCCTGTCCGCCACGCACCTTCTCCAACTGTGGCCACATTGAAGACATCAAACAGTAAACTTCCACCTGCCCACTGAGATACCGGGGCTTAAACCGGCAGCTATTGTAGAGGCAGACAGCACAGACCCACACACAGAGAGAAACAATATCACGCTAAGGCAGCAACGTGCGCGAGCTGCTGATTAATAAAAAGGTCAGCTCGGCAGAATGATTAATGTTCAAATGATTGCAACATTAAGGGTACAGAAAGGCTGCAGGTTTGCATCTTGTTTGGAAAGTGTCAGAGGCTTTCTGAGAAGAAAAACGGCTTCTCACAGGAGGCCTAAATTTGTTTAAAAAGAATATTACGACTCACCTTAAAGAGAAAAAAGGTCTCATCTAGTAACGTATTCACCTAATTCCTCCACTAATGAAGACAACTGAGATTTAGCACATTTAACGGCACATTGATCATCAAAACCACCATTAATCTATGCTTACTTTGACCAACTTTGCTCTCTTAACTCCAAACATGTTTAACCATAAATCATCGCT
Source organism: Callopanchax toddi (assembly GCA_006937965.1). Lineage (NCBI taxonomy): Eukaryota > Metazoa > Chordata > Actinopteri > Cyprinodontiformes > Nothobranchiidae > Callopanchax > Callopanchax toddi. Next base: position 2,544,653 of record SSNR01000057.1, on the reverse strand, counting down.
GTCAGGATAAAACCTCATATTTCCATTTTTCATAATTTTCATGTTTTTGCATAAATCAGCTCATCTCTAACATTTATCTGTGATTTTATGGATGACTTTCCCAAAAAAAAAAAAAGCAAGAAAAGGGGTTTGAGATTTGTGACTTGTTTGCAAAAAAAAAGCAAAAAATGTTTTTCGAAGTTTCCGAAAAGCTGCATTTTTTTAGATGCAAGTTTTTTTGCCGAATGGCAACAATCTATATGTTAAAACTTTTCTCTGTCTTAAAAGCATGCAGAGACAGTTTTCCATCGCAGCTTGGAAAAACATTAAAACTCTGCAGCAACGTTGCCAGCGGCTGTGTTCAAACACCACTTTCTCCAGTACTCACAGCACAAGCTGCACATAACACATCCACACCTCTACACACCAACAGTCAGTCCCTTTTCTCTGTTAATGGACTCGCTAACAGAAAATACATGAGAAAGAAAGCTGACTGACAGGCAGAGGAAAAAATACAGAGCTACAACCAAATTTAAATAGCTAAAATCCACCGTACACAAAGACAGACTTTAATAAGTTGCACAAAATTTAAATCTAGAGATGCAACGATTCTGGTTTTGAGGGCTGATACTGATTTGGGATTGTTTTGCAACTCAGATCTGCCAATATCAGTTTTGGATGGTTAAAATTATTCTAAAAATAAAACTGTAAATAACAGAATATCCCAAATAAATCTGATTTTTGAGTTTGAGATCATGCTAAATAACGGCCAATTCCAATCACCTGCTTTTATTTTATTTTTTGTGAGCACTGGGAGTACAAAAACTCATGACTTGGGGAAAAAAACGGATCACCGCCGGTTAAAAGTAGAGATACACCCAATTGGAATTGGCCAGTATTCAAGTTTAATTTTTAGCACGGCTAAAACTGAAAAATCTGATTTTTTCTTTGTGATTTGTGAATGCATCATTGCAAACCACAAAAAAAATCTTGAATTTTTTTCCAGAATTCATCAAGAATCAGAAACTGAACAAATGACTCAATTCTGTTAGTTATTGCTCTTTGACATGAATCAAAATTGTCTAAAAAATTTGTATCAGCAGGTCAGAACTGTACAAAAATCATCAGCAGATATTGGCAAACAAAACCTAGAATCAATGCATCTCCAGTCAAATCATTAACTAACAGTATGATTATTTTTGGGGTTGCTTTTCATAGAAACCAGACTTTATTTAAAATTAGACCAAGTTATTTTCACTCTGATGTTTATATAATACAGAAATTCAGATATTGCATCCAGAAATGTAGCTTTGAACCATAGCTAACTGTGCAGAAGTTGCTTATTTATGTTTAAAAAAAAAAAAGTGATACATTTTCACGATTTTAAATATCTAACATTTGTGGGTGTCGGAACGTTAGGAAGATTTTTAAAAGTTGATTGCAGCTAATGTGTTAGTAATATTTTAATTATTGTTGAATATTACCATTAAAAACCAAACTTTATAAGTTTGAAATAAAAAGATAAGACGAAGCATGTGTACTGAACTTAACCGCTATTAGTTTTGAGTGTATTAATGTTATTTCTCGAAGTTAATCGACATTTTGTACGGTCATTTGAGCTAGCAGCTAGCGTTAGCTCTGATATTAACGCTGCCATTAACGTCAGCGTGTCACGTGACCCACACAGGTATGACAGCCTGCTTGCTTTAAACAAAATATAAAGAATTTAGCTACTAAAACAGCTTTATATTGGCACCAAACGTTCATATTTGTGTTAAAAGACCGTGGCTTGTATATAGTTATAGTTGTGTGTGTTTTTAAAGAGTTGTTACCTGCTCCAAAACCCTGCGGTATCTCCGCGTTGCTTGGTCCAATAAGTCCCGGACCGTCCATCCAGCCTTACAGGGAACCACCACTGAGGTGTCCCCGAAAGTTACAGTAACTTTCATATTTCAGAAAGTCAAACTAAAACGGTTAAATTAATCCCAAGTTTCACAAAGTCTCCCGAGCTGCTCCGTGTTCGAGGCGGAGCACCTGTCAGCCGAAACTGGAGCAACAGGTGTCTCAGGTCGGGGTGAAATCACGGTGATGTTTCTTCTTCCGACGTTACCGAGCCCAAATTAAAGCGTACAACCGCAGGAGGCATGTTATGTAACCCGACAGCCGTCACGGAAGCTCGAAGGAAGCGGTAATAAGGACCGCAGGGTGAGCTAATGTCATGATGAGCTGCCCGCTGATACACCCAAACAAAACAACAGCAGCAGCAGCAGGAACCCGGAAGAAATCACAGCGAGTCTGGCCTCCAGGAGAGGAGCACTCTCTTTACTTATTAATGTGTGTTTTAGTCATCAGTCTGGAAGGAAAACTTACTCCAAGTTTAAAGTTTTGGCTGCAAATCTAAATTTTATGCAAATGTGATTAAATATGGTCACTTAAAGAGATAAATAAAAGTTCTTATTAGCTTTGTTTTTCTCCAACCTATTTATTCGTTTCTTCTTCTAATATTCCAATAATGTAAAGGTTTTATTTAGAATAACTAAAGAAAACTTTTTAGTTTATGCGTTTATGTTGTGCAGCGTACTCAAATTTTCATAATACTTTGTTTTGAAGGAGCTAGACTTTCCTACAGTCTTTAAAGTGGTCTTGATCAGTAGTAAAACGCTGTCAAGGCTGAAAAACTAACCTTTTAAAGGCACACTAAGTAACTTTTTCATATTTTTTTTTTTTTTTTAACTTGAGCCAGTATGTGCTAATATTACAGGAATTAATAATCCCTGTTCCATTTTGGTTTATAATTGTGACCAGTTTACAAGGTATGTGAGTGGAAATTTATTTTTAATTGACATCTTTTGGAAATTAGTTCTTTTTCTCTTGTTTTCACACGCATTGTAATATTTGTATGTATGTAATGTGAAGCCAAATACATGTCATTTCAGAAAAATAATGTAAAAATTGTATTAGTAATATTAAAGTACTAATGATGTAAGGTAATATGCTTAACTTTTTAGTCAAACATCCCAGTATTTTTCAGAATTTTTTTAGTTTAGTAGATTTTTTTAATCAGTGAAGATCAGCACATGTTTAAATAAAATATTGGGATTAAATTATTATTATTATGCTAATTTCTATACATGAAAATACAAAATAAAAGCACAATCTTATAAAGACAATCTGCAGCCAATACATTTAGTGTCATTGTACTTCAAAATAAAAGCATATATAAATATATCTCTGGTTTCGCCCTGGAGCGCCTTGGGATCCTGACGGAGAAGCTGGTAGAAGTGGCTGGGGAGAAGACCGTCTGGAGCTCCCTAATTGGGATGCTGCCCCCGCAACCCGGACCCGGATAAGCGGAAGAAGACGAGACGAGACGAGACGATTTCAAACCAACATATTTTTATATTATATAAACAAACATTTCAAATTCAGAGCTAATTTCAAAATTAGGCTTAAAAATAATAAAAGTTGCAAAAATAGTAAGACAGCATTAAGGTTTTGAATCAAAGTCCCTACCTTACAGAACTAAATCTTCTTAATATCACAAAACTTAACTTTTTTTATTAAAACTTTTAAAACACAGATTAAGTTTAAAAAAAATTAACAAAGCAATTTAAAAAAAGGAAGAAAATGTGAATAAAATCTTGTGCAATCCTTTAGTACTTTGAGTATATGTTGTGAATGACTCCCAGCTACTACGACACCTAAGCTTAGTTCATTATCTGCTAAATTGACTGAGTTATAACCATTTTTGTATTTTTATAGCTTTGGTGGCCATCTTGAATTGGGTCGACTCCAGTAGATGTAGACATCCATCCTATAATTTAATTAAAATCCATTCAATGGTTCAAACACAGGCAAAAACATTATCACCCATCATCAAAAAGTACAACAATTCTCCTTCAGGAAAATGATTGAGACAAAAATGACAAAAATTATGCAACATGCTCCTCAAAGTTTGCATTTTTGAAACAGTTTTGGATTAGCCTGGCAGGCCAGACTAGATATGTTGATATATAGTCTGGCCACAATTCATTGAATGAATGAATGAATCTTTATTGTCAATGTCATTATTAAAAATGCACAACAAAATTGAAACGACTCATTCATAAGGGCGGGATTGACGGTTGTCAATCAAACTGTCTTTGCATGCTACTGGATAGTGCTCGGACCAATCGGAGCCTTTTAGCAACAACCGGAAGCAGCTGGTAGATGAAACTTTTACCGTATCCTGTCGACAAAGCAGCCAATACATCCTTTTTCAAAATAAAAGACTTAAGTGCCTCTACTGTATCTGTTCGCGTCTTAAAGAAAAGCCCAAATCTAAATCGTCCAAAGTTGATGACAAAGCTGTTTCAAACAAACAAGTGTTTAAAGTTGAAGCTCTGCCATCTTCGGCTAGTCCCGCCCACCAAACCGTTAGAGCATTGTGATTGGCCCGGTACCAGCCTGACTGGACCAATCAGTGGGCTGCTGAGGTTCCGATGGAGCGTGGCTAGACCAACGTCTGCAGAGCAAAACTGACGGTCTAGTTTAGTTTTTGGATATCAGTTGGAAAAACAATGCCATTTGATCAATTTTTAAATAAAGTTTTATTACATCTTGAGCAAAATACACAACCACCAATAAATGGTCCTCTATCATTTATTTCCACACACAAAAAAACCTAATTCAGCTTCATGCTTCCAACTACAAAGTCTAGCAGCTATAAAAGAGAATATATTAGCTCACCTCTTTCCACGCTCTAATCCCTCTGCCACCTCGACACTAATTACCTCACCATTACTCGCTGTCATTTTGTGTCATTAGGTGTGTCGTGAAATTGCCTTTATGGGTATTAGCAGCCGCTGACAGGCTCCTGCACCTCATTCCCTCACATTGTTATGTTTCTCTCTCTGGGATTTCCTCTCCATCATCACATCAGAGAGCCACCATTGCAAATGGATTCATAATTGGGACAAGCACTTACGCATTTCCAACGGTATTTCACCCTAAATGCACGTAGCGGTGCAACAAGGGGATGGGGGGGGGGACAGCCTCTTTTGCCGCTCTTTTCATCTCGCTACTCTTCGTCCTCTGTAAACACGGGGAGTTTGATGGCGGTGAGAGGATACGGCACAAGAACATAAAAACAAAGTAGAAGGGAAAGGAGGAAAGATCATCTCCAATTAGTAAATCACACAATGCCTGCATCCTTGTCTATAATCCCCGAGCTGTGGTTTTCAGGACAGAACATAATTATAGTACAAGCCTGGTTTTAGCACTGTTTTCAGAGCCCCCTCAGGGTGCATGATGCTGGATACGTTCCCCCAGCTGCTGACTCATCAGTCAGTCCGAATGTACTGCTGCCAGCACTTGGAAGCACACATGTTCCAGTGCTGACTGCAGTCATATTTAATCAGCAGCTCAATGTGAGCATTGTTAAAAGCTGAGCGCAAGACACCAGAAAAAAAAAAACGGATAAAAGTGTTAGCTTTGATCTCCAAAATGCCTGTCCTGCTCTTAAAACCTTCAATGTTCACCACGCTAACTCTCCTACAGAAACAATAAATCTCATGTCAATTTGGAGACTTTTAACTTGAAATTATTAAAGCTTTAAAAAGCCGTGAAATCAATCAAATGCTAACGATTACACGCTCCTGGGCAGACGTGCATGTTTTATTTAAAACGGAAGTAAAAACATCCCTGTAGCAAACATTCATTAAAAATGAATACTCCTTTTAAATGTTAATGCATTGTTACTTTTTTATTGCATGAAGCTAAAAATAGAAGGAGCTCGATTGGTTTATGTGTTGTTGTTTTCCACCCAGTGATTCGGAAAAGCCTGTTAGCTAGCTTTAGCTGCAGGCTCAAATGAGAGTTAAATAAATAGTTCTGATCTATTGAAGAGAGGTTTTGTGTGACGTTTATGAGCAATTAATATATTACCTGATGTAGCTAGCTCTTTGAACTTCCTCAGTTCAGAGAAATAGATTAATTCTGACCAGATGGACTAGCTAAAAACTACTTTTAGCAGGACCAAGAGGCATAGAATTGATTAAACACAAAGTACAATTGGGTTCTCACTGGAGTAAAACAAGAAAAAATCAAGACCTTACAGCATTTTAACTCAAACTGTGTGCTGGTAACATTTAGTGCAGGACACATAAAACCATGCATACATTTCTGACAAATGATAAAGAAGCTAAAATATAAAAACAAACCAATAAAAGACCTTCAACAAGACATTTTAACACATTATTGTCCACATCAAGAAAACAACAGAACCTTTTTTTCTTAGCATTATTTTGGGAAAATGGTAATAACTTTTTATTTGAACAATGACATTGATTGTCAGTGGTTCCCTGCCTGGACCTATTTTTGAAAAGGTTCTGGAGGTGTCAGAGACCAAAGAGATAAAGAAAGAGCCAAACAAGTAGCCTACCATGAAGCCAACCAAGGCCCAGATCAAGAAACCAACCAAGGAGGTAATCAATCAGCCAATCAAAGAGCCAAGCATAAACCAAACCAATATATACCAACTAAGTAGCCAGCCAAAGAGCTAACCAAGGAGCCAACCAAAAAAAGATCTAAGGAGCCAATCAAAGAAATAACCAATGAGATAATCAATAAGCCAACCAAAAAGGCCAACCAAGAAATCAAGGAGCCAATCAAGGAGGTAACAAGGTGCCAACCAAGAAACTAAGAAACTAACCAAGGAGGTAACAAACGAGCCAGCCAAAGATCAAAGCAAGAAACCAACCAGTGAGTCAACCAAAGAGCCAAGCAAGAAACCAACCAATGAGGTAACCAATGAGCCAACCAAGAAACCAACCAATAAGGTAACCAATGAGCCAACCAAGAAACCAACCAATGAGCCAACCAAGAAACCAACCAATGAGCCAACCAAGAAACCAACCAATGAGCCAACCAAGAAACCAACCAAGGAGGTAATCAATGAGCCAACCAATGAGGTAACCAATGAGCCAACCAAGAAACCAACCAGTGAGTCAACCAAAGAGCCAACCAAGAAACCAACCAATGAGGTAACCAATGAGCCAACCAAGAAACCAACCAGTGAGTCAACCAAAGAGCCAAGCAAGAAACCAACCAATGAGGTAACCAATGAGCCAACCAAGAAACCAACCAATGAGGTAACCAATGAGCCAACCAAGAAACCAACCAATGAGGTAACCAATGAGCCAACCAAGAAACCAACCAATGAGGTAACCAATGAGCCAACCAAGAAACCAACCAATGAGCCAACCAAGAAACCAACCAAGGAGGTAACCAATGAGCCAACCAAGAAACCAACCAATGAACCAACCAAGAAACCAACCAAGGAGGTAATCAATGAGCCAACCAACAAGGTAACAATGAGCCAACTAATGAGGTAACCAATGAGCCAACCAAGAAACCAACCAATGAGCCAACCAAGAAACCAACCAAGGAGGTAACCAATGAGCCAACCAAGAAACCAACCAATGAGCCAACCAAGAAACCAACCAAGGAGGTAATCAATGAGCCAACCAACGAGGTAACAATGAGCCAACTAATGATGTAACCAATGAGCCAACCAAGAAACCAACCAATGAGCCAACCAAGGAGGTAATCAATGAGCCAACCAATGAGGTAACCAATGAGCCAACCAATGATGTAACCAATGAGCCAACCAAGAAACCAACCAATGGGGTAACCAATGAGCCAACCAAGAAACCAACCAATGTGTCAACCAAGAAACCAACCAAGGAGGTAATCAATGAGCCAACCAGTGAGGTAACCAATGAGCCAACCAATGAGGTAACCAATGAGCCAACCATTGAGGTAACCAATGAGCCAACCAATGAGGTAACCAATGAGCCAACCAATGAGGTAACCAATGAGCCAACCAAGAAACCAACCAATGAGGTAACCAATGAGTCAACCAATGAGCCAACCAATGAGCCAACCAAGAAACCAACCAATGAGGTAACCAATGAGCCAACCAATGAGGTAACAATGAGCCAACCAAGAAACCAACCAATGAGGTAACCAATGAGTCAACCAATAAACCAACCAATGAGGTAACCAATGAGCCAACCAATGAGGTAACCAATGAGCCAACCAAGAAACCAACCAATGAGGTCACCAATGAGCCAACCAAGAAACCAACCAATGAGGTAACCAAGAAACCAACCAATGAGGTAACCAATGAGTCAGTCAACCAAAGAGCCAAGCAAGAAGCCACTTAAGGAGCCAGCCAAGAAACCAACCAATGAGCCAACCAAGAAACCAACCAAGGAGGTAATCAATGAGCCAACCAGTGAGGTAACCAATGAGCCAACCAATGAGGCAACCAAGAAACCAACCAATGAGGTAACCAATGAGTCAACCAATGAGCCAACCAATGAGCCAACCAAGAAACCAACCAATGAGGTAACCAATGAGCCAACCAATGAGGCAACCAAGAAACCAACCAATGAGGTAACCAATGAGTCAACCAATGAGCCAACCAATGAGCCAACCAAGAAACCAACCAATGAGGTAACCAATGAGTCAGTCAACCAAAGAGCCAAGCAAGAAGCCACTTAAGGAGCCAGCCAAGAAGGGAAGAGGAGCACATGTGAGTTTCAGTGACTGATGGAGAGTGGGCGGGGCACAGCTTTGAGGGATTGTTTTTCCACACAGATTCAAGTTGACAGATACTTCTCAGGTAGGTCTGAGTCTTGAGTCATCAACTTAGATTCACACCAAGGAATTCTAAAAGAGATCATAACTGATTACTTCTTAAACTTGAAAAGTAAGTCAGAGGATCACTGACTGAGACCATTACCACCAACAGCTAACTGTCTGGTGTTGATAGTGGCAGGCGCCCTGTTGACGTACTTGTAGTGAAGAGCAACCCACCGGTAGGAAAGAAAAAACTACAACCCAAACAAAATCCTCACTTTAAAGGATCTGAAGTATCACTTTAAACTAACCCTAAACATTTGCCTCATACTCACTATGATCATCTACTAAACCTTAAATAAAAATCACGATTTTGCTTTGTGAAAGGCAAAAATAACACTCATAAAACCCTGGTTGCTGCATGTAAAAATGTGAACAGTACAAACATTGCCAACAGACATAATAGAGTGTGTCTTCACCCGGTATCCTGTGAGGTAGCATGACAAGATGTCAGGAACAGGGTTGTACTCCAGTGTTTGTTTGTCTTCCATGAAAGAAGCTTGTCTGACCTGAAAGTCAGACAGGTTTGAGAACAATTCAAGTCTGCAGTGTTTGCATACCGTCACTGCTGCTAACTCTGTGATGTCACTTCCTCTATAAATGCCTCAGCTTGAGCAAAGACGCTGTCGCTCATGTGAGAAATATAAAAAGCTTAATTTTAGTGATTTTTTTAGCACAAACTCAAGTAGATATTCTCAGAATGGACTATTGAGCCTTTTTCTTTCTTATCTTTTGAGTCTTTTGAATCCCCCCCTCATTTGGAAGTAAGGCATGCTATCCAAAGTGTTGGTCATCAATAACAGCCGAGTGATGGTTTTTGTTGTTTTGTTCATCTCTTCGAGTGCAATTTACAGGGCCCGGTTGTCTGGGTCGATAGCCACGCTGATTTGCTTTCAGCCTTCAAGCAGCGCTCCTTTTCTAAAGAGCAAAATTGACATGTTCTCAGCAGCAGTGCCACCACCCCTGTGTTTTAGCTCAGTGTGAGACTGAAGCCGGTCGATAGCTGAGACTTGCTTCACTTCCTGCTGCGCTGCTTACAATTACAGAGCCTGAATCGGTATCAGGGATTACTCCTGAAAAAAAAAAAAAAAAAAACACTCTCGCTTTCAATGCAAGTAGACCGGGGAGAGATAGCGCTCACAATCACAAAACATGACTTTCATTCAGCTTGAGGATTTCATTTTCAGACAGTAGGTATAATATTCATGCATCAAAAATTGCATCGCTTTTGTGTGTGACAGCTGCCGAAAAAATAAAAAGCTCAAATCCAATTGAGGATTACAAGTGCTGCCAAAGTTGCCCCAAAATTGTTGCCTGGAATAATCACAGTTATTCAAAGTATAATAGGTATCATCAGGCATCAGGATGTACAGACACAAAGGGATACATATTGGAAGTTCTTGGCTACGATTGAAGAACCTTTGCTTGATACTCCACTTCCTTTTGTAGTTTTTTGTAAAAGACTGAAGGTAAAGTATAAAGAGAAGTGTGAAATAAAGTTTTAGGAACTGTAAACCAACAATTTAAAGTTTTGATTGTCATTGTTTGCTATTAAAAACAGTAGTTGTTTGTAATAGTTGATTTTAAACCAACCCTGCATTCAAGAAGCTTCTGAAAAATGATCAATAATCAACCACATTTTTTTATAATAGAGAGGAAAATGTTGAAATTAGTTGAAAATGGTTGAGTCAGCTTACTGAATGTTGTATGAATTGCTTTGCTTAAACTTTTAGGTTGATGTGACTTGACAAAATCGAAGCAACAAGTGGACTAGACAGCACTGAATCAACAAATTACTTTTTACATTTAATTTTTTACAAAAAAGCAAATGGAATAGCTTTAAAATACTAACAAATTGGTTTTTTAACCGCCACAGAGACTAGAGAGCTTTTCTAAAAGTTAGCAGCCTGCCTTAATGTGACCTGATGCTAACTGATTTTTAGCTAGGCTACTACTACACTTAATATTTTAGTAATAATTTATTGTGTCCTGTAGGACAAGCAGACATAGACAAGCCATTCATGGTTAAAACATGTTGCAATGACATTTTAAAATGTTAAATTAGTGATGACCGTTAGCTGCATATGTTAGCATTAGCCTACAATGTTAACAATATGCTAATTGTGAACAAAAGCAGTGTCTGCAACTTCCATATTCCACTTTTAGTCAACCTAATGATGAGTTTGTAGTGTAGTGAATGCACCTGTGGCTCATTAATAATGGATGCTCACTGTTTAGCCTTCTCAGTTGTCTTTGATCTTTACCAGGAGGTTGTTGTTGTTTGCTATGAGTGTTTCCCGGCAGCACCTTCTGCTCTGCAGAGTACAAATAGAAAGTTCTGTTGTGTTTAAACCCTACACTCAAACTGTGATGGTTTGAGTGTATTTGTATGTCTCACCAAACAATTGCCACTAGCAGTTTGCATATGCTAATATGGCTAATCCTGCACACGTCTGCCAGTTGAGCTGAAGTCATTCACAGTGTGCTAGAAACTACAGTATATAAAGACACAACTGAGAAAATAGCTTTTGTTTCTGCAAAATGAAAATCTCAACTATTAGTGTGTTTAATGGTTATAACTAGCTGTTGCTAATACTTTATTAACAAAAAGCAATAAACTCTTCAACTTTTGATAGAGATAGTTTTCATTATGTAGAGTTTCTGTAGCTGGGTTGTGCAGTTTAGAGGATCAAGAAGAAATTCTCACGGTAGTGTCTACAGATGCTCAATGATGGAAAAAAGCCCTAATCAGTTATTTTGTCTCTACTAATATTGCAAATATTCATTGAGTTAAGGAACACATTGCACTTATTACCCCTTCAACAAGAAACACACTGATAACGCTGCAGCAGTTTGTAAAATAAGAGCTGCAGGGCGCATATTTATGTGATCAATTTAACATATTTTGTTACTTGTATTTTTAGAGTGAGTACTCTAAGAAAATAGATTTAATCTTGAATGCACAAAGTGCTCAATGTTTTCTGATTATGTAAAGCTCGAAATATTGAGTTCACATTTTAAAGAGATTGCAGTTACCAATTTCCATCAGCAGTCTGCAGAGTTGAGCAGGTAAGTGGTGACTACAACTATAACCTATGAGAGTATTAATTACAAGGCCAAACCTAATTTGATCACACTAGAATGAATATGGTCTTTAAATGCATGCCATGCCTTTTTAAAGATGAGTCGAAATGATTTGGTAACATTCCGTATAAAACATGCAGACACCAACTACTTGAACTTCTTCTACTTGATTGATCAGTCACATGAAGAAAACATGGATGAACAACACGGCTATAAAAGCAGAGTAGAGCTGGACGTCCAAGAAGGAAGTCAGTGCTCAAAAATTGTGCTTTCTGGAAATTAAACCATTAAAAATATAAATCACTGGACATTAGGGGTGGGCCACATCATATAATTCCCGGTAACTTGTTGTTGCCCGGGAAATAAAATATATACCGCGATATGCTAATTTCACGACACAACTACGGCACCCCACTACGGAGCAGATAACGCTCATGTGTGTCATTCAGCGCGGAGTTATTAAAATTATGAACGAGTGCAGGAAGCCTGTAATGTCTGAAAGAGGAAACACCTCTAACTTATTTCACCATCTCAAACCTAAATACCTTAGTCTGTACCGGGATTGTCTGAAAGCCCAGTAGGAAAGCTAACAGTGGCTACAAAACCAAAACAAAGTAAGCTAGTTCAGTATGACATCATCGAGTCTCTCGCCAGTTTTAGTCCAGATGAGATACTTTGAATACTTTGAAATATCGTGATATTATTTTTGAGCCATATCACCCACCCCTACAGGATACTGCAACATAATCTGTGGAGGTCACATAAAAAATAATGGAGGCATATTCATTGAAGCGTGTCATACACCGCCATTGTGTTTTGCCCTCGTTCTACTGTCCTTGTGCAGATTTTTCTAAAACACCACAAGCACCTTGTGTGTCTCTCTTTCAAAGGAGCAGAAGGGAGCATTATTTTGAAGGAAAGACAAAATATGAAAAGTTTTCAACGTGGAACGGACAAATGAAGGAGCAGCTTCAGTGGTTCCCAAACTTTTTAGCTTTGGACCCACAAAATAGCAGTGGCAGAAACTCGTGACCCCAGCCACCACTGGCAAAACGATACAAACACTGTTAACTAATTAAACAAGGACATAAAACACAAACATCTACAACAGTTATACCAGATTTATTCAACTGTTTATAAGCGGCTACAGAAAATGGATGGATGGATGGGTTTATAACAGTTTGTAAGGCAAAAATATGATATTAGCAAGGATTTTTATTTCACTTTCAGTTCTTGAGAACATCTTAGGACCCCCATTTGTTGTTTCAGGACCGACAATGGGGTCCTGACCCCAACTTTGGGAACCACTGATCTAGACCAACATTAGAGAGGGGCCAAGCTTACTGTCAGGGGGCACCGGCCCCCTCCTAGAACCACCCCTGCAGCTACAACAATTGAATATTGCGCAAAAACACAAGCACTTGTGAAAATGTGCATTGCATTTCTGCTCTTTAGTTTCACACGGTATATCTTTAAAACAACAAAGGTTGTGTTGTTCCAATAACAACACCTCATGTAGCTTAAAGGCATGCGAGGTATATGAGGTTTGTGAGTCTGCATTTGTGACATTTTTGTGAGGGATCACTTCAGTGCCAAAACCGACCTCGGCTGACCCAGTTTGTCTTGTTGCGCGAGTGTGAAAAGTGAGAAGTTATGTTGATTGTTCCGGAGATATTTAATACTCGACGGCACAAAATAATCACAAAGTTGTTGTTTTTGAGGAAGAAATCAAGCCACAGGTAAACCAAGAGACGGGAGGTGAATTTGTCGATTTGCCTGCACGTATTTTCACACCGTTTTTGAAGAAGGAGATGTGTTTCCTCACTTTTCCCTGCGAGGAAGCCACAAAGGAGAAGTCGCTCCATCTTCGACTGTTGCACACACCTAATTAGACTAATTAGATTTTTCTCAGTTGAAGCCCGAGTGTGACGAAGCACGACTCTCACCCTCATTGATGGGTGAGAATGAGACTTTATATTCAGCAGGCAGGTAGCACATCACACACTCCCGCTCCCGTCCTCGCACACACACACATCCCCTAATGGATCAAATTAGCACTCTGGCACATAAACCATGTTTTTTCACTCTTTTTTTTTTCCACCCCCACCCCTCCCCATCTTGCTTGTTCTGCCTCCGATTTTGTCTCATTTTCCTCCCGCTTCCTCCTGTCAGAGACAGTCGTTGGGTAATTAAAATCCACACTGACACAAAAGTTGTTTTAATTTAAGATCATTACACCGTGCCAGTCTCGGGATTTAAGGGAGATCTTCTTCAGAAATTTGCTTCTTTGAAACCATGGCAACTGCCACATAACCTCATTTTCTGCCTAATCACAGGCGAGAGAGTGCTGAACATTGATTTAGACAATTATGGGGCTACGTTTGCAACAAAAGCAAACTAGGCAGAAGTAATGGTTGGAAAAGGTGAAGTGAAGGGGGAGGTTAAGTGCTTACAGGGGAAATGAAAGTGTATGCAGAAGAGAAGGGGCACTGTAGTGAAGCTACATTTTTAAACCTCTTAATGGCTCTAAAATTGCACTATTTTCTTTGCATTTCATAAATGTCCACGTGATTTAGCTCCATCTCACACTCATACCCCCCTCCTCGCTCTGAGCATATGGTCTCATAATAAATCAGTTTCCGTTATGTCTTCTGGGGTTTTTCAAATCCTTTTCGAGCATATTTTAGATGTGGAATAAATTTTAAAAAAAAAATGTCATGTAAACCCAAAAAAACAACATAACAAATGTTGAAACCGCTAAATTATTTTTTTAGGTGAATTTGTGAGAAAAACATTTAGTTTCATGCAAAACTTTCTAAGTTTTTGGTGTTTGCAAGGTGCTAATTATCATCTCGTGAAGTAAAAAAAAATATTTTTGTTTTATAAAAAGCAGCAGAAGTTATTGAGTGGTGGAGTAAACCCAAACACAGGCAAGCAAATTTAAGGAGTTTCTACATGAATATAAGATAATCTGACAAAATCTTCTTCTTTATGTTTATTAGTGGATTAAAACCCCAGTTTAATATGTGTAACACTTGTGGTAGAGGATTTAAGACAGCATCGAATGTACTTGATTTGACAAAAGGTGAAAGAAACTAAGGACTATAAAGACAGGGACGCTCGAGTGTTTCCCCGGACACTACCCGGGAAAAATTTGTTTTGTTTTTTTTACATGTCCTGACCACTGACAGAGAAAAAAAAATACAAATGTAAGAGGAAGTAGAAGCCAAAATGGACCAAAACACCCCCTAGTGGCTGGCTGCAGTATAAGCTTCTTCCATGTGAATAAATGGGACATTTTCCAAACTACTAAATAAAAATTACACCTCAGTCTTTACCTGGTGTTGACTCCTATTGACTATATGAGTCATACCTTACTGCTGCACATTTTAGATATTAATTTTCTAACATGATTGATGCTTAAAAGATTTTATGATAGGAGCAGGTGATTAGACAGGACCTGCATCTCTATTATGCATCCTCCATAAATACAACAGCTGTGCACTGCAATAACTGATTTCTAAGAAAGTAAAATAGCCTTGTCTTTAGACATTTTGTCTTATTTTTTGTCTAAAAAGAAAATATATTCTTACAGCCCTACTTGAAATAGGACAAATCTTCTTAAATACGGTCACATTTTCTAGATTTGAGCAAAAGAACCTGCCAATGGGGTAAGCAAAATTTGCTTTGCTAGATTCCTTAAAACTAGCAAAAATTTCTGCATTTAGAACAATAAAAAAAATGTAATTTTTACAGTAAAAAACTGGCAGCTGTGGTTGCCAGAAAGATTCGGTAAAAAATACTGTGAACCGTAAAAATTTTAACTGAACAAACCGTGTTTACCACAGTAATACAGATGCCTTGGAGCTACAGATGAAAAGACTCTGTCTCCTTTGGCTTTTCATTTGCATTATTTCATCTAATTATGATTTCTTCAGTAAAATTTTTTACATGTGCACAGTGTTTTTTTACGGAATTATTCTGACAACCACAGCTGCCAGTTTTTTACTGTAAAAATTACATTTTTTTACAGTGTAGTTTTAAGGAATCTAGCCAAGCTAATTTTACTTACCTCATTGGCAGATTTGTTTTGCTCAAATCTAGAAAATTTGACCATATTTAAGAAGATTTGGCCTATTTCAAGTAGTGCTGTAAGAATATATTGTCTTTTTAGACAAAAATAAGTCAAAATGTCTAAAACCAAGACTATTTTACTTTATTAGAAATCAGTTTTTGCAGTGTGGGAAGAATGTGGAGACGCTACATCTAGTTTTAATGTACATCAATGGTCCTGACTGACAGACTATCAATAAAAATTCCGCCAACTCCTCATGAAGACTTAATTTTTTTCCATTTTTAAAACATGCAAAATTCAAATTTCTGTACATTTCCTTTAAAAATGCTGTGAAACTTTAATCACATAAATCCAGAAAAGTGTGCACGTACAAGAAACAAGGCTGAAAATTAGTATTGAAGGGCTGTGTGATCTTTAAGCCCTCTGGCAAACCTGTGTTTAAAACAGACACGGTGGAAACCTCTGCATGAACTCAGGAATCCTTTTAACCACCGCCTGCTACTGCATCCACACATTCACCATGTAAGGAATCTCAAACATATAGATAAACACAGTCCGGAGAGACGTTAACGGCCTTAACTTAAGGTGGACTGTGACAATGTAGAAAACTGCAGTTTGATATATCTCAAGTAGGGATGCACCAATACGATACCGATGCTGGCATCCTTATTGGCTTGATACCGATACCAGTATCGATACCGATACTATGTACTCTTACTCGTTAAAGTTATCCGATACCAGCATCGTATCGGGCCGATACCGATACCATGTACTCGTACTTGTTAAAGTTAACCGATACCAATATCGGTATCGGGCCGATACCAATACCATATACTCGTACTTGTTAACGTTAATCGAAAATAGAACCTGTCTTCCAATTCATTGCATTTTTTTGTGCGGTAGAAGTATCGTACCAGTACTCGGTATCGGCAAGTACTCAGATTCAAGTATCGTATCGGTTTGAAAAAAGTGGTATCGGTGCATTCCTAATCTCAAGTATGAAAATACTTTTTGAACGCTATAGACAGTACACTCTTTTCATGGTGCTATAAGCCGGTGGTGCATTGGCAATTTCTAAATCTGAACGATCAGGTTTAGGATGGATCGTGGACCTTCTGTCTCGAGGAAATCATGAGCCTACGATGCTTTTAGTACTTGCCAGATAGTTTTTTTCCTGCTATTCTCCACATCCCAAGATGTTCTCCTGCATCCTCAACATGCTACATCAGCCGCACATTAACCACATTAACCATGCTCAAAACCCTGGCTGACCTATCGTACTCTTAAGACCTCGCCAAGGCACGCAAGTCCATCTATATGCTCTTACTGCCTTTTTACGCTGTAAAGCAGTCGACTTCCTGTGTGACGGCGTCCTTCGGCTAGATTTTCGAAGTTATTCCTCCAAACGTCCCCCCAGTTTGCTTACATTAACCAGGAAGTTGTTGAAAAAGAGCTTACATTACCAGAAACCTCTATGAATAAATCCTGCAGAGCTAATGTATGTGAATGTATTAATATGAACAATTTGAAGGGTGCTTGCTCCAAATATTGGGTCCTTTGATGAAAAGTCATTGAGAAATTTCAATTATTCATGCATCTTAATCATGTTCCGTTAGAAACTAAAAGCACCAAATAAGGCAAAATAACGTCGTTAACTCGAACCGGCACCTTCGGTCGGGAGCACAACAAGGAGCCGGAGAGGTCATTTGATTGGGTCAGAGGTCAAAGAGTCAGAAAGTTGAGGAACTGTAATAACACCGCCTCATTATGGGGTATCATTACCATTCGAGGAGGTATTTGCTTTGGTCGACCTGCTTTCAAAGGGGCATTCAGCCAAAACTCTAGGAATTCTGGGTAATTATGATGGAGCCCATACATAAAAAATAACGCAGGTGTGTGGGGGGGAGGTATCGTCCCAATCCTTCCCCCGCATGTGCAAGCAATGATGAGAAAACTAATGACAATCCATCGACCAATCACACTCAATTAAGTTATGCAAATGTACTAATTGCGAATGCATAACAGTCAGGCCTCGTCACTTAACCCCGGGTAACCTGTTTAAAGGTTTCTAGCATAGTTTTGCTTTGTGAGATGGGTTTGTCTGTGCTTTTCAGCTCAGTGAATAGAAGGTGGGTTAGACACGAGGCGGCGTGGAAAAGGGAGGGACAGACAGAAAAGAGAGAGATCAAAATTACCCTCCTGCCAATCAAAAAGAAAACCTAATTATCATTCAAAATCAGCGCGGAGAAGACACAAAGAGTCTCACAATGGGCCGCTGGTCTAGACCAGAACAATTACTGCATAATTAGTTCATCAGACAAGCCCCAGATTGATCCAGTTTGGATTTGCATACAGAACTGGGTCGAAGAGTCGAACCGGAGCCTCTGCAAGACGCTCCCGTCTCGACAGGCTGCAGGAAAACGTTCAACAAAACGTCTGTGAAAAGTTCAATCGCCTTGTTACGCAGGTTTATTGGAGCCTTCGCACTGATTTACACTTTAAGAGAAGACCAGGATGCAGGGATCGGAGAAATTACTTTTGTGTCTCTTCAACTAACGCGCTGTGACGGGATTTTTTTTAACCCGAGAGCCCCCAATTTGAATCCTCCCTCAGAGTGGAAGTGCAGATTTTTCTGGGGGGGGGGTGATGAGGCTGTCTCTCCCATCATCACCGAGAGGACTCGTCGCGGCACATGATTGCGAGGAAGAAGTTGTTATTCACTTGACCAGTCCGGGCCTGATTCAATAGCGAGGCGGCGCTCGGGGTGGTGAAAGGAGCCCTGATCAATGTCAAGGAAAAGAAAGCGGTCTGGACTTGTCAGAGCAAAAGCGCCATGCTTCTTAAAAAGGGGGAAAAAAGAAAAAATTGAGCCTCGATCATTTTTCGGGAGAGAAAAGACGTCCTGCTTTCTGCAGACCGTGAATAGGCTGTGATTGCTCGCAGCACAAAGGGGTCGGGGGGGGCACAGGTAATGACTGTGTGGTTCGACAGACGCCACCCAGCAGCAGCTACGCGGCTAAAGCGTTACCATTTGATTTGAGGAAGCGGTTGCTATGGAGACGGTACTATTTGACTGGTGCCGTGCTTTTGGGGACGAGGTAATTTACATGCAGCATTTCCCTGCAAATAGCATCATTTAATACCAAAGTGTTGTGCACAATCAGCCTTTTGTGCAGCAGAGGGGGAAGCCAGAATGTACATAGTGACTTCATTAGTTTTGTTTTCGCCGTGCGAGATAATGTTTGATGAATAGGAGCTCTTTTTTGGGGTCTGTCAATTACATATTATGTTATGGCAACATGCAGAAAACACACAGTGAGGTGGTCTGGGTAAATGAAAAAACTAAAATCCTTTTGTTAAGGGAAATAAGATCATTATTTGTTTCAAATTAGGGGGAAAATGACACAATCTCGTCACTGATGTTGCAAATTACTTTTACGAAGCCTAACCTTTAAGAAAATTAGCTTTTTCTTGGGATATATCAGGTTATTCCTGAATAGAATAAAATTGTATTAAAAATTAATCAACTGAAAATTAATCAAATCAAAAAAATTTAAATATCTGGAAATAATTTGTGTCTGTGAGTTGTAATTCAGCTGTTTAAATGGCCTTTTGGGGGGGGAAATTTAGCACCCGATTAGAATAAAATGTAATTTTTTGTTTTACTGTCAATTTAATTGCAAACTTAACTCAACATTTTTTCTTGAAAATAATTTAATATGTTTCCAATAACCACA